>CM038463.1:23601844-24201844 GCA_021464415.1 Lonicera japonica
CAAGAAGGTAAATTCTTGTTTAAAAATTATGGAAGGTAAATTTCACAAGGTTAGCAAGAGAGAGTTTCTTGTGTGAATATTGTGGTCAAGCAATATTTGTAAAGAGTGTGTGAGAGGATAACTTGTAGTGGTTTGATCTTCACTCGGAAGGAGATTGTTTTAGTGAAAATTCTCGGGGAACTAAACCGAGCGCGGACTATGGTTTGGTAAACCAAAAGTGTGGACAAAAAGCATTGGACTTCAAATCGGTTCAATCTTTCTTACTCAATCTCTTTATTATTAATTATTTTGTTATTGCTTAATTGGTTGCTCTTGGGATTGCTTGTTTAATTGTTTATGTGCTTGCATTCCTTGATATATTAGTTTAGTAAATTTGTTTTACTTAAACATTGTTAGAAAAGTTTTTAATTCTGCATTAAAGTTTTTAAACCCTATTCACCCCCTCTAGGGTTGAAATCCGACCAACAATTGGTATCAGAGGTTGTACTCTTGTTTTTGATTTCACAATCTAAGAGTCCTCGATCATGTATTATTATTAAGGAACCGGCCTTTCCGAAGGTGCTTCTATTTATAGACGCCATTGTTTTGGACAAAAAACTATACTCTATTGGATCAATCTTCATTATTAGACAATTGTTTTTGATAATTTTTTGACAAGCTAAATCGATGTTTGAACATGGAAGGTGTGAATACATTCTGTGTCTCATGGAAAACCATTATGGAAGGAATCAAAGAGAGAGTTTCGTGTGAATACAAGGAAAAGTTATTCACTCATTTGTCTATAATCCAAATTGATGAGCATGACATTAAAATAATTCAATTCAATGCTTATAGCTTTAAATTTATTACATTGTGCCTAACTATGGATGAATACCAATTAAAATCTCTGTTGCAACAACGCAAAGAGAGATTTGGACAAGGCAATGAGGTTACCTATGAGGGATTCCTCTCAAGTGGAGAGGATAATATTAATATTCTTGTCCATGATTATGAATTGTTTAAGATGGAGCCTAACGAACCACTTGCTTCTATGTATAGTAGATTTTCTATTCTCACTAACGCTTTGGATCTTCTTGGAAAGGTTTACTCTAATGAAGAGAAAATTCGAAAGATGCTTAGGATTCTTCCAAAGAAGTGGAGGCCTAAGGTGACGGCTATACAAGAAGCCAAGAATCTCAAGACATTGAGCATGGATGAACTCTTGGGTTCTCTTAAAACCCATGAGAAGGAGTTGCAAAGAGAAGAAGGAGGAGAGAAAGCAAATCCAATGACAATATTTGCTTTAAAGCAAAATGAAGGAAATAATGAGAAAGGCTGAGACATGGCTCTCATCTCTAGGAAATTTGAGAAATTCCTAGCAAAGAAGAAGTACTCACAAGGGAAGATCAACAACAATCCCTCATCTTCAAAGTTTCTCAATGATAGATCAACTCATCCAAAAGTTGACAATGAGGAAAGAAAATGTTTCCATTGTCATGAATCGGGACATTACAAGTCAAATTGTCCGGTTAGAAGAGAGCAAAGAATGAAGAATTGTACAAGATGTTGAAAGATTAGCAAGAGAGTTTCTTGTGTGAATATTATGGTCAAGCAATATTTGTAAAGAGTGTGTGAGAGGATACACTTGTAGTGGTTTGATTTTCACCTGGAAGGAGATTGTTATTAGTGGAAATTCTCGGGGAACTAACTGAGCGCGGACTATGGTTTGGTAAACCAAAACCGTGTGGACAAAAAGTCTTGGACTTCAAATCGGTTCAATCTTTCTTACTCAATCTCTTTATTATTAATTATTTTGTTATTGCTTAATTGGTTGCTCTTGGGATTGCTTGTTTAATTGTTTATGTGCTTGCATTCCTTGATATATTTGTTTAGTAAATTTGTTTTACTTAAATATTGTTAGAAAAGTTTTTCATTCCGCATTAAAGTTTTTAAACCATATTCACCCCCCCTTAGGGTTGAAATCCAACCAACAGTAGAGCTTGGAACATTAATATATAAAGCTCGCTATACTTTTGGTCATAAATAGTTTGATTATATTCGGGCATTTTTCAACTGTCTTTATATGTATATATACATATATATTTTTTACGCCTTTTTCTAAGGCTTGCTTTTATTGTCGGTGGCCGTTCTCCTTTTCAGACAGCTTTCCCTTCTTTTTCGAACTCGAAATCCGTGCTCTTATCCATTCTCCCTCTTCATATTCCTCTCTATCTCCATCTTCCTCAGACCCAATCCATTTTTCCGTCACCATCCGCCATTTTTCTCTTTTGTAAAATAGTTTCTCTTGCAAAAGTAAACCAAAATAATGTCAAGCACTCACCGTTTTGCAGGTCCTCCATGTGTAGCTTGTGCTTATAGCCACAAGAGATGTCCTCTATCTTGCGAATATGCTAAAATATTTTCAAATGTGATTGATCGTCAGGATTATCACACAATCTTTACTGTTTTTGGGGTAAGGAACGTTGCATCTTTTTTGCAAGATGTCCCCGAAAACCAGCGTCTTGAGACTTTCAATTCATATTTTCTTGAAGCCACAGCGAGAATCGAGAATCCCATTAGAGGCTTGTTCTACTCTCCTAACTTCTCTTGAACAGAAGGTGGAAGAGTTACAAGCACGGGTGACGGCATTAGAGGCTCGGTTAGAAGGGGGTCTTCCCGCGTTAACCCGTTATGCTCCTTTGCTCCTCCTGTAGGTTCCTCGAGGTTCCCTTTGTCGGTAGAAAACAACATGCATGATGTTATTCCGACTGCCGTGAATCTTTCAGAACCTGTTCCCGGACATTTTTTAAGGCTTCTTATGTCGGAAAAGGGTGTACATGATATCCTTTCGACTACCACGAATCTTGCAGAAAATGGGACTCTTCCGACTTAAGTGAATTTGCCGTCATTTTCGAATCTGTCCTATTGCCAGGCTGCCTCGGGTGCCTATCACCAGGCTACGTTGGACGCCTATCATCAGGCTGTCTCGAACGGTTTTTTATCTCAATCTTCTCAAGCTGATTTTGTTGCGGAGTTTGCTCAACCAACGAGCCTTGACTGGACGGCTTTAGGGAATATAGGACATGATTTTTCTGATTATTCTTCTTCTGATTTCAGTACAATTTTGAATTTTAGTGCTGATGATCTTCAAATTCTTCAGCCTTTTTTGAGTGACTAGATAATGTGCACCTCTATTGAGGGTTTTGTAAAAACGTTCCGGAGATGTTCCACTTCAATTGTAATAAATTTTTTATTTTTTTGAAGCTCGTCGATTTTATATCTACAATAAAGATTATTAATCGTAAGAAAATGATACAACTTTAGATATATTAATATAGAGAGAGAAATCATATTTGAGTTATTAAAAAATAAATTATCTCTTATTTTGGGTTTTATCCCATTGGATTAACCGTAACCAGATTCGTGAATGATTAGGCGCCCGTAAATATTGAGATAGTGTAAGCCCGCGGGATTTTCGCATTTCTTGTTGCAGCAACTTTGTATCGCTGTTTTAAACACCGAGATGGACAAATTTGAAAAAAGCTTGAACTGAAAAGTTGTAACTCTTCAAATTTTCTTCAAAATGGACTCTAGAATCACATGATTTGGAGTATTGAGCACAAAGTTATGCACCTGATAATATTGAGTCGCCGTAGGCCCGCGGGATTTTCGTCTTTTTCGTTCCAAAAAGTTTCTATCAAAGTTTTGAACATTGAAATGGCTGAATTTGAAAAAATCTTGAACTGAAAAGTTGTAGCTCTTGAAATTTTCTTTAAAATGGACTCCAGAATCGCATGATTTGGATTTTTGAGCAAGAAGTTATGCACCCGAGAATATTGAGCTACATAAGCTCGCGGTATTTAGAGTTTTTCACCAAAAATTCACTTGTAAATTCTAAAGAACGAGAGCTTTTAGAGAGCTTATCGTTCCCATAGACGGCGCCAACTAATGGTGTCAAAATCTAGAAGTAGATAATTAACCAATCAATAAGCGAATATTGGTAAATTCCCCCAGTAGCGTTTATGTTATTCCGGTAGTACGTCCTCCTTTTGTGTGTGCTTGCTTTGTATTAGCTCAAAGGCGATCAATTTGAATGATAATACAAGCTACCAATCTCTCTCTATAATTTCCTTAATTATATTTATAAATATATAATTAGGATTACAAATCTCTCTCTCTATAATTTTCTTAATTCTATTTATAAGTATAGAATTAGGATTACAAATATTTCAAGAAGATGAAATAATAAATTGTGTAGGAGAGAGAGTGTATAAGGGTTGTTGGTATTTTTTGGGGTATGAAAAGAGAGAGTATAAGACTCTCCTATTTCTTCTTAAATTGGCTTGTATTTATTTTGCCAATGGCTTTTTATCTCTTGGATGAGATGGATGGATCTTAGGAGAGAAGGAATAAATGTTTTTTGGTGTCTCTTGAATGAATGAATGAGGGGGTATTTATAGGTAAAATCTATAATGGTAAAAAAGTAAATTTGATGAAGATGAGGGATAAAAATGTAATTTTATAAAAGTGAGTGGATGTAAGTGAAATTTGAGTGAAAGTTAATGGAGATGAGTGGAGTTGAGTGGGATTTTAGTGGAGGTAAAAATGAGATTTTACCGGGGGTAAAAATAAAATTTTACCGGAAGTAAAAAATGTTGAATTACTTTTGTAAGCCAATGGTAAAATTAGTATTTAACCCCATCACAAGTTATTCTGATTTCTTCAAAAAAGTATTTTAATTAAAACAGAAGTAATGGATTCGAATTTGTTAATGATTCTTAACACAGAAGCACTTTTATTATAATTTTAAAACTAGTTTCATATAAAAATAATAATGCGTTAATGCAATATCTATGCACTAGAGAGTTATTTTATTAAAAAATTTTATCCATTGAACTAACACCATTCTTTTTATGATAATATGTAAACCTTAACTTCCGATCATTCATTTATAACAAGATATATTTAAGAAATCAGGTATTAAAATTGAAAAAAATCCGATCGTAATTTCTTTAATGAAACAGAAGGAGGTGACTCAAAACTCAAGGAACCAATATGTAATTATTCTAGAGAGAGGGGAAAATAAAGCATTCTTGAGTGCTTAATTCATTGACTGTGCCTTCAACATACCACACATGAAATAATCTCATACAAACAAATTCTACATTAATAAGAACTCAAATTTATAAGCAAAATAATTAATTCCAAGAAAAAGTAAATAAATTGAAGATTCGACATCCTCTCATGTCGATTAATTCGTCCGTACAGCAATGTAGCACAAACCTGCAAAATTCATACATTACCACATTATTAGCCAATCAACTTAAACCTAAAGTTAATCCCTCAAAACTAATTTATTTGAATAATTTATAAAAAGTGAATACTTTTGTCTTGTTATTTTATCCATACATGCCAACTTTTATTTCTTTTTGCACTTTAGCGCAAGCAATACGATTTGAACTATATTCTTCACTGTTGAACTTATTCTCATGATGTTAAACTTTTTTTTAAAATCACAACATTCTAATGAAACCAACATTGCATGTGTATGAAATTGTTATTTGATTTTTACGTATTGTTCAAGAAGAATATAGAGTTAAAATTGCATGCGCAAATGTCCATATACATGAGTCATGAGAGAGGATTGGAAACATTGAAATAACCCCAAAAAAAAAAAAATGGCATGCTAGAGGTGCAAAAAGTAAGTTCAGTTGCTGCTTCTCCTTTCTTCTTTTCTTTTTCTTTTTTTAATAGAAGAAAGCAAGTTAATGTTAAAAAATTTATATTTTCTAATTTATATGAGTAACGTATTATAATCTTTCAATTATATTTGCTATTTAAATTAATGGACTAATATTTAGTAATCTAATTAATTTTTGTTAAGCGACGGGTTACTCAAATAAATGTGGGCTAAATGTGTAAATGCATTGTATATACTTATTAGGATTTTATAGGAACTCTAACTAGACTGTATATATATAATATATTAGTATTATGGTTCTTAATACACCAAATTAAAATACAACTCACTTCTCTCAATCTACAAGAGAACCAAAATTCTCATTAAAAAACTAAGGCGATATTTCACATATGTTTTAGCATGGATCTAGGTACGCAATTTAAGTGTTTTAATTTAAATCTTTATGATCTGAGATGTTAACTTTAGGGATTAATTAGAGCAATTTTATGTTAAATCATTAAGAATTATTAGATATATTTATATATATGTACGGACAAAAAAAGGAATTAAAAAAACCGTAAGCCAAATCACCTTATGAGTAGATTAATGCTTAGCACCGCACTCATGCTGTAGGTCAACTGTTTAATTTTAAAGATTCCTTATTTAATTTAATTGATCTTATTTAAGGTCATCATGTACTAGGGTTTATACGATTTTACAAAAATGAAAAAAAAATGACGAAGGGAGGCTTCTTTGATTTGTTTTGACGGTAGAAGACAAAGAAAAAAAAGGGTTGGCCGAATGAACAGAGGCTAAATTTGTGGGTTCCTGCAATCATGTTGCTGTAAGGTTTGTTTAGCTTTGGCCCATTAAGTCTTTGGGAGGTTTTAGTTTATAGAGTGCCTTTCCTATACGAACCGATGCGCACGCATTGGTGCCAAACTCGCCGACTGGGCCCCATGTGAGAGAGAGAGAAAGTCACGATTTTCTTGGTCCAAACAAAGAGTAAAATTAAACAAAATATTTTCAACTCCATTTTCTCCCCTCTCTCTCTACTGTTAATGGTCTCTCTCTCTACACAAACCCACACAGCAGGATGTAGCGCACGAACGGAGCCACCGTCGGCGATTTTTCGGCAGCCAGTAGCACACCCACGATTTTGATTATTGCTTGATGATGATGATGTTGACTATTGAAATTTGGGGGTTTGTGTATAACTTCTGATTTTTGCACAAGCTAAGCTTCTCTCTACACAAACCCACACTCTCTCTACACACAGAAGCACACAAACCCCACTCTCTCTCTCTAAAAGCTTATTTATTTCGAATATTGGTATTATTTATGTCTAATTTTGATTCTTGCTTGATGGGTCTTTGATTTTTGCACAAATGGAGAATGTTAACTTTGGGTGGGTTTGTGTATAATTTCCATTCTTGCTTAGTGATGAAGATAATAACTGTTGAAATTTAGGGGTTTGTATATAATTTTTTATTTTTGCACAAGCTAAACTTCTCTGTACACAAACCCACACTCTCTCTCTCTCTAAAAGCTTATTTATTTCGAATATTGGAATTATTTATGTCTAATTTCGATTCTTGCTTGAAGGGTCTCTGATTTTTACACAAATGAAGAATGTTAACTTTGGGTGGGTTTGTGTATAATTTCGATTCTTGCTTGATGATGATGATGATGATTGAATGTGTAGAGAGAGGTAGACCATTAACAGGAGAGAGAGGAGAAAATGGAGTTAGAAAATATTTTGTTTAATTTTACTCTTTGCTTGACCAAGAAAATCGTGACTTTCTCTCTCTCACGTGGGGCCTAGCCGGCGAGTTTGGCACCAATGCGGGGGTGCGTATAGGAACGGCACTCTTAGTTTATATATTTATATATAAAGAATTTGATTTAAACATGGCAACAGTTGATGATTTGTTTTATATATATATATATAAGTTTGATTTAATTCAATGTGATGTGACCATTTTTTGGCTTATTAAATTTGTGAAGTGATTTTTTTTTTGGGCAATTTAAATTTAGATATTCTTATAATGAGTGAAATTAGACACATGTCATTTTTTTGTTTCAAAATTAGACTTTGGTGTAAATCCTGTCGATCTTCGTCTAAAATTAACGAACATTTGATTTGCAAGTGCCTTTAACCTACAAAATCCACCTCTAATTCCAAAAATGATAGGATATACCAAAAATACCCTCATGCTCTTGACCCATCTTCTTCTCTGATGTGTGTTACTCTCTTCATCTCTAAAACTTCCATGGAAGACAAATCTTTCAAGAAACAAGAAGAGTGGACGGGATGGAGAAGAAAAATCCCATTAAACACACGCACATATACACGTAAGTCTCTCTCTCTCTCTCTTAAAAACATAGAATTTCTACTACCAAAAGAAAGACTCTTCACTTAACTCCCTCCCTCCCCCCTCTATCTCTAAAACTATGTTCTCACTTTAAAACTCTGTTTCTATGGCCAATTCCCCTAATTTATCACACTACCTCCCATTCAGAACAAACAAGGCCAACCTTACTTTCTTGCAATCACCACCACCATCTGCTATTCTTTTTACTTTATCAGAATCTGGCACCATGGAGGCTCCATAGCCAGAATCTCCGTCACTTCCGCGTCTCCAGCAACCTAACCCAAAAAACTATACGACCTATTCCCGAACCACCTCCCTCTCTAACCTCCACCATCGATCTCTACCCTCCATCCATCATTAACACTGTACCTACACTTCTATTTCCGATCGGTTAAGCCGTTCGAGTACGAGGGGTTGGGAGAGGGAGGGGGACGGAATTCTCTTCTCTCTCTGTTTTTTTCTTTCTTCTTTTTATTTTTTAAAGAATTTGATATTTTTAAACTATGGTTAAGTTAATTAAATTGCATAAGGTTAAATTCTATTTAAATTTTAACTGAGGTCGACGGAATTGCACCAAAATCTAATTTTGGAACAAAAAGAGTACTTAACTATAATTTCACCTATTATGGAAATATCTAAGTCTAAATTGCCCCTTTTTTTAATATATATATATATATCTTCACAAATGTTGGATCTAGTTTTAATTTAATATATGTTATGTGTATATATATATATAAATTTTAGATATATATGCATTGTGTAGTACAAGTATATTCCTTTAGTTTATTATTTACAAATAAATTATTTATTTAAGATATTGATGTTTATTATTTATGCAATTAATAATTAGTCCAAAGGAAGGTTCTTGTTTGGCTAAATAATAGACATTGTTTTTCTCGATATTTGTGCTGTTACTATTTATGCAATTAATAATCTGTCCAAAGGAAGATTATTAATTGGCACAATAATAAACACTCATATAAAAAGAATATTAATGAAATTTGGTCAAAAGGTTTTATTTATAGGAGAAAATAAATCTAGTTTCCTTTTTGAATTAGGAAACATAACTCAAAAGATCAATTTTTAAGATAAAAATTCCAACCAGAAATTCAAGTTAAACCGGTCCACATTAGCACAATGTGCCAGTCTATTTTTAACTGCCGGACCAGTCCACTAAGTCCATGTGTACCAGTCCACCATCTTGAGGAAACTGTTTCCATGGAAAACTTTAAACATATAGCTGGACCAGTACACATTGCACTGAGTGTATCGACTTCATGATCTTCGTGAGCTTTTGGGTAAATGAAATCTTCAAGATGACATGATCGACGCAATAAGATTTATGTCCGTTTACAAGAAGTTAACATAACACATGGACAGACCAATTGGAAGTCGGCATGTGAATTATTCAATTTACTATCCACCTTATAGAAAATACGTTTGTTTATAAGAAGTTATGGGTCAATAATGGGGGTTCTGCCAAAAACATTCATATCTATAAAGAAAACTAAATGCAAAACAAGGGATGATAGAACAAAATAATATATTTTGATTAATAAGAGAAATTACATTGGTAGGACTTCGAGTTCTAATTAATTACAAATTCGAAATAAAAAATACATAAGAAAGAATTCTTCATAAGATCGCTAAGGTATTTTACTGCTTCTCCCCAACTAGAGAAACTCTACGAGATAGAAGGGTGGTAACAGCGATAATAAGGGCAACCTGTCACGAGCCCCAAAGACTCTTTAAGAACCTTAAATCGACAAAAGAGAGTCAATCTAGGAAGAACTTAAAGAGAAGGAAGAAGAGAGGGATGAGAGGTAAGAACATATAAAACAATTAAAGAGCAAAAGAGGGAAAGATGGAAAAAAAAACCACCCATTTTTTGGGTGGCAATTTCTTGATTCATGGAAATACATATTTACCAATGAAATCATGGTATATATTCCTTTCTCTTGCTTTTCCCCTCTACCCCAACCTTTCACACAATTTGTCCCTTGCTGCAATCACAACGGCTAAACATTCCTCCAGATTCTTGATGGTTTTGACCATTTGAGGAATATCTCTCCATAGTCTCCAAACTTCCTTTTCAACTTTCTCCATTTTTAAAAGAAGGTTTTTAACGCCGTTAAGAGTCATCGGAGGATGATAAGAACAGCTCGCCCTATCGGAACTATGATCCATTGTACTAATTTTTGAAACAGAAAAGTGATTTGAAGGATGGTATTTTGATGGGATGGAAAGGGTTATTTATAACTGAAGTGGACAACAGTTTTCAAGGGAGTTATTAATTTTGAAATAACGTGATGCATTGAAAAATGTTACCTGCCCTTCCCACAACACCACGTGGCAATCCCACAACCACCGATCAAGTAATCTGATGCATTATAAAAGCGGATACACACGTGCGGAATCACGCGCAAAAAAGGATAAGCATCAGAGACAAATGTGCACAGTTAAAGCAAAGTAATTACTTCGGAAAATGAGGAATATTATCCTCACAACTGAATTAGAAGAGCTATTATTCAAGACATTTTAAGCTGATTAAGCTATAAGTGTCATATGCCATAAGTTGAGATGAACACTTGTACCCAAAGGGCATTATTTAAAAATTTTGGCTATTAAGCCACAAATGTCATCTACCATAAGCCGAGATGAACACTTATGCCCAAGGGGCATTATTTAAAAAGTTTATGCTGTTAAGTCACAAGTGTCATCTGCCATAGACCAAGATGAACACTTGTGCCCAAGAGGTATAATTCAAAACTTTTGCTTGTTGAGTCACAAGTGTCATCTACCATAAGTTAAGATGAACACTTGTGCCCTAAGGGTATTATTTAAAATTATTTTAGGCTACTAAGCCATAAGCGTTATCTGCTATAAGTCGAGATGAATAATTATACCCAAGGGACATTATTTAAAAATTTTAGACTGTTAAGCCACAAGTGTCATTTGCTATAGGCTGAAATGAACACGTGTGGCCAAGGGGCATTATTTAAAACTTTTGACTATTAAGCCACAAGTGTTATGTGCTATAGGCCGAGATGAACACTTGTTATGAAGGGGCATTATTTAAAAAATTTAAGCTATCAAGCCACAAGTGTCATCTGTCATAGGTTGAGATAAACACTTGCGCCCAAGGGGTATAATTCAAAAATTTTGGCTGTTAAGCCATAAGTGTCATCTTCCATAAGCTAAGATGAACACTTATGCTCTCATGGCATTATTTAAAAAAAAGGCTACTAAGCCACAAGTGTCATCTACCACAGGCCGAGATAAATACTTGTGCCCAAGGGACATTATTTAAAAAAAATAGGCTGTTAAGTCGCAAGTGTCATCTTCCATAGACCGAGATGAACACTTGCGCCCATGGGGCATTATTATTTTTTTTTTTTAGACTATTAAGTCACAAACGTCATCTGCCATAAGTAGAGATAAGCATTTGCACCTTAGGGGAAATTCCATACCAATGACATCTGAAATGGAACTTTTCAGACATTTTTCAAACTTTATCAAACAGTTTTACAGAAATTATGCAGCACAAGGAATCATGAGTCAAGAGTTAAAGGAAAATTACTATTTTTCAGAATGAGAGGTACATTGGAGAGGCTTCAACGCCCAACAAAATTACAGGCTTTTATAGACATAATATTTTAAGCCTTGGGCATAGTAGAACTAAGGCTTGCTTCGTCACCTTTTTCTTGTTGTTCTTTGAAATCCAAGGAACTTCGGCCATGTAAAGATTATGAGGACATAATGCTAGCTGACCAAATAATTCTTGGTCAGGTGGAATTTCAGTACGGGTGAGCTTTAACTTATACCCGCCTTGGTAAATGTTGTCCTTTAACGTCGACATATTGCTTGCGGAGTCAGCCAGGGCCTCATTAGAGCCACTATTCTTCTCGTTAATTAGAGCTAACTTATACTGAGAAACCATGTAAGACTTTTCAAAGGCATCTGCCTTATTCAACTACGCGATAGCCGAGCTATGTTACTCCCTGACTGTGACGCCCCAAATCCTGTATGAGATTTTTACCTCCGGGACCCGGTTAATTACGGGTGCCGTACGCCGACGGCGGGTTAACGAAACTTAATTTTTCTGTGAGAAACTAAAAATCCACACTTCCAATGAGTAAAAACATTCTCTATATCATGTAAATTTTTCACCAAAACCAGATAGATACTATAATTATACAACTAGCCTCCAACGAGGTTCCAAGTACAGTGTTTACAATATCCATATCAAATATAAATTCCATGCAAGAATACAATACATATATAACCGACAAAATTCGAAGAGCATTGGTCCTTCTGTAATGAAGAACCTTCATCTTGTCAATAGTATAGAGGCAATCTTGTGTTGGTACCTTGTCAATCATGCGATATAAATCCGATTTAAGGTAAATCGCCAAGTATACATATCAAACATTTCCCGTTTTGATTCATAAGTCTTGTGTTGGTACCTCGTCAATCATGCGACTATCCAAACGTCTAACATGTCTGCATTTCGTGGCCTTTCAACCACGCGGTAGGGCCTACACGATATTTTTTTGGTGCACGATTTCGAGTCTTTCACCCAGGGCACTGTGTCCCATCTTATAGTCTCAGCCTTTAAGGACCAACCTGTGACCAATGTATGGATATCGCAATCAAACAATCACATTCTCTCGTTTTCATAACTTGGCCAATATGGAGATTTATAACAAAAACGTTTATAACAAGCATAATCAATCACCATCATGTATATTAAGATGGAAGCCCATAACTTGGACTGACAAAGATGTATTTTAATTCATGTGTTAAGAGTTATCAAGCAAAACAAGTAGTCCAATTAGGTTTTTGTATAAACCAAGTAGATAGTTATAATATCATGTGGAATCATGTAGTGAGAACGATATAAAAGCCATTTGAATCATCAATTTCAACAACAATATAAATCCCAACACATACCCCAAAACCCATTTGGAGAAACTAGGTTCTTCATATAACTTAGAGGGAGAAATCATAAGTTTTGGTATTAGATTCCCACCTCTAAGGAGCTATAATTCTGAATATGATGGCTTGAAGTTGCTATCGGGCTCTGGGAATGATCCCAGGAAGACTGGGACTTATCCTAGAACCTTCTGTCCAGATATTTTTGCCTTGGGATCGATCCTAGGAAGGCTATGACCAATCCTAGACGTGCAATTCTCAGTCTGGTTATTGCTTAGGCTCCCGGACCCTTGAGATGTTAGAATCTCATCCTGGTCCAAACACGAAAGTTGTAGAGGGAAAATAAATGAAGATTTTTCCACAAACAGGGAGTCGTTTGAACATTGGATGAAGAAGTTATGTCCTGTCAAAGTTGGCAAAAAATGAACTTTTTCGAAAGGTTTAAAACGTGCGATTAAATTTCCGTTTTCGATTCGGATCACCCGAATAATGAAACGATCATTCATAAAACTTAGTATACCTAATATGACATTCTATAAGTATCGAATCATATACGAGTGATTCAGAACCTAATGTTCACTCCTTAACAGAGATTTAGCCTTAACCGAGCTTAAGGAAAAGATTTGCTCGAGTATAGGGTACGGGGTATTACAATCTCCCCTCCTTAAGAAATTTCGTCTTCGAAATTTACGTGGGAATGTATATAATAAGAGAAATCATCAAATCACACTAGGTTTCTCTTCTTTAAAAGAACTTCCATGATTTATGAATGGAAGCTATAACTTTGAAGCATTAGTTAATATCCATTTTTCCTAAAAATGAACAACGGGTGGACTCCTCGGCACAAACGGCCTTCTAAGTATAGTCTTAATGCAACTTTTTAGTTCCTAAAGAATGCCAAGCAATGGAGGTGCAAGTTTAAAAAATCTAACAAACTTTCATATAACATTATAGACCAAACACAATTGATTCTCAACGCGCATTTCACGCGTTATGGTGTTCACTTCATCAAGAATATACCTCACATGCGTCTTTCTAGATTATATAGGCTATGACTTTCTTTTACAGCACTATATGACTCGAGATGTGCCTTATTCACCAGAGTTGAGGGAAATGAAAAGGTTATCGATGTTTAACCACTAAGACAGAGTCTTGAGTACTAAATTTGTCATTCGGTTTGGACTGCATTCTTTCAATGTGGTGGAATAATCAATTAAGAATTCAAGCAAGAGAGTCATAAGCGAGAAAAATAGGTAAACTATACTGATTACAATATTAACTAGGTTCCGTAGATTTAGCGTAGTCAACCCTTACGTTTCATGTAGACTAACCTGGTCTATTCGAGATACAAGACGAAATTGGATGGAGCATTTAAATTAAGAATTTTTTAGTTGTAGTCAAAATCAAGATTCATTACTTTGTATAGAACTATTTAGAATTGAAACGATGGAAGAGTTCAACTCTCATCTCATATGACCGATCCGAATATGAGACTATGCCCAACACTCTCCAGTTATCAAACGCAGTGAGTTAGATTGTTATTCATAAGGACCTGTTAGAATTTGAGCTCGATTAATATGACGTTATTCAAAAATATTTAGTCAAAATCTCGTGGTTTGGACCATTTGCTAAGTGAAATGTTATAGTATGAAATTGCACTAGATATAAGAGAAATTTGGGCTTCGTCTTGCGCTCATAACAAGCAGAGTAGGTTGTACACATTAAACTTGTCCTCCTTTTCCTCTCGTCTTCACGAAGAAAATTTGTTCCGAATATATATAACCCGTGGGCACAACACATGTTAGAAATAAAGTCAAGGTGAGTAGAAGCACTGCATTGAATTCGCTAATCACAAATCTCAGTGTCTCTGAGAAACAAATTCGGTAGAGGTAAAGTCTACTTTACGTAACTAAATGTTACTCCCCTCCTTAGAGGATTGGTCACTAACTTGTATCAATCGGATAATCTGAAATTAAAGTGCTGCTTTAGTCTCTACAACACTTTTAGAGAAAAGCCTGAATGTTATCTACGAATCACCATGTTGGTCTACACACCTAGAAAGCGGGGAACACATCACAAAGAATTGGAACATAAAAACATTAATCGCCCCAATGAGGTTCTATCAGTTTCTCAATCCATATTCTTTAAAAACCAGGGATCTAGGTAGTAAGATGGTCATAATTCTATCAACTCCTTCTCAACAAAACCAATGCATAATCGCTGACTGAAGGGGTCATGAATGACCGAGTCCTCCACAGTCACCAGCCGATTAGAAAAGCACTACCTGGGCTCCACCTCAAAAACTTTTGCTTTGCCCTTATCTACTTGAGGGCCAGGACCATTTTCATCTTCGTCAACAACGACAGGGATAGTGGCACCAGCGCTCAATGCAACATCTGTTGATAAAATCTCAGATTCTACTCGAGGGATTTTGGCTAGAGCCTTCTCATTATTGCCTTTGAAGGGCACGCCCATCTTCTTGTTCCTCTTTAAAGGAGTGGCCAGCTTGGTGATCTCAAAAGCACTCACCCTCTTGTTTTTCCTCATCATTCGAACCTGCTGAAAGTTCAAACGCTTTATTTATTGGGGGACCGTAACCTCCATAACTGGGGGAGGAATGGTAGAAGGCAAAACTTTTGTATTTCCTGTTTCAGACAAGTAAAGACTTAGATTAACACTTACATGAATTTCGTATTGCCTAATCAGACGCCTCTTGACGTTAATAGGCCATGATAGAAAAATCCTCAAAAAAAATAATGCTAGAGGAATGAGAGAAAATGAGAAGTACGCCTTCTCCCTCCACAACTGTTTCAGTTAGGGGAGGACTATTATGTTCTTCAGTGACCGCCACAGGAGAAGAGCCAGCGGTCTCGACAATCACATCGACCCGTTCTTCAATAGTTGCAGTACAGGAAAAATTTCCCCACTCAATAAAGGCCACTGTGTTGGAGGGGACAACTTCCTCAACCTGCTGGGCAACTCAATTGGCTTCATCTAAGAAATAATCAATCTTAGGGTCCTCCACATCTCTGTAAACATTAGGGTTATCTGCACCTTCCACGAGAACTGCAACCCCTCAATTTAGCCTTGCGTGGGGAGTAGCAGTTGGAACGCTCCCAACTGTGGTAACCTGGAGAGTGGTAGGGACTATTGCTCCTGATTCAATTGGAGTAGAGGAATCTTCACCGACAACAGAAATCGCCATATCATTTAGTTTGGCAGACTTGCTGGCTTGCTCTTTTTTTTTGCCTTTTTGGCTGGTGACCTAGAGTAGTTTTGATCAATCCATTCTTAGTCAAATGCGCTCTCCTATTCACGTAAGCTTGAATGTCCTGATTAAAAATGTGGTACCGGTCTAACAGTTCATATTGAGCAGGAGATTCCAAACTATCTTATATCCATTCACTGAAAGAGGTCTTATCCGAAAAGGACATGCAGCCGGTTTCATAGTCCAAAAGATTGTGGGCTGCCCTAGGGTGATTCAATATGAAGCCATCGTCATTACCTGTGTGGTGTGGGCTATGGCGTTTAGCTACTCAAAATGGATGGCGTTCCACTTAGGCCTGTTGAACAAACAGCTGTCTACAAAAAATGAAAACAATGATTAAGTAATAGAAAAGGCTAAAGACAGTTAATTTATGTTACATAGATTCGTCTTTAACTTACCGGAGCAACCTTATTGTTTCAAAATTGGATTATCAGCCGAATTGGGCTTGACTTCTCCCTTTAAGAACACCGTATCACTGTACATGTATTTGCACCAATCCCACAAGCAAAGAATCAAGGCTGAGGCATTCGGCCTCCCCCTCAAGTTTCACCTAACTTCCAATTGGGAGTAACTCAAGGAATAATAATACATGATATCCCAAAAATCAAGCTACATGCCAAACCTTCTATTCACCTTGGACAGGCTCAGAATTATTTTAATAGGTTTCTCCAAAATTATGTCCCCATATCCCTTTTCCTTTATTCAGTTGTGAGTTGATAACGACTCATTGGATTTGTTAAGGTTTTGGGAGAAAGAAGAGAACGATTGAATCGATGAGAGACAGAACGTAAGACACGCGGGGGGGAAGACTGAATCAGTAAACCCTAGAACGAAGAAAGAAAAAAACCACAAAATCAAAACCCCCTCTGTTACGAAGTAGCGGAAGCAAAGTAGAGGCAATAGATGGTTTGATATTTAAAGAGCAGTTATACCTTTGGAAAATACGCGATGAAAGAAGGGTAGTCGAAAGGGCAAACGGAGCCCCGGTCATAAAATGATCCAACTAATGACTGACACTTGGAATCGAGTTGGGTTTTTACTGAAACTTTTGAATGATGATTGGGATCAAGCACATGTTCTTTACCTTATTGGGTGAGACCACATGCTTGAGAGGGCAATTGGGGGAGCATAAATTTGGTTAAGGCAAACTGGGCTAGCCAAGTTTGTTTTAGAAGCCCACATGGTGAATCAGGCCAACAGGCTTGGCATAAGCAAAGGACTTGCCGAGTTGAAGATCATTCGAACTTACCGAGACGGCCAAGCTGAGGCCGACTTCGACGAGGAATGGCACACGTGGCCTCACATGTGAAAAATGCATAAAGAGAATCATACCGAATCGTACGGACCTGTACATAATCGTGTTGAACTCCACCACGTCACTACATGCATACGGTTTTTGAAGTTTTTAGTTGTGGGTTTCTAGCTGTGGATAAGTGAGAGGAGGTTGGAGTGTTATCCAAATCTTACCTTCTTTAGTCATTTTACTATTAACCCTAATAAGCAAGCGTAACCTTAATCCTATACGTATAAATAGAAAAAGGAGGGCTCAAAATAAACATTGGTTGTTGAATACTCCGTTATTAGTAGATTGTTGGCTAGCTTTTTTTGTTTGAGAGAAAGAGAACCTATAATCCATATCATTCATTGATCAACAACCTTAAGAGCTCAATATAACAATCATAGATATAAATGGAGGACGTACTGCTAGATTAGCATAAGCACTATCGGGGGAACCTACCGTACCCAAAAAATTATTTATTTAAACTCACATTCTTGTTACCATAACAAAACTCTTTTTCTCAAATCATTACCTTGGGTTAAACCTAAATTTTGCTCCACTTATAATTATTATAGTATACGAGAGTATAATACTCACGGGAATATAAATGCCCCCTTTCTTCCCATAGAAAAATGAGTAAAAAATTCATTTTTTTGTAACTGTGTAAAAAATTATTTGCTTTCACTTATATATCATCTACGTTTCGTTTTATAATATGGTTTTTTAATTGCCAGGGGACACAAAATGTTAAAGTTCTCCGCCTTCACTTTTCAGACTTTGAAAAAATTGTTGATTTTGACATCCTTGTAGGACAGGACTTTGGTAAGCTACCAAATCTAAGGTATCTCAGTATCGATCGCAACCTTGATGGAGATTTTAAGAATTTACTTCAAAATTTAAGATGGCTTCATTGCTGGCCGTGCCCAGGAAATTGCGCCCCCACTAATTTGCATATGAAGAATCTTGTTGTTCTGAATCTTTTTTATAGCTATTTCAAAGATGATTGGGGAGCTGGAGTCAAATCAAGGTCTTTTTTCCATCACTCTTATCTCTTTAGAGAGGTTGGAACTATTTAATTGTTCAGCGCTCTGTAGGCTTGATGGGCTTGATGAATTAGAATCATTAAAGTATCTAAATGCATCACATTGCATTTTCCTCGAAAGTCTGCCAGATTTGTTAAACTTAACAAGGTCACAAACATTAAACGTCCAATTTTGCGAGAAATTGACTGAGATTCAAGGTCTAAACAAATTGGCGTCCATAGAAATTTTGAACATGAGGTTTTGTAAAGCTTTAGAAAGATTACCAAATTTGTCAAACTTGCAAAAGTTAACTAGATTTGAGTCCTCAGGGTGCGAGAAGCTAGTTGAGATTCAATGACTAGACAGATTGGCATCCTTAGGACATTTGGATATAGGAGTTTGCGAATCCTTAAAGAGTTTGCCAGATCTTCTACACCTAAAAAGATTAAGAAAACTGAGGAGTGGAAGATTGAAGCTAACCAAACTTCAAGGCCTAGGAGGCCTAGAATCCTTAGAGCATTTGAATATGAATGATTGGGAACACATAGAAATATTATCAGATCTGTCGAAGTTACAATGGCTTAGAAAATTGGAAATTTCGTCATGTCACAAGCTAATTGAAATTCAAGGTCTAAACGAATTGGAATCCTTAAAGCTTTTGTACTTGTCCAATTGCACATCCATTAAAAGTATACTGGGTCTGTCGAACCTAAAGAGGTTAAAAAATTTACAAATTTCAAGGTGCAAGAAGCTAATTGAGATTAAAGACCTAGATGGGTTGGAATCTTTAAAAATTTTAGATACGTATGAATGCGAATCCCTGAAAGGATTATCAGATTTGTCTAACTTAAAGAAGTTAAAATGCTTGGATGTAAGTATTTGTTACATGCTCGTTGAGATCCAAGGTCTACATGGATTGGAATACTTAGAAATTTTAAATATGTTTGAATGTGAATCCCTAAAAAGATTACCCGATTTGTCAAACTTAAAGAAGTTAAAACGTTTGGACTTAAGTTTCTGTTACATGCCATCAAAATTGAAAGCCTAGACAGATTAGAATCCCTAAAACACTTGGACATGCGTTATTGCAAATCCATAGAGATATTACCAGACCTACTGAACTATGGAATGTTAAAACACTTAAGCCTGCATAATTGCAAAAGGTTGCAAAATGTTGAAACCCTTTGAGTTGCTGAATCTTTGGAGAGCCTGTATGCGTCATCTTGTGAAACACTAGATTTGCCAATGTTCAAAAACTTGAAGAAACTAGAAATTTGTTATCCGGAGGACCTTACAGAGTTTATGGAATTTGAGGAACTGAAATCCTTGGCATGGTTGAATGGTAGTGGGTGCAAGTCTATTGAGAACTTGCCTGATGTTTCAAACCTTGCAAATTTGGAAATGTTAGATCTTTCTTACTCTGTGAAACTAACTGAGACGGTGGGACTTGAGGAATTGAAATTCTTAACGAGGTTGCTCATTGTTGGATGCAAGTCACTTAAAAATCTACCGTATTTGCCAATAAGAGATATACAAGACGTTTATGAGGACGAAGGTATATTTCAACTCCACGTTGAATTTTAATTTTTTCTATTTACAATATGGATCTTCCATATTGATTTATAATTTATCTTAACTTTTTCATATTTCCAGTAGAATCATCAAATTACCTATCGAGTGATGGATCGGATATGAATCATAGCTTTCGTCAAAGGCTGAGGGGTATCTCATAGTACAGGCTTGTCCACGAAGTGTCTTCATATGTTGGATCAATGGAGGAAACATAGCTAGTTCTAAAACTTAATTTTGGGGGAAACATTGGATTACAAGGAGACATCAAGAAAGCCTCTGCACTTCAACTGACCTTTTTTGCTGGTAATACTAAAGACATTCGGGTTTTGGTCTACATTAAAGAAGCCTTTGTCCCTTTTATCTTATTTGTTAATTTAATTCTTCCCATTTTAAAAATACATATTTCCCTTTTCACTTGAAAGGTTCCTCGGGAAAATGCAGGTTGAGCACCTCACTCGCATGGTTCAATTACAAAATTCCAAAGGTAAAAAACTACCGCCCCACTGGGATCATATAGTGTACCATTGCCGACTAGAATTATAAATGAATGCTCTTCCATTTTATTTATGTAGCCAAGAACTATAGGAGGATATTCTATATGTTCTGATGTAAAACAGAGGTGCATTGTCTGAATTGCCTTGGTTGCTAGAACATAGAAGAGAATTAGGTTGTTTGTTATTTGTATGAATCTGAATGCTGATGTCCGAAAGCTGAATGTGAAAATTTTTATTTGTTTTCCCAATCTAAATCATTGTTTGCTTGTTTGAATATCTGAATGCGTGTTATTGGACTATTCTGCCTTTTTCTTTTATTCTATAAAAATGACCATGAACACATCATATAATAAACCTTATTATACACAAATTATGGTATTAAAGACCTAATCGAAGTAATTTTTTTGACTTAGACGTACCAAAATCCACGTAAAATACTATTATTTTTATTTTTCGCTCTCAACGTTTGTGTATAGTACCACGTTAAATAATAGATAGAAACACAAAGAAAGAAAAAGAGTTGCAGTGCACAACCAAAGTGAAGGAAAGGTTTAGTTTTGATTTGGCGGAGAATAGTTTATACACTGAGCAATGATTGATTGGTAATTTGTTATAAGAGCATCTGTATCGGGTAGGGTAAATTGATAAATTTACCCTACCCCGTTCACACCGGAGAGAAAGGTATGTTAAAATTTAGGAAGGTAGGGTACCGACTGGCCAAATTTACCATTTCGCTAATTTTTAGTCATACGAATTTGGAAGAGCCGTATGAATGATACGAATTTAGCACACTCGTATAAATAAAAAAATTTGAATCATACGAATGTGTGTCACTCGTATGAGTCATACGAGTGTGTCAAATTCGTATGACCCATACGAATGACACACATTCGTATGACCCATTACTTTTTTTTTTTTTTTTTTTTCATGTTTCGGTTGGTAGCTTTGGATGATGATAAAGTTAAAGTTAACTTTTTAACTTTAGGGGGTGAAATTGTAAATAAGTTAAAGTTAATAAATAGATATTGGAATAATTTTTAAAGCAAGCTGTCATTTTTTGGAACCTTTTGCAATTGAAATTAGAACTTAGTTTAATTCTTTAATGTTTAATACAAATCACAAAAAAAATTATTTTGTGTTTTAAACATGGGTTATTTGAGTTATACAATTATTGGGGCAAAAACATAATTAAGAGAATTGTTGGACCAAACGGTGTATAACCAAAAGAGTTTAAAAAAATATATATATATCAAATTGTCATACGAGTGTGCCATCATTGTATGGCTCATACGATTTTGCCACATTCGTATGGCCAAATTTGGTTTTTTTTTTTTTTTTTTTTTTACATCAACTCATACGATAATGCGTCATTCGTTTAATTTTTTTTATTGTTTTTTTTTAAAAACCCTTCTCGCTGTGAACTGTTTCAAAAGTTAATAAAATGTATAGTAAATTTAGCCTAAATATTTCCATTACGCTGCGGATGCTCTAACGGATAGGGGCAAAATGGGTATAAATTTTCATTAACCATTTAGACTTCAGATTCAGAGCCATAAGTGTCTCTGAAAATTAAGTACCAGATTCAGAGATTGGCCTCTGATTTCTTGGTGTAATAAACACAAATAGTTGAGGTGATTTTTCCTCCGAAAGAAAGCAACTTCGACTTCTTGCTTCATGGAAATAATTTATCATGGAACACAACAAAACAAAACAAAAAAAATAAAATTAATAAACAAAACTACTTTACAATGATAAATTCAATTGCAGAATATGGTTAACTTATTCCATTTTATAATATTAGTATTAGATTAGGTGAAACTCTGACACTCATTGTACTTATCTATGTATATAAATTAGAACACCCCAATTTTTAGTGATTTTTCTATTTTATTGTATTGTCATTAATATTAAAAAAAAATATGTTGATGTCAAATTTATGAGCACAACTTTAGTTTACTTAAGATGATCTTAACCACTAAGCTACGTCTCTTTTTGTTTTTTGTTTTTATTCTAACAAAATTTATCAGGCGTGCACACACATTGCTTGTATTTTGTGTTTAGTACTCTATATATATAAATCAAAGCTATAGGAAGGATAGGAAGCGGTTATGGCACCAAATTTTTATATTTCCTATTTTTGCTCTAGCACTTTGTTTAGTAAATAAAAATACATTTGTCGAGACTTAAACCCATGACTTCTGAGTTAGAAAGGAAAACAACTTACCATTGAACTAAATCAAAATTTCAAAAATCATTTTTTTATTTTAAACTAAGTAAATGTGTGCATAAAAAGTAAACGTGCACACTCATAATATGTGCTTAAATGTCAAGTTCTTTTGAAATTGCTTCATGGAAATGTCGTTTTATTGTGAAACCACGCTCTCTTCTTTTCTTTTCTTTTAAAACATATTATATTTTACTCTTTTTTTTGTTTATAAAATAAGAATTCTTATGTAATTGTTAGTTTGCAATGTCCATTAGAATTTAGGTTTTGATACTTAATAGCTACAATGCCATCAGCACGAGTTATCCTTAATAAGAATAATGTTGGAGGATAACAATAACAATAATAATAGGGGTTTTTTTTCAAAGACAAAGTTGGCACTCTCTTTTTAATAAAGGACATTGTTTTCGTGAGATTAGTTTGAAGGACAACATTAAAATAAAGGATAAAATTTTGTTTTTTTATATTAAAATTAATTAAATTTCAAGTATCCCTATATTGCCCTTCCTACGGATAATCATTTGAAATTAATGAATTACCTACAAAAATTAAAATATCTAAATTAATTAAGAAGGTAAATCAAATCAACCATTTTAAAAGAAAAACAAATCTAATGATACAATCAACAGAACAAAAATTCAAAAATTGCTTAATAAATGGAGAAGAAGTCAACTCACTAATAATGTTGCATGTCAAATATATCTACCTCAATGTGTCTGCATTTTTGAACCAGAATGTACAAAGTGCCAATTCAAACTTAGAACAAATACAATAATCCAAAAAGACTATATATATGCAATCCTGCATAACAACAAATAACATACGAATGACAACATAATTTTACGTGCTAACGAATATTCATAAACATTAGAATATGGATAAATTGAGGGTGTAGTGGTTATCGTAAAAACAACAAACTTGATAAAAAAAAATCATTCATATACATTGTTTATATAGCATCTATGTGATTTGATGTGAGGCAATTGTAATCTGAATCGGACAAATGCGTATTTTGA
This sequence comes from Lonicera japonica, assembly GCA_021464415.1. NCBI lineage: Eukaryota > Viridiplantae > Streptophyta > Magnoliopsida > Dipsacales > Caprifoliaceae > Lonicera > Lonicera japonica. The sequence continues at coordinate 23,625,689 of CM038463.1, forward strand.
GACCATAGAAAACATTATTTGAACGAAGTATCAAGGAGCAATATGATTGAAAACAACAAAGGGGGTATTGTAGAGGAGTAATGAATCATACCAACTATGATGATTTTTTATGATAGCAGGATGGATGTCTATAGGTCGCTTTTACGATCCAAGGTCGATTTTGTGGATGGATACAAAGAAGTATTGAAAAGAAATATTTATGTTTGAAAAGTGAGTATAATAGTGCACAATAAGGAGTTTATCAATGAAGCTGGCACCGGAGAGTAACAGGTTAAAAGGCCGGATATATAACTAATGGGTATGTAAAACCCAATAACCTTTGGAAGATATTACGAAGATGGGCCTAATAAAAATTTCATTTTGTGAAGTAGCAAACAGGGCCCAAGAAACTCCTGATGTCTGAGTTTTTGAAAACGAAAACAAAAGGAAAAGTGGAGTAAATAATATTGACTTCGAGTATGTCTGAGTTGGAAATATAAATGAAAATAAGGCAAAAGGAAATGTAAGGCGGGAAAAATGCAAGAAATACCAATAGAAAGGTAAAGGCATGCTTCGGACTTAACTCCCCTCTATTACTCTTTTCATCTAATTTCGTTCTGGGGTTTAATTTGAAACTTAAACGAATGAATTTGTTTACGAAACTTCGTGAAGATATTTCTATACATAATTAGTAAATCAATTTCACTAAATTTTATTTAAAAATCAAAACCGGAAGTGGTTGAAATGATTTTCTAAAATTTTAATGGTCGAAAATAAACATATGTATCAAATTTTTAACACCTACTTGCGGTTTGAGTTTTTTGATGAAATTTTGTAGATATGATCTATTTATTATAAAGATCATCATCACCAAGTTTTTTGAAAAAATTCATCCGTTTAGATTTTGAACTAGACCCTATTGGACAAAATTGGATGGAAGGATAATGGAGGAGAGCCAAATCTGCATGCTTCACATTAGTGAGCCCACATCGAAAATCTAAATAATATATTTTATCATTGATTAAAAATATGTATTTGAAACTACTGGGAATGAAGGAATTATATTTGAGAGGGTCTTTCACGTGAGTCCACAAAGTGGAGAGTGGAGACTACTGGGAATGAAGGAATTATGATTAGAAAAGTATTTCCCCCTCTCTCTCATACGGAAAAGTTGTTTGCAATGCATCTAAGAAGGTTTAGTTTACAGGTAAATCTATATTGGGTGATTTTGCTTTCATCTACATTTTTTTATAATTTATCTATTTTTGAATTGTCAAAATATTTTTATCAATCTAAACAAAAGTGCCCCTAAAAAAATTGGTAAATATATCCGGTCAATTTATATCTAGATACAAATAAATATTTCTTTTTAAAATTAGATTCATATATGCTTCCTTGTTTATATAAACATCATAATATTTTCTACTTCCAACTCTACCAATTGAGATTCAGAATGGTGATCACAAGAGCGAAGAAACGAAGTGTCGAAAGTCTACATCCGTTCTTGTGAGGTAAGAAAAAGTACTAGCGTTTGATGTTATGATTAAGGGACAACTTATAAGAGTTATCTTCAATGGTATAATTAAAATAACAATTATAATCAATTTTAACAATGTTGGCTAAAAATACTATCTCAATGGCATAATCAAATTTTAGCAACCCTTGAACCAATAAATCTACCTCCTTTATAATCAAAGTTAACCTTATTCAATAATTAAAATGAGGAACCCACTAATTCTATTGACTAAAAGAGAATCTTTTCAAATTTAGATAATATTTCCCTCCTTTTTAAAAAAAATCAATTGATTAATTTGTGGACAATTCAAATTCAAATTTGGTTATTAAGAAAAAATAACTATTGAGGGGGGGGGGGGGGGGCTGGGCTAATCAAAAATCATTTTGATTATTCAATTTTAGTTATTCCATTAGAGATGTTGTAACCACGGTGAATATGAAAAGCTTCATACCAATGACTATGAAATTATAGTAAATGTGGTATTTGAGCACAATTTATTACCAACTTTTAATTTCAGAATCTCAAGTCATGGTTGGCCACAACCATATAGTACGTACACAATGTAGATGAAAAATTCCTAGTCGAGCACATTCTATTTATGACTCGAACTACGTAAAAATCGTAGTATAGAATTTAGAAGCGACAATTCATCTCCTAGGTCGTGTGACAAGACGCCATATTACATTAATTATTTGAAACTAACATGAGCATGACTCACTTAAACATGGCACACGATACAACATACACAATTAAACCAAAAGTTTTCCTCTCATAATGACATGCATGATTAACAAAATGTAAGGTAAACAAATCTTAAATGAAGATATGCTGCTCACACACATAATTTATACGCAGTAAGTATACAAAGAGATGAACTAGAAGAGCACACAAATTTTTGGTAAGGATGATTTTTCCAACCAATGGATAGTAGGTCTGGTTTACGTATAACATTTGGTGATGATTTGGGTACTTATTGATGGTGATGATGATTACCAACAATAGAGAGAATACAATTTGATGGCTAAAGGTACTTTTGATGGTTTGAATTGTTAAGAGCTAGCTCCTTTTATAAATGTAAGGAACTAACTAGTACATTAATGTGAGATACCACTCTCCATGTTTGGGGGGAGTGGATATAATGGCAGGTTATTTGTTGAGTAGTAGCTGAGTGGCAATTGGTTTGTGGGATGTGATTGGTACGCTTCAATCTACTGCTACCGTGTGTCAGGTTTTAGTCACTACCAGAGAGCTTTTATAGCGAGTCTAGGAGTGTTTAGAAACCAAACCGGATCGCCAAACCGAATGAACTGGACAGGAAAATGGATCAATTTGGGCCGGACTGTTTGAATTCGGTCCAGTCTGGTCCAAAATTTGAAGGACCGAAACTATTCGGTCCGGTCTTCGGTCTTAATTAGAGTTTAAAGCTTCCGTCCGGACCAGACCGGACCGGTTTTAATATATATATATATATATATATTTAAATGTATATTAATAATATATAATATTAGAATTAAAATTAAACGTATATTAAAATTAATAATATGTATATTAAATGTATTAAAATTAATAATATATTAATAATATGTATATTAAATGTATATTATATATTAATAATATATAATATTAGTATATTCAATGGATGCTTAATACATTTTGTGAGGGATTCAAGAGCATACACTGAACACTTGAACAGAATTTAGGATTTCATCCTTAACTTCAGTTAGTAAGCTTGAGAAAAAGTACTGCTAATGGTAAATTCCTCGAATCTAATTCCAAGAAAATCAATGCATCCTTCTGTCCCATTTTTCAAATTTATTGGGTCTTATGTATTATTATTATTATTATTATTATTATTATTATTATTATTATTATTATTACTGCTATATATTTATTTATGGTGAAAATTACATAAATGATTGAATTAGTCAGATTTTGACCGGAACTTTTAAAGAGATGAAAATTAAATAAATAAATCACAACTATTCTTAAAACCAATAATTGCATTTTAGTTATAAAAAAACCCAAAAAAAAAGCCCAGACCGAATAGACCGATTGAAACCGGACCGGTTTGGTCTGGTCCGGTTTTAACAGTCATTAAGTTCCGCTCCGGTCTACGAATTTATAGGACTGATATATCCGGTCCAGTCCGGTCTAATGGTGTTCGGTCCGGTCAACCGGACCGTGCACACCCCTAAGTAAGTCTGGAAGCCAAGAGCTCAGCACTTGTACTGCTCGGACCTTAGACCAAATATTTTTATCCCCTTCACAAAAATAACTCTAATTTCGTGGCAGTTTCGTGTCGCCATTTAATTTGGTCAAGTATGTACACTATACGACATGAAATCTTACTAAGAATTGTGAACACAAAAATGATGTGAACACAACTTCTCGTGTCAATTTAGTTTTATTTCGAGGTGTGTAAGTAGGTTGGTCCTAAAATTGCTAGTTGTTTAAAAGTTGTCATGGCGCCATGGCCATGGAGGAACTAAGGAATTTTTTTGTGTAGATTTGTTTGACCAAAGCAAAACTTTTGCAAGTAAGTCATTAGATTATAATTTTGTGGGGGACTTTAACCTTCCATATATTGAGCTTTAGAAGCTGCTGTGAAGATCCAGGTAGAGGATGAAAAGACTCTATACCCTTTTTTATCTTTTATCGTGTGAAATAGTAGCGGCAGATAAATTTAATAATTCAAATGGATATATCACATAAAAGACAATAAATTTTAATATTATTAAAAAAAATCAATAATTTGTTTTTTTTTTTGGTAAGTTGATCTGGCAAAGTAGTTAAATTTAATAACCAATGTGAATGAACTCTCGACAAATCTTTAAAATGTAGATAAACTGACAAAATACACGAATAAAAACAAAATCACCCACACCAAAAATTAAAGAAGCTACTTTGGCAAGAATGGCAAAGTAATAATAGCTTTTGATGCGAGGATTATGGTACAGTATACAATGCCAGGCCATATTTATAGTCTCATTTTCCATGCTATTGAGACTTGTACTGATCGAATAGACGACATTCTCTCTCTCTCTCTCTCTCACACACACACACACGAAAATAGAGTGAAAGAATGAACAAGTATATATAGTGTGTATTATATATATATAAGAGGGGATAACCAACTTTTCCAGCTTGCGTTGCAAATAGACTTTGTCCAGTAATTTATAATTTTTTTATTCATTAATCTTTTGGAACCCCCAACATTATAATTAATAATTTACAATTTTTTTATTCATTATTCTTTTGGAACCCCCAACATTATAATTATTAATATAATTATTTAGTCTGAAAGTTAGACATGATATAAGAAACTTGGTATAATTTAAATTTTTAATCTTTCGTATTGTGAGTTAGATTTACATAATACAAAAACCAAATTAGTTCAAGATTTTCGAAATTGTGGGTGTGGGTTTCTAAGGTTGGATACAGATTTGGTGATTTAAAGAATATGAAACTAATCTAGGGTTTGTGATAGGATGAAAAAGACGACGACGACGAAGAAGAAGAAGAAGAAGAGACACTGGGAGAATCGTTAAAACCGTAAGGGAAAAGGGGTTAAATTTTGTTTTTGTTATTTTACTGCAAAGTTAATTAAAATTTACCCATCTAAATTTTTAAAGTGGTTATACTTATTAATTTAGTAGATATTTTCATATTAAATTATTATTTAAAATAATATTTATAAAATTAAATTCATAATATTTTTTTGTCTGTTCATCCACTTTCGCGGATTAACTTAACAATGTGGATTAACTGCAAGATTTTGTGGATAGAAATAAAACCACCCTATACTATATTGCTGTAATGTCTGGTATGTATTATATATTGTAATTTTCTATTTTTGCTTTTTTAATTTCTTTTTTATATTATTTGGTTTGGTTTATATATTAAATTACTAAAAATATATGAAAGAAACATATATTTTCCACTCAATTAAACACGTACTATCAAATATCTTTAAGGTGGATATTTTGTTAACTACGCAATAAAATTCAACTTTGAACCCGTTACTTCTAAAGTTTGTTTCTAATATTTAGTTGGATTTCTGTAAGGAATTTTTATTTTTATTTTTTACAGTTTATGCTTATCTTTAAAGTCCCGTTTTTGCCAAAAGACAAATATACGGAAACGACAGTTGATTCTTGCGAGGATTTTCAAACTTTATTCTTGTTGAGCATGGAGTAAAGAAAATGCTTGAGATTATGAATTTCATCGTGTTTTAGATTGTGCGTCTTACGGTAATTATAAATAATCTCAAAATTAAAGTGGAATGATTGATATGTTTTGAAACGGTAAGTAACAAATGTCTTTTTTGTGTCTTGTATGTAGTGAGATCTTTGTTAAGATACAAAATTACAAATGTAATGCTAATTAAACAACTTTCAGTTCATGTATGGTATTTACCTAATTAAAGAAACATGTCTTTATTTAGTAAGTAAATTATAACCATTCCATGTATGATATCTCGCAATAAGATTTTTGTTGAGATAAATTTAACCCATATAACTAAAATTTGTCAATTCAATTATGATATATTTAGCTAATTACTTAAATAAAACATTATTTACTATGTAAATTATAACCATTCTATATGTAGTGCGCGCCAAAGTGAAAAAAAATGTTTAAGAACCAAAAAAAAATACAAAATTAATTATTTTGTATTACCAAAGTGAAAAATATATATACATTCTATTAAGAGTTCACATTTGATTTCATATTTTCTAAGAATGCAATAATTTAATCACAATTAAAAGTTTAGAACAAAACTTGTTTCCTATTTGAGTAGTTTTGCACATTAATTATGTCCAAAAAGGAGAAATGAAATTTTAGTTTGGGACATAAGGAGTACTAACTTATCAATTTATTATCATGCTTATCATGTATATTTTTGTTCTTCCAAAAACACGAAAAAACGAGTTATTTAGAGCATCTAGCTCCAACGCTCTTATAAATTTTTATTTTTTTGTGTAAAATTCACTCAACTTGTAAACCCAAAAAAAAAACGAGTTATTTAGATCATCTAGCTCCAATGCTCTAATAAATTTTTACTTTTTTTTTGTAAAATTCACTCATCTTGTTAAAAATTGGTTTCCGGCAACGTTTCAAAAGTTAGTTTTGAGTAACGTACCCCCCCACCTCCCCCCCCAAAAAAAAATTTACAACACCATGTTAGCTTTATTACTCCTTAATTTTTCCGTAAAAATTTAAAATATAATAACTTTTAATCCAAATAATGGATTTCAATAAAAAATACATATTAAAATCTACTCATCAAGACCTATAAAGGAAGATTCATTATGATTATAAAAAAAATATTATAATTCAACAAAAAAATTATGTAAAATAACATATAATTACATGTAGCATATGTTGGCATCTAATTGGTTATTTCATATTTTACACAAGAGATTATAAAAGTATTATTGGAGCACATTTGTTTCAAGATTCAAGTTTTGTGTAAATATAGGCTGGCACATAGGATTAACACTTCAACCTTCACACAACGGTGGGAGATTATCTTAATTTCTACTAAATCTCATCACTAAAGTCTGAAATTAATGGTGTGTTAGATAACAATTTTTGCCTAGAAGATGCTTAATATTTCAATTTTTTTTATATTTAGTGGTGTCTAATTGTGTAACTTTTTCTCAAAATCAATTTCCATGATGCAACTTACTTTAGCCTAATTTTTCGCGTTTTATGTAATCCAAATATTACATCTACATTAAGTTTTCATTTTCATAAAAAAAACCTTATCATCTAAAATAGTTCCTTTAAATAGTCGGAAGATAAGCTTAACTATTAGAGATATTTAAATTTTAAACTTATGAAATTTAACCTATTTTTCACTTTCATCTATGAAGTTTATTTGGTACCACGCATATCCGTAAAGTTTGATCCCATTTTCACTTCGAAAAATGACATGTGTAGCTGTTGTAACTTGAAGATCGAAGTGACACGTGGCCTTGTCCATCCAAAAACCTAACAACAGGTTGGGTTTTGGCCTAATGTGAAAACCTGAACAAACATTAAGGATGGGCATGATGCAAAATGAACATTATGGACAAAAGTGCAAAAGCAGTCAAAATTTAATGGGGTAAAATATAAAAAAATTATAATTATTAACTTGCAACAAAACCCTTTTCTCTAGAGTTTTCAATGGAACCGGCAACCAAGGTTCGAATATTCCTATGGGAATCCACGGAGTTTAAAACTCTTAAATGCACTAGGTTGATGAGGGGAAGTGCGCATTTAAGATTGTCCAATTAAGGAGGAACTAGTCACGATGCACATATATAAACTGGCCCGGTTAGTCCTTACCCTTGAACCTAAATAAAAATAAAATGAAGAATATGCAATGAAACCATTGATGCCGAATTTTAAAACTACTCGAGCAAAACTACTGATAAGAACGCTTAAATTTTTTCTAATTTTTTTACTAAGCATGGTATCTAACGTGGTTCTTCTTCCTGGTAAGTAAACTTTTGGGGAAAAAAAATTCTAGTGGTATCAACGTCTAGTTTTCTGCAAGGTCTGAAATTAATTCAAGCCTTCCCCCCCCCCCTTCCCCCCCTCCCCAATATGTTATTTATGTTACATATTGTTTGCATCCTATTTGCTAATTTTGTTCTTGTCTATTATGTACGTTCCTTTTGTTTGATCTTGTTCCTGTCTGCATGCGCTAATATGTTACTGGATATTCTCTAAAACCTAATCTTGATCCTTTATGCTCTCCATGTACGAGTATGGAGCCGCATTCAATGCACTAATATCCACTGCAAGTATCAACAATAATTATCGAAATTAATTCACTACAAATATTCTAATATTCTGATAGATCAGCAATATATAGCATGGAAAATATGTCTTCCCATTTTGGTTCTCTTTCTCACAACACTATATTTAAGGAATCATTCTTTAAAGTCCTTTTTTAAAATTCTGTAAAAGTGATCATAGAGGATCCCCTAGCAACAAAAACCAATTAAGCATTACTGCGTGTATTACCAACTGAAAACTAATGCAGAGTACAATTAAACCTAGCTAAATTATTCCCTGGTTATTTTACCCAAAAATCCTTTGCCATTTGTAACAGAAAGTAAACCCTAGTTATCTACTTGTTTTAATTTTGGAAAATCTATTTAATATTGTCTAGCGTGCGAAAATCAATTCAAACAATTAAATAGTTAATCAACAACATAATTAATGAGTTATCCCTGTAGTGCATGACTATTCCTCAAATCAACAATTCGCTATATTTAACACAAGAGTTACAGACTTGATTAATCTATAAAAGACACTGAACTTAAAGACTTGAATCGCTCAAGAACAGATGCAGACGTAATCTCCCATGCTAATAGCTTCAGCCTTGAATCACTTGATTTGGAACACAATGTATCACACGCCTTGTACTCACTCCAATCTCCTTAACAGCCTCACGCTTCAATAACCAGTTTGGGATTTTTGTTCTTTGGATGAAGAACAATTAATTTGGCATGAAGTTAGGCTAAACCCTAGCTAGGCGGTGTGATGAAAGTTGCTCTTTTAAAAAGTATTAAATTGATTATAAGGTATAAGACCCTAGGAGTTATTTTATAGAAAACTTGAAGTTTGCCACTATTTACCAAATTTCTTATAGTGAATGATGATATATATATATATAGCAAACATGCATGTAAGTGCGAAAAACTGAGTTGTAAGCTTAAAGATATCATGGAAGGCGAAGATTTTATGTAGTGGATGTATATTGAAATAATGATCCATTTGTTACTCAAGAGACAGTTCTCACAACTTGCTAGGAGAAATTAACAAAAAAAAAAATACAACTCGAATTAATCATGCTGGAATTTAAGGGTGAGTGTTGTTTGGGGTTGCCATTTAGAAATTTGTTGCAGGTTTGGAGATACTCGATAACGTTTATTCCTTGCCCCCGCCCCCCCCCCCCCCCCCCCCCCAACAGGACATTTTGTTAGATGAAGGATATATAGTGCCTTAGCAACAATTCCAAATAATGATTTCTCAAACTAAATAAGTCTTAATTACTTGTCTGCCATGAAGTGACCTCCTCACTAAATGCTTCAGAGATGGCGACAATATATACACCACAAGGAAAGAATCCACTTCCCTTCTTAAATAAGCTTTAGTTAGTAGATGTCCCCTTGAATTTTTTATTTTATTTTTATTTTTATTTTTGACAATAGTGAATTTTCATAATGTGTGGCTTTGTTGTGTCTTCGATGGTATGATTCAATGTTTATTTTCTTGTTTATTTTTGCATATTTAGCATTCAGAGAGCACCATTTCCGTTAGACTTGTCAATAGATTGAATTTGTACCCGAATTCGATCCGTTTAGTTGGATATGGATTGAAATTTCTGATCCATATATCCAAATCCGTTCCAAACCCGTTAAGCCTTTTATTAACAAATCGGATATTAATATATATATATATATATATGTCGATCCGATCCGCTTGCATTCCGATCCGATCCAAGGCACACATTTATGCTTAAATTTATCATTATTTATATTTACCACATTATTATTAATTAATACACATAAAAAAATATAACTCAAAAAGTATTAAATAATTAAATTTCTTTTTACAAGAAAATAAGAAATTTAACTGTTATTAGGCTTAACTTTTATGTTAGTTTCATTATCTTTTATATATTTACAAACTAATTATTATATAATGGAATATAATCTGAATCCAATCCGAACAAATTTTGATATGGATCAAAGTTTTGGTGATCCGTTACATGGTCCGATCCAGATCCGATCCAAAAACCTTTTCAAATATAGATTTAGATTCACCTTAATCTGATCCAAATCTATTCTCTTGACAAGCCTATATATGTAGATACGTGTACAATGTCAAAAATCACCCAACCACTATTCTAATCAATCATATACTGTAGGCTCACATACGTGCACAAATATTTCAATATGACAAGATCAAGAAAGAACAAAAATAAGAAGAAATATTCGTATTATGTATCAATCTTTTGTCACTGATCGACATCATGTGCTTGGAATTCTCTATTATAGAACAATTGCTTGGAATTGAATTTAAAGACAAATGCGTTACATTGAAAATAAAGATCGATCAAATGTACATTCATCACATCACATTACAGCGGTCATAATGCAGGGGTGGTAGGACGCTTGAGGTTATTGCACAAGAGGCTACTTAAAGTACAGCTAAAAAGAACCCCAAATACATATATAGGACTCGAAGACATAAAATGGAAATGCAGCAATGGACACAACCGATTTAAGCGACCCGGTGTGAATCCCAAGCAAATCTCCCTTTGAAGGAGAAAACCGGGATTAATTGGTTTGTCGCTCATAGTCCAATGTCCCTCAACTCAAATCCATGTTCTTCGGTGGCTCATGATGCTGGTATGGCGGTTCACTACACATCCTGTACGTGTGCAAAAATAAAATAAGATAAATTAAATGAACAAATGAAAACACAAAATACTAATGAAGTTGTGAAACAACCCAAAAATATATAGAAATTCCCATATAACTACAGCACGATTACTAAAAAATATAAAAACTATTGAGTCAGAAATATAGAAATTTGAATAATATTATTGTTGCAATTAACCGGAAAAATTGTTACCTCACCAGCCACCAATAATGATTTTCTGAAATGCCATGAACAGCAATCTTGACCTATATATATCTTTATAGAGTTCCTACTAGTTATGAACATTACAACCTATCAAACACAAGTGGAAGAATCAAACATTCTTGAAATTCAAAGGAAATATATAAGAGAATTACATACGATTTTGTGTATTGTTATGACAAGAAGGATCCACGACTGAAACAAAATTAATGACACAAGAACTCCCATTTACCCCTATTATGAATAAGTTATAAATATATTATTAAATATTAAAAAAATAATTAGCAAAAGTTACCATATTATAATATATCCTTAAATATATTATTTGTTAAGAATAGAAGTAATTTTGTTAAAAAAAATAAAAATAGGGAAGGATTCCTGGGAATCCTTTAGTTCCCTTGAGAATGGAAAGAGGGATTCCTCCCAGATTTTAGTTCAAATGAATTGGGAATGGAAATAGAAATAGGCTTATTAATGAGTTGAATATTAGTATGAATCATATCATGTTGTTTCCAAATCCAATTCATAAATTTGATGGATATGTAAAATACACATCCATGTCAAAATTTGTCACCAGACTTATATATCCAATCCTTGTCCCTTAGCCGATCCAAAAATTGAACAACTAATGAACACATCAACAAATTAATCAAATTCTATTTTTGAACCAAAAGAATTGCATAAATTTTTGTATAATCTATTTATAAATGTGTAAAGAAATATAATAATATTTTCATACATATGTGTCAGATCATATCGCAAATGGATCAGATATGATTGAATATACCCATATATGATTAGTTAATTTAAAGGCTTATGGACTCGTATTGGATTTGGAAAAATGGCTTAAGAATCCATTACCAAATCTGACTAATGAAACCAGATTAGGATCAAATTCAGACATAAATATGATCCATTGACAAGCCTAATTGGGATAAAAAAATAACAAATATAACAAGAAGTGTTATGTAGCGCAAAAATTGTCCCAAAAGTTGTATCTGCATTTGAACTACAACTCTACGCTTAAATCTGGGAGAAAAAAGAAAAAAACTTGATGTATGGTTAAAATGCATTAAAAGTTGCTTTAGGTTGTACTTTTGTAAACTGTCACTTTTGTATAAAGAAAAAAAAAATATGAAAATCAACATAGAGATTAAAAAGCATGATAAATTTATCAGGTCATTTCCCACCATAAAGTGAAGAAAGAAAAGAAAACCATACTAGAATCACATAGTATTCCTCATTTTGATGAGAGAGAGAGAGAGAGAGAGAGAGATTTGATGTGGAAGAGGAGATGAAAGGTGTGTTTTATAGGCATTTCCATATCGAATTACCATGATCTTATTATGTATTTATGCTATTTTCACGTTATATTTCTATAATCTAGGGGGTAGTGTTTGTTTTCACGTGGAATTTTTGTAACATTGTAATATTGAATGGAATTTAAAAAAAATCTAAAATATTTTTCATTTAATATTTAGTATTAACCATTCAAAATTGTGCATTGAGAACATATATATGCTTAACTGGTCCACACATAACTTGTATGTTGCTTAAGAAGAAAGGTTATATTCTTAAGGACCAAGGTTCGATTCCCACCATGACCATCCCCATCCCAGCCCTCATCGAACATGGATGTACCTCAAGAAAAAATTACCCTTAATACCTCTATTTGTTCTTTGTATGAGTGCAGAATTAGACAATATTACATTTATGTTATTTTGGTCATTTTATTCTTGCATTTTATATCAGACAAACACTTTACCAAAAGACACGAAGATAGTTTCAAAATTTTACAATCGATTGCTTCAATGGCAATCTCAGAAATTCGAATGTAACTTATATATCTATGCAAACTACACATAATAAGCAAGCAAATATGACTTTTGTAAGGGTTTTTTTTTAGCACAGTGACTTGAACCCTTGCAATTAGCGTCACACCATGTAGGTGAGAGACCATTGAAGCATTTGAGCATTGGATGAGTGCACAAGAATAGTAGAGTTTCTACATATTGGGTTGGGTTAATTGCTTAGTTGCAATAATTGAGTTTGAATTTGACTTTTAATGGGAGGCCCTCAATCACATTGCCCATTTCAGCACAAGTTAGAAGATGGATTCCTAATTCTTACAAAAAAGGTAAAAGATTCTGACTCTAATTGTTTACAAGTGATTACTAGATAGGGATTTTGGACAAGCAGACAACTTTTCTAGGGTGTAGTGTGCAACAAATGAGGGAAGTTCCGCTTCGGTTCCTTTTTATGTGCAGCTAGCCTACCACTCCTAATATAACAACTACGATCATAAGAGGAGGTGAGGATATCCACAATTGTGGTTTTATTTATTATAAGCATTTATCAGGATCTATTAAAAACTCCGACAAATGCATCTTAATTTTTAACTGAGCTAATGAAGTTTAGAGGATGTATGGATCGAGAAGAAACGACTTTACAAGAAGCACACACTTCACTTCAAGGTCACTCTCCGTTTGGAATAAACTAAGTCAAGAGCAATGACTCGAGATGCCACTCATACTTATAGAAAGAGGGCGAAAGTGATAAGGTACATATAGGATTTGTTAACTAGGAAATTCCACACCAACGGTGGAATGAGAAGGAAATAAGTATGAGAGACACAGAGGATAAAAGGAAACAAGATAATGAAACTTCCAGTCCATTCTGAACTATCCATCCTTTTTTTATGTTGAAATGACTTAAAGGCACTTCTCTTTTTTTTTCTTTTTCTTTTTTTTCATTAATTTGTATCTTCTTAATTACAACTCCATTAAATCCAGTTGATAAATGCATAATATTATCATGCATACGCTCTTTTCCGGAATTGCTTGACGCGTTTATTTCATTAACTTTCCCAAATTATCAATTTATCTTGTGCTTAAATGGAAATATAATACACTTGTATAGTTCTACAAAGCTTTTAGCCACTTTTTCCCAATCATTGTAAAGATTATAATGAGTTCTTGAATATCCATATACAATACATAAATTTGCTATGCTAATCTTGATTTACTTAATGATATCTTAAGTGCTGCTTACACTTTACATGGTATTTAGACTCCTTATTATCTTGCTTAAGTGATAAACTATTAGCTAACGAATTTATACCATTATCTTCGTCCCGTTTCATTGTAAGGATTTACATTTTAATTTTCATTATTTAAATTATGAGATTTCGATACATGCTTCATGTTAAAACCTTTTTATGATGAATTTATCATCTCTGTCTTGGATTAGCTTTATCAGGAATGGGTTGCTTTGCTTCACACCGGCCTGTTGCTAAGAGATAGATACGATAACTTCATGCTTGGTGAAACTTTGTTGTTTTTCCTTTTTGATATAGCTTAATACAAGGACTGAGTTGCCTAACTTCGCACCCTTTGCTATTGAGAAAAACACTTTGTTTCCCATTCCCAAGATTGTTGTATTAAAATCTTTGTGTGAGAAAGTAATCGCCATTTCTTATGTCGCAAGAAACTTCCAAGTACCTTCGTGCTTTCTTAATATTTTTTACAACTGTTTTTACTTTTACGTTGTTCTATAACCAGCCATTTTTCAAAACCAGAAAATCGTAAATCTGTGATCCATTTCGTTTCTTTCCAACTATCCCTATGTATCGATACTCGGACTTCCAAGATTTTATTACAACTTGATAGGCCTACACTTGGGTTACCATAGTGATATTTTCATGGCGTCGCTAGTGGAGTTGGACTGAAGACTCCTTTGGAATCTTCCGAAGGATCTGACCTTTCTTATGTATTAGAAGAGAAAAGTAAGTGAATAGCCATGAATCATCATGCAAGTTTCTCAATTGCTTCCCTTGATCCTGTTGCAAAAATATGCAACTCAAGAAAAGCTTATGAGTGCCATTGGACCGATGGCAAACCGTGGGGAATCCTCACATCAAATCTTCAAATTAGGGCATTTCTTATGTCTTATTAAGGAAATAAATGTAAGATATGCACTATTTAGAAGTTTGAAAGATATGGTGGAATCAAGATATGCTAGTTATGACGTTATTCGTTAATATTGGTATAGCATTTAATTTTATTTTTATTTTTTTTAGTAAACAAATGTTCAACGACCTCTTTAATATCAATTAAATTGAGGTTGGAAGGCCTCATGTTCCTTAAATTATCGGTACACAAGTGGTACACGCATCATATATGCAAGGTAGACTAGTTCATAATATTATAAAGCTTATAGGCATTTCACTTCCTTCAAGCTCTATCATGTTTTTTCTCCCCATTTTACAGATACAAGGTTTTTTTTTTTTTCACTAAGCAATTTATTTTTCTTTTTCAACATTTTGTTTTAAATTATCTATGTACTTGAATCGTGCACGCGTACGTACATAACAAACTAGTGCATATCAATTTATTTGTTATAGCTTCTAGTAAAATTAGAAAACTTTAGTATTAAGAAGAGCAAACCATTGGAGTGTTCCCAACTTAGAAAGTTCTTGGTTAGAAATGGACCAATTTGAAATTTGAGTAACAGCGTGCAGGACTCAGTAGTTAAACCAAAACAAAAGAGGATTGAAGCGCATCTGCCTTTAAATTCATGAAAAGAATCTTGAAATTAGTGTTTAGCCTTTAACCTTTAAGGAATAGTTGATATTATATGGAAAAGAATTGAAATATAAAATAATCGAAATTTTATGTTTGTCTGCAGTAGTTAATGAAGACTTTGAATTTAATTTCCTAATGATATAAAACTACTACTGAGACGGTCTTGGGGTCAACCGGGTTTGCTCCCCAAGTCCATTCCCGAGACTTTAAAATAATGTTTGGCAGCAACAGCCACAAATCAAAAATGGGGATTGGTCAAAATGCACGTGAAAGTTAACTCAAACACTCCGCAAGTAACACCGGAAAAAAAGTAATATCTTATAACTAGATCTAGGCCCATGTCCTAGTGGTACTGTGGTAAAGTAATAATGACTCTTATATCGTGGTCAGTGTTCGCATTTCAGTACCCTTCCCATTTCATCGAAAATTGTCTAACGTTCTGCTTGTGCGAAAGAAAAAGAAAAAATGCTAAATCTTATATCTCTACATCGTTTCAAATTTTTCATTTTATAATGTTCCTTTTATCATATATGATTTTTATTTTTTTTTTCTTTTTTATAAACAACGAAAATCTCCCCAAGCTTCTTGATAAGACTCGAACCTAAGATCGCCCCTATTGATCATGTGTGTTAATCACTATATTCCAGAATTTCAAGTAAAGAAGTGCGAGTGTTGAACCATTGTTGTTCTTAGATAAGTGATTTATCAAAAGCTTATTTTACATAAATTTTGTTGGAAATAGTCCCGAAACTTTTCACAAATGATTTCTAAAAAAGGAAGACAAAAGACTTGGATCAAGTGAGATGCATTAAGGACGAAGAAGGTAATGTCTTGGTTAAAGAACAAGACATACAAGAGAGATGGAAGAACTATTTTCACAAATTATTTAATGAAGGTTACGAGATTTTAGCATGTGGAGATGAGCTGAACATGCGAGAGGATGACCAAAATTTCACCTTTTATCGCAGAATTCAAGAAAGGAAGTGAAAGAAGCATTGATACGAATGGATAGTGGTAAAGCAGTTGGGCCAGATAGTATACCTATTGAGGTTTGGAAGGGTCTAGGTGATAAAGGCATTGGTTGGCTCACAAGGTTTTTCAACAAGATATTGAGGTCAAAGAAGATGCCGGAAGAATGGAGGAGAAGCACCCTAATCCCGATTTATAAGAATAAAGGGGATATACAAAATTGCGCCAATTACAGGGGGATTAAACTCATGAGTCATACTATGAAGTTATGGGAAAGGGTGATTGAGCGGAGACTAAGAAAAGAAACCAGCATTTTAGATAATCAATTTGGTTTTATGCCCGGAAGGTCGACCATGGAAGCAATTTACTTGTTGCGGCGTTTGATGGAGCAATATCGGAGGGATCAAAAGGACCTACACATGGTTTTCATTGACTTGGAGAAGGCGTACGATAGGGTACCCAGAGAGATTTTGTGGAAAGCCTAGAGAAGAAAGGGGTTAGGATTGCCTATATTCGTGTTATCAAGGACATGTATGAAGGAGCTATGACTAGTGTGAGAACACATAGTGGGTCCACAGAAGATTTTCCTATAACTATAGGACTACACCAAGGGTCAGCTTTGAGCCCTTATCTGTTTACCTTGGTCTTGGATGTACTCACGGAACACATTCAAGAGCCAGCACCGCGATGTATGCTGTTTGCAGATGATATTGTCCTAGTGGGTGAGTCCAGAGAAGAGCTAAATGGGAAGGTGGAAACTTGGAGACAAAATTTAGAAGCGCATGGCTTTCGTTTAAGCAGAAGTAAGACAGAATACATGGAGTGCAAGTTCAATAAAAGGCGGAGCACTACTAACTTAGAGGTAAAAGTTGGGGATAATGTCATACCACAAGTCACTCGGTTTAAGTATCTTGGATCCATTATACAAGAAGATGGGGAGATAGAGGGAGATGTAAATCACCGGATTCAAGCAGGATGGTTGAAATGGAGGAAAGCTTCGGGTGTGTTATGTGATAAAAAGGTACCACTCAAGTTAAAAGGAAAATTCTATCGTACCGCGGTTAGACCAGCAATGTTGTATGGGACTGAGTGTTGGGCGGTCAAAAGCCAACACGAGAATAAACTAAGTGTAGCTGAGATGAGAATGTTGAGATGGATGAGTGGCAAGACTAGGAAAGATAAGATCAGGAATGTTACCATCAGAGAGGGAGTTGGGGTGGCACCTATTACAGAAAAGATGGTTGAATCTCGACTTAGATGGTTTGGGCATGTATGGAGGAGACCTGCAGATGCCGTGGTTAGGAGAGTTGATCATATGGAGGGAAGCCTAGTTGTTAGAGGCAGAGGAAGACCTAGAAAAACTATAGGTGAAACTATTAAGAAGGATTTAGAGGCGAATGGTTTCACTAGAGATATGATTCACGACAGACCACTATGGCGTCGTTTGATCCATGTAGCCGACCCCACCTAGTGGGATAAAGGCTTGTTGTTGTTGTTGTTGTTGTTGTTGTTGTGGTTATTTTTTTCTTGCCAACAAAAGTCTGTCTGATTTATTAATTTAGGAAGGCTTTTTATTTATCACATTTTTCTTACGTGTAATATAAAAAAAAAAAGAATTAAGATAAAAAAATATAAATGTTAACAGAAAAAAAATATGTAGTTGGAAGCATTGTTAAAACTTAAAAGTGTGAGTGTTGAACCTTTGTTGTTTCCTAATAAGTGATTTATCAAAAACTTACTTAACATAAATTTTGTTTGAAATAGTCTCGAAACTTTTAATCACAGCTGAATTTCTAAAAAATATATCAAAAATAAATTTGAAATATAGCAACCTTTGTTTACTACATGATATTTTTTTTCCCTACCAACAAAAGTCTTTATAATTTATTAATTTAGGAAGGTTTTTTATTTAGCACATGTTTCTTTTGCGTAATTAATATAGAAAGTATTTATTTTTTAAGATAAAAAATATAAATTTTAATAGAAAAATAATATGTGGTTGGAAACATAGTTAAAACCCTTCCTATATTATTAAGAACTAAGAAGTGGTTTTCTTTTTTGGGGGGAAAATAATTAAGAGGTGGTGAGAATATTGATTAATGTATTAAATGTATAAGTAAATCATTACTTAAGGTTTGAAACACGTGCCTACACTAAGTTGTCTATACTATTATAAGATTAAAGTGGGTGAAAGTGATTATGAACCGATTTTATGATTTTTCAATTTCACTACCTCTATCAAGCAAAATGTGTATAATTAACTGAGTTCAAACCTAAGACCTAAATGCTAAAAACATGGTTTCTAACCACTAAATAAACAATAATTTTATACTAAATTTTACACATGCACGATCCATATTGAAGATTGTAGTCATATAACCCAGAACTATCCAAGTAACGCCCAGGTCTACACTCCATGGCCTTGATCGCAATTGTGAGACTATAAGGCCTCATATTATTTGTTATGCACAATTTCGAACCTTTCGCCTTGGACCGACTCCCTCATATGAAACCAAACTTGGACTTGGCATAACGCAATAATATATATATATATATATATGTGTGTGTGTGTGTGTGCAATTGAGTATACAACTCAAACAGATGAATAATCATGTGCCAACGGTAACAATTTATCAGTTTATAACAAAATATATCTATCAATTTATAACAACTACCAACATGACCAGGTATAGTAAAACAACCCCATTTGGTGTATAATATCATCAAGTGTATCAAGTGTAAAACTCACTTCTTGGATCATTAACAACAATTATATGACAACATATCCAGATCTATCAGCAATTGTATATATCCAAGTGGATTTTTTTCCAAAACTAGCAATATATTGATCAACATGCATGTACAAATATTTGGTGCATCGTGGATTTAAGGTTGTATTCAACATATTTAGGCCATCAATTACATAATTATACAATCCCAACCCAATGCATGTACCCACCTAGTTCAATCTTTCACTTTAAACTTGAATAGCTTTGATAATGCTACATGCATGCAACAACAATTAATATAAATAAAATAAAATAAAGTTTTGGTACTAGGTTCCCACCTCTATTGGAACTTCACAACTAGATTGAAGTGTTGGATTAGGAGATTTATGGCTGGAGTGGGCTTATCTTCAAGAATCCTTAAGCTTCAATGGACGGTACGAGCCAAGAAGATGAAGTATTTGAACAACATACACCAATTCTTGAATCAATGGCGTTAAACCCTCAATGACTCTTAAAGGAACTCCTCCAATTCTCTCATTCAAGTTTCTAGAAAATGATAGATTCCAAGACACAAGGCAATCCGAGTTCAAAGAGGCTAAAGAAGCAATAGAATCTCTTTGTTCAACGAGAGTATACAATCACGCAAACAAGGAATCAAAGTCAACCTCACCCTCCACTTATCCTACCAAAATCTAATTGTGGACCACCCACCCACTTTCAGTTGTAGTTGTAACAACCTTCTCCCTCTTTCAGTTGTGGTCTTAACAAGAAAGAGACTTAAACTTTCCTCTACTTAAAAAAGAACTCTTGAAGAGTAATTTTGCAATTTCCATGCACACCAAAAAAGCTGTAGTGCTTAATGAACTACATCAAAGGGAATATATGTCAAGATAATAGTATAATATTGGCCGCTAGGGTTCGAGTCCCCTCTCCCTATAGAACCCTCCTAGATGTATCTATCGCTTATATATAAATCCGTATATATATATGATATAATGCATAGATAGATGACTTGTGAAGTTGCAAAATAATATCAATAACCAATTGCCTATTTCTTTGAGGGGAGGAGATTGAGATGTGCTCCAAAACAAACACAATCGTAGATAAAAACTTGCACAACTGCTGCAATGGAGGATTAAATGCAACCAACATTTACTGAAACCCAATATATTGTGCACTCAATACTGCTAAAAAATTCTTATACATTTAAGAACCACGCAAATGCGTTATTAAGTTGAAGCACATTCATCACATCACATTAGTATTGATGCCAAAGTTACAAAATTTACTATAGCAACATTGCAGGCTCATAACGAGCGTACAAGTTTACATAGCTTTGGCTTTGATGACGATATGAATGACAATAGAAAGTTGCCTATTTCCTTCCATATAGATTATGCACATCTGTGAAAATGCATGTATATTATGAATCCAGGATAAAAAATACCTATTAGTTGAAAGTATGTTGTATTCCATAAGACTCACAACAGATTCAAATGTTGACTTCATAATTCTACAAGAATTCCAAATGAATTATTGAACTTAGCCAGACTGTTGGATAAATTGCTTTTTTTTTATTTGCTGTAGTTTCAGCAATAATTCATATACTTGTTCAAAAAAAAAAAACAATAATTCATATACACAAAATATTAAAGGAGATCAACTCACAAAATTAAAGGAGAAAATGGGAGAGTTTTTCATTGATGGAGAAACCCACTACTTCTCACTCTACAATCAGATTTTGGGTTTTCTTACGCAAAAGATTTCTCTAGATATTACAAGTTCACTACAAGAAATTTGATCATTTAAGTCTCTTAAAAGGTGACTTAAATGATCATTTAAGTCACTTTCGAGTTTTTTCCCGAGTGACTTAATAGGCAGTGTCATAAAAAGTTCATAAAAGTGACTTAAAAAGTCATATGTTAGTGACATAACACTCACTTAAAAGTGACTTAACACTAATTAAAAAAATATAATTTTTGCACATGCTCATAATATACCAAGCTACCACACAATTTCATCAATCAATCATCTCAACAAAGCAATGTATTTTTTAGCTAAAGTTTTACCATTCAAAGATCCAAACCAATACAAGCCAATCAACGATGTTCAAAACAACTCAATAATCCATGAAAACAATGCCAAGTAAAGCAACACAATAGAAAAACAAACAAAAATAAAGCCTCGAAGGATGATTACAATGATCTCTCCCAAATGTAACAATGTAACTTTCCCTTTGTTCAAAAAGTGATTGAACGAAGAAACTCGAAAGTCATGATTCTCCCTTTGTAACAATGTAGCTTTCACATCCTTTTACATTTTCAACAACCTCAATGCGCTTCTTCTTATCTCTATCAGTCAATACTGGCCACCTTGATCACATTTGAAGCGAACTTTCTACATAAGTGCTGAACCCATGAGTCCTTTCACTAAATGGCCAACCAATGATCTTAAAGTATAATGTAGTGCTGCAGATATGAAGAAAATAAAGGGTTAGTGAAACCCTCATCAAACCATATTAACAAATTTCACTGACTCTTTTGTTAACAAGTTCATTACTCGTGTGTTCCTTGGTTCACATACAAATAATTTGTTGCTCTCACTAACTGTTGAGCTTACTAATTAAAAGCATCTGCAAGTGTATTGTCTAATCGTTTTGGAGTTAGATTCACACATTTACCTAGTCTAATTCAAACAATAGAACAAGTACTATTCTTTATAATTATTGCCCAATCATCATTTTTCTAAAATTACTAAAATTAAACAAAAATAGCAGAATCTTGATACTTCATACCTAACATAGAATGTTACCTCAATCAAATCGAAAAATGTAAGCAGCGAATTTATAAGAACAAAGAAGAACCCTTGATTTCATACCCCCTCTAACCCTCCCTCTCCCTCCCAACCCCAAATATATGTATATATATACATATATTTATCTACCCTTTTTTTTTGCCTAATCAGCATTACCATGGATAAGATTTGACATAATATTCCTGTAGAGAATCAATTTGTTTGAGTACTGACAAAGGCTAATTGTTGAAGAAGGTCAGGGTTCATTTGGTCTATCAATTAGATGTATATTTGCACCAAAATTTTAAAACTAATAATAATAATAATGAAATCCTAAACGTTTCTAAGAAATATTACAACAATAGCAAGTATCAATTTCAATAACTGAACAAACTTAAAAAATAACTAAAAAAAAACTAATCCTTTTCTCTTTTTTTCTTTCTAAAACAGTATCAATTAATGAGAAATTCACCTGAGATTTTCGATTAGCCTCAGCATCCTTCTTTTGTCGACATAACCTCGAATCATCCTAAAAAAAAATCAAAATCCGTAATCACCAAATACAAAACCTACAAATTTCAAGGAAACATGTTTATACTGAATTAAGTTAAAAAGGAAGGAGGAATCTGATCGGGAGAAGAGCGTGTGAAGCCAGGGGATCGAGGATATCACGAGAGGAATGAGAAGTTGAATTTTTAAGCTCATGACGAAAAAGGTTAGGGTTCCGTGTGCACAGCTTAACAGGAGCAACGAATTGATCGAATAGGGCAGGAATCGTTAATTAAGACAAAAATCATACAGATCGTAGAAATTGCCAAAACACAAAATTAACATACAATCATGTGTTTGATAGATTAAGTAGGGCTTTAATACCTGCCAAAGAACAACACGATTTGTATTCGGCTCTAACCCTTCAGATTCATCTTTAAGGGTAAAACTAATGGATGTTCAGTAACTTCACGACAAGTAACCAGGGATCTTCCTTGTTGACTAGTCTCGCAGGTGTTATCTCTGAAACAGTCTTCTCGTTGGTGGATTTTACTCCTGATTACAAAGTGATTTATGCCAAGTGAATATCAAAATAAAAGTAAAGATTTGAGTAAGATTAGATATCTTTTTAGTTAAATTTAGCACTCAATTAAAAATTCGGAATAGGTTTGAGTAAGGATTGGGGATGCTCTTTGTCAAATTCGAGTTTTTATAACACAAGTTGGGAAAATATAAAAATTTGTATGGCATTGAGCAAAAATTTAAGTATATGGAGAATATTAAAACAAATAAAAAAATTACTCAATCATATTACACTATAAATGTCATTTAGTACCAACTAAAAAAACTGATGTAAACCGCTCATCATATGATCTTGTATATTTAAAGTTTCTTTACAATTTTCAACACCAGTAGCTACTTTATTACCTCTTTTGACAATTTTTTGTAGCTCCATAAATGCATTTATGGCTAATTTATCTATAAAAAAAACATTACATTAATAAAGTGTACCTTCTTGGTGTGCCCCTATAAAATCCTACAAGAAACCAGTTCCATCGAGCCAAAGCTTACTGGATTCTTTCATAGCGACCTCGCATACCCAACCACTATAAATTCATCGCAAAACGAACATATCTAATTACACAAAAATGCCCAAATTCAGACCCAACAATTACTCTTTTGTTGGTCTTGTTTGTAAAAGGAGTTCATACATACATACATACATATCGTGAGAAAGGATTTGGTACGTTCCAACAAGTTCTCCACTTATTGTACTGGGACATATCATGCTATTAGATAATCCATTTAGTTAGGTAACAAATTGTGTACAAAGTTAGGAATAACAAGAAATGTGAACTCCACAGCCATTAATTTGTAAGTATTCTAAAGTATCTAAAACTGCAAGTCTATCTTCAAAAACACCCAAAGTTCAAACATAGACCTAAGATACGGCGCTGACTAGTAGTGTTAAAAAAAAATTAAGTACAAGTCCACGAAAGGTAAGAGATTACAGAGACAAACTGATTGAGGCATTTTGTCGAGCAATTGAAAGACAAAGCTGGAACCAATAACACCATTGTTATTAACTTCAACAAATGCACACAACAAATAAGAAAATATTGACATTCATACCTCAAAGTTAGTGAGATGAGTATACTGCCAAATTCTTCTACATCTTCATGAAGAATCAACATAACACCTAACATCATTTTTTTTTTTAGTTCTAAGCAATAAATCACGTTTAGATTAATACAAACTCCACTTTTTTTTCATAATTCACAGCACAGCACAACCAACCAAATATTATTTATAAGATATATTTTTTAAGCTGGCTCGGTTACTATTGAGCAATTAAAATCAATTTGTTCAACAACAAATCAATTAATGAAATGTGTGCGTGTGTGTGACTTTGTACTACCTGATTTGTAGAATGATTTAAAGGAAGAATTAGGAGGTTAAAGGTAATTCATTAAGGTGGTTGTTGAAGATTGAGGTGGGGGATCAGACGAGAATAATCACCTTCGCCTTCGCTTCATTGATCGTAAATTTCGCCCTTCACTTTCGACTATTGATTTGAATCGTCTACATTTGAATCGGACATGGGGATTAATCACCTCAATCGAGTGAATTACCTAGATAGATAGGAAGAGAGAGAGAGAGATGGGGAAGAGGGGGAGAGAGATTAGGTTAGGGGAGATCGAATGAATTGGGGGAAAATATTATGCATCGCGATTTGACAAGCTGGGTTTATTTATTTATTAAAATCTCATTAATTTTAGGTTGCATTTTTAAGGGATGAAAACGTGAGTTAATCATAAAAGCGACTTAACTAAACCTACCTCAAATTATTTAAGTCGCAAGATTAACAAGTGACATAACTTATAAGTTAAAAGTGTCTTAAGCGAAAAGATTTCTTGTAGTGGTTCCACGATACTTGCTAGATAATACAAAGGATAACCCTTCCTAGAGAAGCTTTATAATACTTCTGTGTCCAGACACAATAGAAGTAGAACTAATAATACTTCGGTGTTCTACTTCACTATGCCTGCCAAATGGAAAGCATGTGTATATGGAAATTCACTCTTACATGTTCTACCCCACTGTTTCCATCCATTATGCAACCCCAACAACAGCCAAAATTAATGGTAATGAATCTTCATAAATAATTACATCTTGTGAGACGTATTCGTTGTGGAGTTGCCATTTTGGCAAAGGGTGAGGTAGAAAGTCATGACAAAGAGAGTACTCTTATAAATTACCATGCCAGCTTCTGTCACATCTGTCAGTCATGGTAATCACAAAAAATTTAGGGTAAATGGATGATTTATTACTAAATTAAGTTTGTATATAATATTAGGTTTTGTGTGAGGAATAACAATAAACAAGCACATGTAGATATGTAAACATCCGCAGAGTGACAAGAGATGTTACCGTTGCCATTGGTAATTGATTTTATCGAGGGAGACAAAGATGACAGAACCGCATGAAAGCTGGCTGATTCCACTGCAAGATTTTAAAGTTTTAAGAAATTCACAGAAATTCAGATAACAAATAAGAAAAGCACTAAGGAACTGTAGGCTGGTTAAAGGGAAGGGTGGGGGAGAGACTGATGATGGGCATTGGGGAAGTCTCGATTTGTTTACATGACCGTTATATTTTATTTTTAAGGATAAAAATTAGGGACTTACATGAATTATCTTATCATTAATTGGATACATTTACAATCAAGTCAAAGGCTCGTGCAAATCAGGTCAACAAATCGGGACTAGCGTTAGGGTTAGAGCACCTTGGGGGTAAACTTTAACAGCACTTTGCAACTTTAACAGCAGTTTAACAGGTACCAACTTCAACAGGATCGGAAACTTAGAAGAAAACTTTCACTTTTATTTATTTAGGGAAAGATTACAAGACAAGGAAGAAATATTACAAGAGAGAGAGACAAGGGAAGAAACAAAACAAAGCGGAAAAGAAAAGATAATTTACAAACTAATATAAGCCTCTATTTATAGGCGTAACAGACAGATTTGAAATGGTTTAAAATATGAGTGACGTCATTACATACGTGTGCTTGAGGGTGACTTGTAGGATCCACCGTTGCAGTCAGTCGGTCAAAGACATCCGGTACTTTAAATAAAGTAACTTTGATCAACTTTAATAAAGTAACTTTTACTCTATATGCCTCTTTCCTTTACCATTATTGTCCAGTGCTTTTCGCTTTTTGTAGATGTTCGTGAGCCATTTTCCCATATGAGTTGTCATATCCTCATTATTATTTATGCACTCGGTATAACCTTCTTCATTGTCTTTATCCAGGTCAAAGAATGGAACATCTTTTTGTGGAGTTTGTTGGCCGGAGGAAATAGACATAATCTCTTCATCCATATCTAATTTGGATGCTAAAGCTGTGATTACTCTTGCTTTAAGCTCTTTAATAGAGGTATTAGGAAACCTTTCTTTAAGAGAAGCAAGAGAAAGAGTTTTAAACTCTATTTGTTCTAGATTAATATTCTTTTGGGCCCTTTCATCAATATCAGCCATTCAAATAAATTCCATAGATATGCCTATATCTTTATTGATCTCAATTAAGATCTCTTCGAACTCAAATCTAGGCCACCATTTATAATAGTAGTCCCTAACTAGTAAAAATAGTCCATTATTTCTTGTAGTAGTATTAAAATTCCATTGCCAGATCCAAGGGATATTATACTGGCCTAAGAATCTCATAAGAATTAAGTTATTACCGATAGGAATAGTTTGTTCTATAGTTTTAATAGACATGGTAGAAATAAAATTAAACAAAAATTAGGGACTTACATTAATTACCTTATCATTAATTGGATGCATTTACAATCAACTCAAGTAAAAGGCTCGTGCAAATCTGGACTAGCGTTAGGGTTAGAGCACCTTGGAGGTTTTGAGGTAGAAAGCTAAAGAGGGAACTCGGCATGTTTGCGACATGAAAGATGTGGTAACAAATCAGCTTGAGCCAAACGGATGTCAATATTTCTAGGACATATGCATTTGATGTTAGAAAATTTATATTTTCTAATTTATGTGGGCAACATATTATAATATTTCAATTATATTTGCTATTTAAATTAATGGGCTATTTTTTAGTGGTCTAATTAATTTTTAGTGAAGCCCATAGACTACTCAAATTAATGTGGGCCAAATGTGTAGATACCTCATATGGGCTTATTAGGGTTTAATGGGAACTCTAATTAGTTTGTATATAAAGTTTATATTAGGGTTATGGTCCCCAATACACAAAATCGAATTACGGCTCCCTTCTCCCCATCGGAAGAGAACCAAAATTCCCATCAAGACACTAAGGCGATTTGGTTGAGGAAGACCACGTACCCGCTCGATCCGTGTTGTTATTGTGATCGATTCTCGCATTCCGCATTTGTTTGTCATGGATTCAGGTACGCGGTTTAATCATTGTTTTAATTTAATTCTTGATGATTTGACATGATGACTTAAGTGACTTAATTCTTACAAGTGGTATCAGAGGAACTTCATGTTAATTCATTAAGAAATTTAGAAAATTATTATTATATAATAATAAAATTCAGTTATAATAATTATAAGGATTCGGATATTTCGTATTAAAGAACAATAGTTTCAGATGATTATGACATGCGGCAGTGAATAAAAAAAAAATTGGCGAAAGCCTATGCGATTCTCTGTAAATAATTCCAGGCATTGACGTGCGGCGGAAAATTTCACTTGCCTTAGTTGTCCTTTTTCTTGATCTGCGGGAGACCACTCCTAACTTTTGTGTTTACTTTTATATATATATAGTTGCTTTTGATTGTATATATATATTAATGGTTTGTTTGAATTTAATTTTGACTGAATTCGGATGTTAGCTGTGGCTTTACAATATATATATATATATATATATATTCATTGGTTGAATTTAATTTGTTGATTCAATATGTGTATTTATGCATGTAAGGTAATTTTTTTTAAAGGTTTAACTTAATATATGTGGATCCAGAATATGGCTCTTTATTGTGTAATATGTGTATATATTTTTTTAAGCATCTATTGTGATTGAGGATTTGGATCAAGCTTATTATTTCTTTAAGATATTAATGTTTATTATTTATGCAAATAATAATTGACCCAAAGGAAAGTTATTATTTGGCCAAATAATAGACATTATTTTTTTTTTCGATATTTGTGTGGTTATTATTTATGCATTTAATAATCGGCCCAAAGGAAGGTTATTATTTGGCAGAATAATAAACACACGTGCGAAAATAAATGTGTGATAATTGTCAGGCTTTCATGTGAGCAATAAGTCAGTCCAAAGAAAGGCTTTTTGTTTGACAGAAATTATTATCAACATTGATTCTTGTATTGAGAGTACTTATTACAGACTTGTTTGGGCACGAAAGCGCTAGACTGCCAGTAATCCAAAATTGCAGTACGCGTCAATGTGGGAAAGATAAGGTTTATGCTTTGCAAATATCATTAATACAGAAAATCTATTTTTTTTAGATTATAAGGATGCGAAGCACAAATTGTCTGATATTTTGAAATAGAGGAATTGAACCGATAAGTTGCTAAAGTAACCTCTATCGCGTAAATTTATTTATTTTAGAATATTAAGATGTGTGTAATTGTTATTTATGCGAATAATAATCGGCCCAAAGGAAGGTTATTGTTTGGCCGAATAACATGTACACTTGTGGTAATAAATATAATATGACAATCAAGTTTTTCATGTGAATAATACGTCGGCCCAAAGGAAGTCCTATTATTTGACAGGATTTGTTATTTATATTTGATTACTGCGTTGAAATGACCAATTACAAGTTGATATTTCTGTCCAAAGACTAAATATCAACGTTGTGCTAGGTATCTTGTGATGGGGACCCACTATTGATAATTTGGATAATTGTTCATATATATTGTTTATTAATATGTTGTGACATTTATATTAATTGTAAGTTTGTAATTTTTATAATTTGTTCTCTATTCAATTTTAAGTTATGCTTTATATATCTGCCAACATAAATTCAATTTTGGTGCTTAACGGCACAAATTTTAAGAATTGGAAATAGAATGCTTCTATTCCAAGAATTTTTTTGGGGCTTTATGAGAAAAATGCTACTTAGTTCCTTAAAGAAATTATAAAAATATTTTGCCAAAACAAAAAGGCTGAAACAAGTAACCTTCTGATTAGTTTTGTTTCAATAAGGTATAAGGAAAAGGAACATAAGGGAAGTACATTATGAAAATGTCTGATATCGCTTTCAAACTAAATGCACTAAAGTTAGGGTTGTCTAATGACTTGCTCGTGTATCAAGTTCCTTATTTCTCTTCCTGCACAATACAATTAGTTTATAATGAGTTACAATACTCATAAGGATAAATTAATGATCTCTTAATGAGTTCATATTTTACAGTGTGCAAGAAGAATAAAAGATTTAGCGATAAAAGACAGTAGTTACACATCTAGCAAACACCTCTAAAGGAAAGGATAAAAGATAAAAATTAAGAAGCTGCAGTTAGAACAACACTATAGTAATTACAAAAGAAACATGATAAAGAATTTGTCAGTTAATTTTGCAAGAAGGATAGACGTAGTAATGTTTCAAATACGTCATTTGGCGTGTAAAGTAGGATATACTTCTTATTATGGTTTGTTCGGTAGTTAGTTTAACTTATGTACATGTGATTACTTTGTGAGTAGATTTTGGTGACACTACTTACCTAAGTGTGTTTAGAGGTTATATGTGGAGTCAAAAGTCAATTGATGTTGAAATATTCATCTATCAGGGCAGCGGCGAAACAGTTACAGTTGAGGTTTTAAGGAATTTTAAGTTATCACTAAAGACTAATCACTTTTGGATTTAGAAGAGACTTATATGGTATTGTCATTTAGACATAATTTATATTTTTATTTGGACAAATATGGTTATTATTGTTCATTTGAAAATAATAAAGTTAAGTCTTTTTAAAAATTCAAATATTTTGCTACTATTTCTTTAATTGATAACTTATATACGGATACAACCACCTCATATAATGAGACCTTGTAAATTGATTCACGTGATACAAAGCATAAATTAACTGATAAGAATTCTTCCATGTTATGACACAAGCATTTGGGATAAATCTCTAAATAGAGAATTAAGAGACTTGTGGAATTCTTAAAACCCCTTGATTTAACAGATTTTAAAATCTGTATTTAATGTGTAAAGGGGGAATGGACAAACGTAAGAAAAATTAGGTGCCATAAGGAATTCAATTGTCTTAGAACTAATTCATGACGATATCTGTGAACTGTTCTATACAGCCTTCTAGAATGGTTAACAGTATTTTATTATATTCATGACAATTATTAAGGGTACCTATATTCAATTAATGAGAAGTTACAATCTTTAAACGTTGTTATGACTTTCATAGTTGAAGTTGAAAATCAACTAGGCAAGAAAGTTAAGGCCGTGAAATCTGATCGTGGTGGTAAATACTACGGTAGATATAACGGATAAGGTAAACAACGTTCTGGACTTTTGTGAAATTCCTAGAGAAATGCAGAATCGTCTCACAGTACACCATGCTAGGCAAACCTAGTATGAACAGTGTTGCTGAGAGATAAAACAAAAGCTTAAGGATATGGTAAGGAGCGTGATTAATCATTATTCTCTACCATGATGACTCTAGGAAGAAACACTTAAGACTGCAGCATATTTTTTAAGCAGTGTTACATCAAAGCAGTTGCTAAAATAGGTTGTCCAGCTGTTGTAAGGCTATAAAGAAAAGAAATTGGACTCAATATTATAAGCTGCTACTTTGTTAGATACACTGAAAGATAGAGAGATTATAAATTTTATGATCCCTTGAATAAATCCTTTATTAAGACGGAAAATGCCAAATTTCTTGAGATTATTAAGTTTGAGGGGGAAGATAAAGTTAGAAACATTGTCTTTGAAAATGAATTTATTCAAATTCCAAGTACTGCTATTGACAATGATTATGATCAAACTTCTGACATTGTTTCATAAAACTTCCTGTATAGCAAACTCAACAATCTCAAGAAGAAGTTAAATTAAAGAAATCCATCTATGGCCTTAAGGAAGTTTTTCGTCAATGGTATTACATATTTCATCAAGTTATTATCTCGTAAGGTTTTGAGGTAAATCCGGTTGATGATTAAGTATATCATAAGTTCAGTGGGAGTAGTCTTGGTATTTTATGTTGATAATATCTCTTTTGTATTAGGAATACAGATACATCGACATTATTGTCGGGTATCTTAGGGTTTTCACGAAAGAAATCTTACCAGATTTGGCATGAAAAATTGTCATTCAGGAGATACTCCCATTATTAAAGAAGACGGTCTATGTCACAACAAGTGCCCCAAAATAAAGTTGAAAAGAAAGAGATGCAAAAGATTCCTTATGCATCAGTTGAAGGGAGTCTGATGTATCATAAAGTATGAACGCATTTGGGTTTAGCGTTCATAGTAAAGATATTTGGAAGATATTTAAGTAACCCTATGATATATCTTCGGAAAGTAGCCAATTAAAGGGTTATACGGTATTTAAAGAGAACAAAAAGGTTACATACTTACGTATCGAAAATCAGATCAGTTGGAGATCATATGGTGTTTTGATTTCGATTTTTGGATGGGATATAGCTGCACAATTTTGTCACTAGGCTGCGAATTGTAGATAGTGTCGAAAGACCATTAAATATATTTTGTAACAATAATTAATTTTGCTATATTCGACAACAACAGAAATTTTTCGAAAATCTAAAGCACATAGATATTAAAGTTTTTTGTTGTTAAAAAAAAAAAAAAAAAGGAGTTCAGAGTTGTCGTGTCTATAGAGCATATAAGTACAAACTCCATGATTCTAGATCCATTCACTAAAGGCTTAACACATAAGGTATTTCATGAGTATATTGCTCATTTGGGTTTTGTGTTATCTAATAAAGTGCTGGTTTAGTGGGAGTTTGTATCCTGAATGCTCTTTTATTAAGATGCATATTTTCTGCAGAATAAAGAAGATGGTTTATTTTCGTCTTAACTCTAAATATTTGTTTTATTTCCTTCCATTGTGGTTTAACATAAAGTTTGGACGGTTAATGTTGATCTCATTAAAGTTGGGCCAGTTGGAAATAGGCATGTCTAAGATCACATTGCATGTAATTTTCATGCTACTCATCCACATTTGATCTATGTTATTAAGTGTATTAGTATGGTGATAATCGTGGTTTAGTCACGACTTTACTGTGATAAAAGCTGCGGTAATTCCATTACTCGTACATGAGATAGACCAGATTGTTTAAGGAGAAGTCTAAAGATAAATAGCATACGGATGCGCGCTTAAAGAATTCTGTGATATAATTGTTTCAGGAGTAATAAGTAGCCCAAGTGGGAGATTGTTAGAAAATTTATATTTTCTAATTTATGTGGGCAACATATTATAATATTTCAATTATATTTGTTATTTAAATTAATGGGCTATTTTTTAGTGGTCTAATTAATTTTTAGTGAAGCCCATAGACTACTCAAATTAATGTGGGCCAAATGTGTAGATACCTCATATGGGCTTATTAGGGTTTAATGGGAACTCTAATTAGTTTGTATATAAAGTTTATATTAGGGTTATGGTCCCCAATACACAAAATCGAATTACGGCTCCCTTCTCCCCATCGGAAGAGAACCAAAATTCCCATCAAGACACTAAGGCGATTTGGCTGAGGAAGACCACGTACCCGCTCGATCCGTGTTGTTATTGTGATCGATTCTCGCATTCCGCATTTGTTTGTCATGGATTCAGGTACGCAGTTTAATCATTGTTTTAATTTAGTTCTTGATGATTTGACATGATGACTTAAGTGACTTAATTCTTACATTTGACATGAAAGTGACATATATGGTGGATCCGTCTAATTTATAGTGATGGAAATCACCCCAGATTTTAGTAGTAAATCTAGACTGCATCCAAATCTGAGCCGGTTAATTTTAAACTAACAGTGCACATTTCTTCATCTAGTTCATCACTATAGAGGAGCCTGTTGAGATAATAGGCCTGATTATAGTAATATCCTCATTATTTTTTGTTAGATCTAGATTTGAGATCTCCTTGCATGATTCAAGCACGCTCTTTGATGCAGACAATCAAACCAATCGAGGGTGTCCCTACCTTGTAGTGCTGGTATATGATATACAACTCTATTATTCTCTCTGTGCAAAGTGACTGAATGAGTGAGATGGATCAGAGCAGAGCATTGGCAAAGAAAAGAGGCGGAGATAGAGAGGCATCAGAGATGTGATGCAATGTCTCTCGATATCCGCCTCTTCGCATTGCCTATTCTCCCTCATATCCATCTCTCACTCTATCGTTTGCAGGTGTTAAAGGGACAATTCTCAGTCACTTCACAGATGGGACAAAATGTAATTGTTATCCATGAAAGCAAACAAAGATTTACAATAATCAGGGACCTATAATCTCAACAGAGCCAATCCATACAAAATGGCCACTGTGGGGTCCACATGAAGTTCATCTTTATCACAATAAATTCTAAGCAGTGACTAATTGCCAAATTAAAATGCCACTGTTTTACGTCAGATGTCACTGTTTCTTTTTTCCTTTGTTAGTCCTACTGGGATTTAGCCTTTCTTATGCTACTTTGTCACCTTTGTCTCTCTCAATGGAGTGCGAAGTAGATGGCAGCACATTAAACATTAAACATTTTTTAGCTTTATCTCTATTTAAACATGCACATGGCGAGATGTAAACACTCACATAGCTAGAGAGTTACAAGAGAAGTTAATGCATTGCCATTGGCAATTAGTATTGAGAGTGACAAAGAAGACAGAATTCAATAAAGGATTGTGATTCCAGTGCAAGATTTTCAAGTGTTGAGATGTTCATAGAATTTCAAAGTAGAGCAAATAAGTAAGGAGTTGGGGTGGGAAGGGTTGATGGTGGGCATTGGGGGAATATTGATTTGTTAACCCAAGGATTAACATGATCTGTTCATTTGATTGGTTACTGTACTAAACAGTAAGGACCTGTAATATCCTACATCGGAAAGTAGGGGAAACTTGTAGTGCCATATATGTGCACCCGAGGGGTTTTCACTGGTAAGAGGCCTTTTGGGGGTTGCCATGAGTGCACCTGCCAAGAACAAAACCGTGAGGGAAAGGGCTACCTAGTTGTAGCTAGAGTGGAGCCACCCAAAGCGGACAATATCTTGCTAGGGTCTCGTGCTAATCCTCACATAAGGGAAGTCAACAAACTTGGACTCGCATTAGGTTTAGAGCGCCCTGGAAGCTGTGAGATAGATAGTTAAACAGGGAACTCAGCATGTTTACGATATGAAAGATATGGTACTAAATCACAGGTTGAGCCAAAAAGAGATCAATAGTTCTAGAGGGATATATGCATACAACATAAAAAAGTGATATATATATATATATAATGGGGACTAGGCTCCTCTAGAGTGATGGATATTTAAGCCTCAAAAAGTAGGACAATACCATCAAAGTCACTGTAACAATTGCCAAGATGGGCTATCTAAAGTGTAGTTGTTGACTTCAGCTCAACATTAATTATGGGGCAACTATTATATGCAAAAGTGAGTGTACACAATATTTAAAAAATTCCTCTATTTGAAAACTGGAAGATAGTGGTTTTTCGTATATACCTAACGAGATTTATAAAGAATGTCGGTTTAGAAATGCAAATTGAATGCACTTACCGACTGACTGAATATTGTTAACTCCAAACCTCCTATCAAAAAAAGGAATATTGGTAACTCCAAACCATGTGTTTCACACAGATATCTTTAAGAAAATTTCGTTCCTTCTACGATCCAAAAGGTTGATGAACAATTCTTCTAGGATAGACTTCCAATCCGATCTGCAAACAGAAAGCAATATCTTTCAAAACACAATAAACACGAATAATGAAAGTATCTTAAGGACTGCATGAAAAATCAATTGTAGGGAGAAAGAAAGAAAAGAACTTGAATGGATTCTTTCGGATCTTTGATACTCAAATGGTTAACAGAGAGGCCTACCTATAAGCCCAACAAGTTCAAAAATATATATATATTATCTTCCTCAGCATGATCACAAACTTTTCCTTAAACAGATAAAACCTATCAACACTGTTTAAAAACTATCTATTGAGGCTCCGTTTGATAGCAACATAAAAAATGAAAATAAAAACAACTAATTTTGGTGAGAAGATGGAAAATAAGTCAAGGGATGTGGTGAAATAAACTCTTGTTTTTTGGCTTCTTCCATGGAAAAAAAAATTTTGGCTTCTTCCTCATCATGATATCATTTTTTTCTTTAGTGCCTAAGGATGCTTTTCTTTGGTTCATTTTTTTTTTTTTGGTTTAGTGGGAAATGGATTCCTCGTCCATTTCCAGGTCTCTTTTGCTTGTAATTGATTTTTCTATCTATATAAGCATGTTTCTTATCAAAAGAAAAAATTTCCACAAAACAAGAGGCTGGAGGACATATACTCACAAAAATGAGTATGAGATGGAGAGCATCTCACCACATCCCTCAAATTATTTTCCATCTTCTCACCCAAATTAGATACTTTTTTTTCATTTTCATGTTACTATCAAACGGCGCCTGAAAGATCTAAAGTTTCCATTTTTCCCCTTTCCAAAAAGCTTTTTTTCTTCTCATCAAAATGATTCCAACACCATAAGACACTCACCAGAAAAATATTGAATCGCCTCTCTAGATCTAAGTTTTGTACACATGGATCTTTCATAGATCTGATGTTACAGGAATAGATCTCAGTCCTTGAGTGAAAAAAAATCTAATCGAGCATTACATTAACTATATCTCTAAAGAGCAATCAAACACAGGTACCAAAGTTGTTCGGACAAAAATGATCAAATGAAATCAGTTTCGATAAAATATCTTTCTCAACACAGACATCAATATTAAAACCCTAGAAGAGGAGAAAATATATATCAACGAAATCTCTAAAAAGCAAAATCAAGGGTGAAAAAAAAGTAACAAAGAACAGCTAGCATAAAGGCACAAAGATTTCTCATTGAACAGTACAAGACTTATCTCAGATGGACCGTGCCCTTCTTTGATGGAGCAAGATTTATCTCAGATGGACCATGTGCACTATCAATGGGATTAAATTCATCAATGACTTATACATATGGATGAAAATTGAAAGATCTTCCTCATAAAAGCCACATCAACTTTTTCTTTAAATGGATTAAAGCTAACAAATAGGGTTTAAAGTATATTGGAAGATCTGAAGTTTCATTTTTTTGTTTACCTTCTGAAAACCTTTTTTTTCTCTGGAAAATGATTCCAACGCCCTAAGACAGTGATGAAAGTAATATATAATCCTCTCTATAGATCTAAGTTGTGTACAAGAGATCTTTTATACATCTAATGTTACAAGAACAGATCTCGGTACTTGAGACTGAAAAAATCAAATTGAGCAAATACATTAAATATATCTATAAAGAAAAAATCAAACACAAATACCAAGTTGTTCTGCTGTAGATGATCAAATGAATTAACAATCAGTTTTGATATTACAAAAGAAAACTGTGGGAGAAGGAATTGAGATGAACTATATACGAATGAGGAGGAATTTTTTTAGAGACAAGCCAAAGCACAATCTTAGAGCATAAATGAATTAAAACCCTAGAAGAGATGAGATTAAATAGCTCAACGTACAGACAAGATGACTTCTTTAAAAGATGAAGAAGCAAAATCAAGGGCTAAAAAAGAAGTAACAAAGAATGCGATGATTAGAAGGCATAAGTATTGTGTTTTTCTTTCTACGGTGCAAGATTTATCTTATATGGATCATGTCTACTGCCATTAGATTAATTTCATTAATGGCTTATAGACACGTGAAAAATTGTGTTTTCTCTCTATAGTATTAGATTAAGTTCACACAGATTGTCGATACTAACCATTAAATCAACTTAATCGGTCAGTAACATATTTCTAGAGAGATCTAAACAGAAATGCATTTAACAAAGCCAAAACGGCAAATGATTACTTTTAGAGACAAACTTTCTTGAGCAATTAATGTTCCTTAAATTACCCATGCTCAGGTCGCACACGCATCGTATGTGCAGGGTAGACTAGTATGTTATATAGCTGATAGGTATTTCAAGTTCTTAACAGCCTTGAAGCTTTATCACACTTTTTTTCCCATTTTACAGTTACAAGGTTTTCTTTTCCAAATAAATGTTAGCGTAAGCAAGGGGATTTGAACCCTTATCCAAAGACAAGGGCGAAAAGATTGTTTACGACCATCCCATTAAATATTTTTTTTTAACATTTTTTTTCTAAATTACCTATATACCCGAATGCAAACCCATTGTGTTCACGAAAAAATTGAAGTTTAATTGATTTTGAAAAACCTTACTATTAAGAAGAGGGAAGACCACTAGGTGTGCCCAACTTAGAACTGTTTTGGATCAAAAAGGGCCAATTTGAAATTCCAATCATGGTTCAGAAGTTAACCAAAATGAAAGAGGTCAAATTCATTGAGAAAGTAGGCAGCAACGAATTAAAATTTATGTTTGTTACTTTGTTGTCCATGAACAGAAAATGAGTTTTATTCATCTCTTAGATTGTGTAACATGAAGTAATTAACAAAGACTTTAAAATTGATGTGCAGTGTTTTATATTTGTATTTAATAATATCATATAGCTAGATCTGGGCCGATGGCCTAATGCTAGGATTGTAATGACTCCAACAGCATGGTCAGGGTTCTAATCCCTTCCCCTCTCATCCCCACTCGAACAAACC
Organism: Lonicera japonica; assembly: GCA_021464415.1. Lineage (NCBI taxonomy): Eukaryota > Viridiplantae > Streptophyta > Magnoliopsida > Dipsacales > Caprifoliaceae > Lonicera > Lonicera japonica. Next base: position 23,663,691 of record CM038463.1, read on the forward strand.
CTGATCTATCCAATATACCATTTCTATAAAAAAAATATATCCTATCGCCCTACGTTGTGTTAACTAGTAGGTTACTTACTATTGATGTTGGTTATTTATTAATAATGTTATTATAGTTCAAACATTTCATTTTATAGTGTTCCATAAACCACGTATTTTAATCACTCTGTATTCTATTCTAGGACTTTCAAGTTAAGAAATGTGAGTGTTAAACACTTGTTATTTCCTTGAGAAGCAATTCATTGAAAACTTACATCACATAAATTTTGTTGGAAATAGTCTTGAAACTTTCAGAGCTGAATCTCGAGAATGATTAAAAAATTGAAATATTTGGGCAAATTTTGTTATTTACCTAGTTTAACAAACTCTGTTCAAACAACTTCTTTTTGCAGGTACAAATTGTCCAGTTGTGTCGCCTGATCAAGAACGTGGAGGCTCTTCCAAATCTGCAAAATCAGTGTCAGTACTCTATATCAAGATTCAGTATCATAACATTCTAAATTATGCTTTTGTATTAGCGTGTTTCCACATTTTCTTAGCACGCATAAGAATTATGCATTTGCTTCTCCAAAAATTAAATTATCTGTCTAGAGAGAGAGGCGTACCAGTAGTATGGGAAGCTTGGTGAAGGAACAGCATCAAGAAACAGGAACCCGAGCCCCTAGATGTTTATGATGTCATTGTTGACCTTGCCAAAGATGCCAAGGGAATTGCAGAGGACAAACAAGATCCAACTGAATATGCCCTCAAATCCACTTCTGCAGAAGCATCCATATATATATATATATCTCCTCGTGCAGTAAGGAAAACGCTTTAGAATTACTGTTTATTTATTTTTAACTACTTGTGCATGGAGACAACTTGTTCTCTACGGGGTCAGAGTAATTGCTCATAACTCACACTTGAATCCATCAACACCAAAATAGTCACAGACAGCTCTTCTATGGGAGTTTTCCTTGTGTTACGAGTAAAGCCCTTCGTTTGCAAATTCCATCTCTTAAAACATTTAGAATGGAGCTGAGCCCAAACCCAGCCTTTTTAAAGAATGAACCAAAATATAAAGAAACAACCAAACCCATAAACAAACTTGAATTTGCCATTGACTCTGTCAATATGATCATATTATCTTGAGTTTTCCACCTCCATACCAGGAATCAAAAGGGTGCTTTTTATTGCCCTTCTATCTCATTGTGCATATAAAAGTTTCACGTGAATCATTTTCCATTGTACAAGTGTAGCCTATTTTTTTCTCTTTCCCATGGAATCCAAAGACCACCTTCCCCGCACCCTCCTGCAAGATTTACTTTACACAGAAAAAATTTCACCCAAAACAGTTCCAAGAAATTCGGTCCTTTTTCCTGTTCCGTGTAAACCAATCAAATGCAGACAGCTCTTGATCGATTATTTTCCTAGGTTTCAGTCCAAAGGCACGTGAACCTGTATTATAGAAAGTCTGCGCGGATGGTTTGCTTGTACCAAGCAGGCCACAACCTGAACTGAAGAAGCAAAAAAACAGCATCAATTTCTTGTTATTAGAAATTGCTAGTACATTCCACGGACCTATTGGTATCAAATTATGTTGGGTGCCACTATCGCATTATGCAACTGATCCTGGAGACTGGATATTGGCTTTGTTTTTTTTGGTCTGAATATATTGGCTGTTCATGTACTACAAAAAAGGCAGAATTGGTGATGACCCGAGAGCTGAGGAAAAGTTTCAGTGGAAAGGATATGATGATGCTGTCGAGGAGTTTGCTAGATTCTTTCAGGAGATAAATGGAAATGATTTTGAGTCGCGGGAGATAAAAGAAGTATTGATAATTCAATATTATTTAGTTTATGTTATTTTATTAGTTTATGTTATTTTATTTGTGGTAGAATCCTACCTTGTATTTTAGGTTAGTTAGGATGTTATTCCCTATATAATGTCCTGGTATTCATTCTTTATTATTATGGAATAAGAATAATATAATGGTTCTCTCTAATTCTATATGGTATCAGAGCATTGGTTAGGAAATCCTTACGTCGCCTAGGTCCGACTAAAACCCTAGGTCCTCCGTCTCCTACCCACGCCTTAAAACCCTAGCCGCCACCACTGTTCATTACTAACTGACGTGCGTAATAGGCAACCCTTCCTGGAACCAACCACGCAGGAGTAGTCGGAACCTTCAGACGAGCAGAACGCCGAAAGAAGCTCCGGGAACCGACGCTTCACACTCCCACACGCGCCACCCCTTCTTGCGCGTGGATCTCACGCGCCGTCGACAGTTGCCGCGCGTGGCAGCGCATGGATGCTCGGATCATCACCAAACTTTCCAGGTTCAATCGTTTCACTGTTCTGCTGCTTATTCTGGTACGTTTTTGGTCCTGTGGTACTGTTTCGTCATAGTTGTGTGGTACTGTTCCGTTTTGGTACTATTCAGTTGGTATAAACCAGTCCGTACTGTTCAATTGGTAGTGTTTTGGTACTGATCAGCTGAGTGGTTGGTTTGGCTAGTTTGATTATGTTACCATATGAACTATAAACTTGCTATGGTGGGTGCTAGTAGTCCGGGTCTCACAGATTCATCTAGTGGTTCTACCACAAGCCCGTCTTCTACGTTCACAGATTCTATGTCGCAATTTGCTACTATTTATTCGGTGAGTGAAAATCCTGTGACCAATATTAGTCACAAATTGAATGGAAGGAATTACCTCGAATGGGCACAATCAATGAGGCTGTTTATTGACGGCAAAAGAAAATTAGGTTATGTGAATGGTGAGGTGATACCACCACCATCTAACGACCCGGGCTTTAAGTCATGGCGCGAGGAGAATTCGATGGTTACCTCGTGGTTGATCAATTCCATGAAGGCTGGACTTGGTAAACCCTATATGTTCCTGCCGACCGCTCGAGATATCTGGCACACGGTTAAGGAAACGTACTCGGATCTAGACAACTATTCTCAAATGTTCGAACTCAATAACCAGTTGTGGAAGATGCAACAAGGGGATCGTGGGGTTACAGCCTACTACCATGACATGATGGCCATATGGCAAGAGTTGGATTTATTTGAAACTGAAAAGTGGGAAAACCCGAATGATAGTGCTCGTTACAAGAAGAAGGTTGAACGAGGTCGGGTGTTTGTCTTCTTGGCTGGACTAAACAAGGACCTAGACGAAGTTCGGGGTCGTATTTTAGGCAGAATACCTCTGCCCACTATCAGAGAGGTGTTTTCAGAGGTACGAAGAGAAGAGGCTCGACGATCTGTGATGTTGAAAAACGAACGGGAGCCCCGTACAGATGGTGAGGGCTCTGCACTGGTAGCCCTTGATAAAGCCATAGACAATGACAAGCGGGGAGGAAAGCAGAAATTGTGGTGTGATCATTGCAAGTGGTCAGGTCATACTAGGCATAGTTGCTGGAAGTTTCATGGTAAACCAGCAAATTAGAAGAAGCGTGATAACAAAACGAGGGGAGGAACACGAGCATTCCAAGCAAGCAATGCAGATTCAGTGCAACCATCTTCCTCAGAACAACTTCCATTCACAAAGGAACAATTAAAGCATCTGTGTAAAATGGTTCAAACTCATTCCTTAGGAAACTCTAGCTCCTCATGTTCCATAGCTTAATCAGGTAATAAGTTTACAGCTACAATTGCTTGTATCAAGTCCCATAGCAACTGGATATTAGATTCAGGGGCCACTGACCACATGACCGGTATCTCGGAATTTTTTTCGTCATATACTCCGTGTGCAGGGAATCAAAAGGTTAAAATTGCTGATGGTTCTTTCGCTGCGGTTGCCGGCAAATGAACCATAATCGTCTCCCCGTCTCTCACTCTTAAAGATGTCTTACATGTCCTTAATTTATCGTATAATCTTATATCTGTCAACAAATTAGCTCTTGATCTCAATTGTCAAGTTAACTTTTGGTCTTCTCATTGTGAATTTCAGGATTCAAATTCAGGGAAGACAATTGGGATTGCTAAACAGGATGGGGGTCTCTACTTCTTCAATAATGGGTCTACCTCTGGAAGGCAAGACCAACAGACTTGTTTTAATTCTATTTCTGTTTCTAGTGATAGTCAGATTTTGCTATGGCATTATAGGTTAGGACATCCAAACTTTCAGTATTTAAAGCATTTGTTTCCCAAGTTATTAATGAATAAAAAATTGCTTAAATTTTGGTGTGAATCTTGTGAATTAGCAAAACATTAACGTACGGTTTTTTCGTCTCAACCATATAAGAAATCACAACCTTTCACCTTAATTCATAGTGATGTTTGGGGTCCCTCTAAAGTGCCCACTTGGTCTGGCAAATGTTGGTTTGTGACTTTCATTGATGACCACACTAGAGTATGTTGGGTCTTTCTCTTAAAAGAAAAATCAGAAGTTGGGAGTGTGTTTCAAAACTTTTACACCATGATACACACACAGTTTCAAACCAAAATTAAAAATTTTCGAAGTGATAATGGGAAGGAATTTTTTAATAAAATGTTAGGGGATTTTTTCGTCACAAATGGGATAATTCATCAAAGTTCTTGCACTTATACTCCTCAACAAAATGGAGTTGCCGAAAGAAAAAATAGACATCTACTTGAAATTGCTCGAGCTTTAATTTTTCAAACTACAGTTCCAAAATACCTTTGGGGAGATGCTATTTTGACTGCTACTTACCTTATTAACCGGCTTCCAACACGAACTTTGAATTTTAAAGCTCCCATCAAATTGCTTTCTGATATATTTCCCAACACTCGGCTATTAGGGGATATTCCTTTAAAAATATTTGGCAGTGTTGCCTTTGTTCATAATCATGACCCAAAATATTCTAAACTTGATCCAAAGGCACACAAATGTATTTTTGTAGGCTATCCTACAAATCAGAAAGGGTACAAATGTTTTGACCCAATTTCCAAAAAATTGTACATCTCTATGGATGTCAACTTCTTTGAGGGGCAATCCTATTGCAACAACTCCCATCTTCAGGGGGAAAGCAAGAGTGAAGATGGTAGTTGTGGTTTCGATAATTCGGTAGTTGATGTTTTGTATGAACAAGCACCTAATGATTTTAACACACAATCTGGGAAAATAAATGAATTAAATATTGAAGATACTGGTGTTGGTAATGGTGAACAACCAGGGCTAGTGTCATCCCAAAATCTGATTACTACCGATGGACCAGAGATGTGTGTAAAACGGTATAAAGGTCTTGTTTATTCTAGAAAAATTCCAGAACAAGGAAGGAAAGAAACCATCCCTCAGCAACCCCAAGAATCCAACCTGGAGGTGGATCATAATACTCACGATGACTCTTCCGAGATACCAAAAGGTAGTTCTCAAAACAATACCGAGTCAACCCAGTCTAATCAACTTGATCTTCCTATTGCTCTTAGAAAAAGCGTCAGAGCGTGTACAAAATCTCCCAAATATCCCATTTCAAACTTTGTGTCATATAAAAATATCTCACCGTCCTATTTTGCGTTTATCTCTTGTGTGTCGAATATAGTTGTTCCTAATAATGTTCAGGAGGCTTTAAATGTTCCGGAGTGAAGAGAAGCATTGTATGAGGAGATGAGAGCACTGGAGAAGAATGCTACTTTGGAGAAAGTAAAACTTCTAGAAGGAAAGACAGTTGTTGGTTGTAAGTGGGTATTCACGGTGAAGTATAGCTCAGATGGGTCAGTGGAACGGTACAAGGCTCGTCTGGTGGCTAAAGGCTTCACGCAAACGTATGGAGTCGACTACTCCGAAACCTTTTCTCCAGTGGCAAAACTAAATACAGTTCGGGTTCTTTTATCGGTTGCAACTAACTTGGACTAGCCTCTGAATCAGTTAGATGTAAAGAATGCCTTCTTGAATGGAGACTTAGAAGAGGAAGTTTATATGGAACCTCCACCTGGGTTTACTGAGGAATTTGGGACAAAAATCTGCAAGCTAAAGAGGTCTTTGTATGGCCTTAAACAATCCCCTAGGGCGTGGTTCGAAAGATTAACGAAATTCCTCAAGGGCCAAGGATATAATCAAGGGCAGTCTCATCATACTCTCTTCACAAAGACGTCCACAAGAAACAAACTTTCTGTTCTCATTGTTTATGTGGATGATATGATTTTGACCGGGGATGACGTTGAAGAAATGAGTCGACTGAAGCAAAATCTTGCCAGAGAATTTGAGATTAAAGACCTTGGCGACCTACGATACTTCCTTGGAATGGAGGTGGCCCGTTCAAAGAATGGTATTGTAGTCTCACAACGAAAATATATATTGGATCTTCTGTCAGAAACTGGGATGAGTGGGTGTAAGCCATCGGATACTCCCATAGAACTAGGGACCAAACTAGGAGATGTTAAAGACGGTGTTCCAGTCGAAACAGGAAGATACCAAAGGTTGGTTGGGAAACTAATCTCCTTGTCTCATACACGCCCTGACATCGCTTTTGCCGTAAGCATGGTTAGTCAGTTCATGCACTCACCATGTGAAGAGCATCTAGAGGCTGTGTACCGTATTCTTCGTTACCTCAAAGGCTCCCCAGGGAAAGGTCTGTTCTTCAGGAAGAACGATAAAAGAGGGATAGAGGCATATACCGATGCTAATTGAGCTGGATCGATTACCGATAGACGGTCCACGTCTGGCTACTGTACGTTTCTTTGAGGCAACTTGGCTACATGGAGAAGCAAAAAGCAAAGTGTTGTCGCTAGAAGTAGTGCAGAAGCTGAGTTCAGATCAATGGCTCAAGGAGTATGTGAGGTTCTTTGGCTACAAAGGGTATTAGAAGAACTCAAAAGGCCAATAAGTCTCCCGATGAAGCTATACTGTGATAACAAGGCTGCTATCAATATTGCCCACAATCCAGTATTACATGATAGGACAAAACATGTTGAGATTGATAGGCACTTCATCAAAGAGAAGTTAGAGGGTGGAATAATATTTACTCCCTTTGTTCCGTCTAATCAACAAGTTGCAGATATTTTGACCAAGGGTCTGTTACGGCAACCATTTGAATGTCAAGTGAGCAAGTTGGGCATGACGGATATCTTCACACCAACTTGAGGGGGAGTATTGATAATTCAATATTATTTAGTTTATGTTATTTTATTTGTGGTAGAATCCTACCTTGATAGGTATTTTAGGTTAGTTAGGATGTTATTCCCTATATAATGTCCTGGTATTCATTCTTTATTATTATGGAATAAGAATAATATAATGGTTCTCTCTAATTCTATAAGAAGTTTAAGAAGAAACCTTAGATATTCTACCCCGTTGACATGGTAAGACTTTCCTGCCTTTCACCTAGCGATTAAGAAGCATTCTTTCCTTTTAGGGCCAGTTTGGTTAAAGTCAAATACAAAAATTTTGGTCTAATTCTGCTACATAACAAGTTGAATTGTGTGCGAGAGAATGAATAAAGAGAAAAGTAGAATGGGAGAGTTGTATTGGTAATTGTACGATTACAAAGACTCCCAAAGTGGGTATATATAGTACAAACTAAGCCCTAATATGACAATAAAGGAAAGAAAAGTAACAGAAATAAATAAATAAATAAGAAAAGACTCCATAAATAAAATACCCTATGGTATGTTTTAACCAAAACAATTTGGAAAGTTGGTATACCACCTAAGGTAAAGGTATTTGCTTGGTTAGCTTCTTGGAAGAAGGTAAATATGTATGACTTGCTCCAAATTAGATGGCCTTATCTTTCCATCTCTCCATCTTGGTGTGTTCTTTGTAAAAGGGACACAGAATCCATTGACCACATGTTAGTTCATTGTCATTTTGCACAAGTTGTTTGGAATAAGATTCGAATGGAGTTTGATTTGGTAGCAGCCCTGCCAAAGTCATGGCACGATCTTTTGGCCATTGAATGGTGTTTCAAGGGCACTAAGAAGAATGCAAAGATGCTGTGGAGGTGTTGTTGTATGGCAGCAGCCTGGTATGTGTGGCAGGAACGCAATGCTAGGATTTTTGAAGATAGATCATTGGAGGCTCAGGAGATGTGGAGCACAATCAAGTCGATGGCTTCTCTTTGGGCATTCTCATCCAAAGTTTTTGGCTTATTATCTGTATCCAATGTATCTATAGATTGGGATGCAGCTATGAGATAGAGTTGTAGGATTCATTATTCTAGAGTTTTCTGGGATTTTATTTCTATGTAGAATCTGTTGTTACAGTGTGATTGTGTGATGATTCTGGGTAGCTGTTGCTGTGAACTTCTGGTCCACCAGATGGCTCTTTTTTGTTCACTTGTAATGTTATTTTATATCAATTTGTTTCTGATCAAAAAAAAACATAACACCATTATTTCGTAACTTTAGACAAGAATTGTCAAGAAAGTTGGGTGAAAGTTATTTCAGCTAAAACCAAAAACAAATAGGCCTTTATGCCTGTGAGGGCTTGGTTGGTTGCTAAATAGGGTTCTCAACTATCATGTGTGGGATGATGGATACGATGTTAGATATGGAGGGTCAGGCCTTTGGCAACAAGTGGTTGTGATTGCGGGTAGCAATCTTCACACGATCATGAGCAATATCATGAAAGTTCTGGTCGGCCAGAAGATGTGAGCTCTCTCCCCCGTCCCCCGCCCCGACTGTTACAAGATAAGGTTGTGACCTCTTGGAGAGCATACTGAACCGTTTCTAAGTCTTGTACATCAGTATCAGCAAACTATGAAGTCAAGCAGGATTTATATCTTTTTATTCTTCACAATCATTTTCCTTGAGCATATATATATTAGCATAAAATAAAAATTACCCGAACTGGTTTACAAATGGATTGAATCCATTAAAAATCCACTTTTTGCTGGACAAAATTGTGAAACAGACTCAGGTGAGAAGGGAAGGGTTCAGCGATAACAACTTCAAACTCATGGATTGCATATTAGTTGTTATCTTCTTGTGTTAGAAGCTTATATATGTCTGCTGGGTTACTAATTGTCATACATTTCATTGTGTTAATTGATCTTGGTGATCTAGTTGTTTATTTGGGATCCAAATACCAACCCCAGTATGGCAACTAAAGAGCTAGTGGCACAACTATATTAAATTGCAACGAACAATCAGCATTAAACGATCCAGTGTTAGTTTCCACAACAATGTGTCTAAACAAGCAGTTAGCAAATTACCTGTTTGTATTCGGATTTCCATGTCTGGCAAGCATAAACGCTTTTACGGGTGTCAACTGCTATTTAAGGCTTAAGTCATACATCAATCTTCAGTATCTTTCTTATCTTAGGCTCCGTTTGATAACAACATGAAAAAAGAAAATAAAAATACTTGATTTGGTAAGAAGTTGGAAAATAAGTTGAGGCATGTGATAAGGTGCTCTCTATTTCATGCTCATTTTATGAGTACATGTCCTACATCCTTTATAATTTTTTGTGGAAAATTTTTCTTCCTCAACCACCAAAGAAAATTTCTCCATGGAAAAAGCGACATCTCACCACATGTCTCAACTTATTTTCCAACTTCTCACAAAAATCAACTGTTTTTATTCGGACCCTTAAAGCATCATCTCTCACATTTCCTTCCTCTTGTTTGCAAATTTTTTTTCTATCCATGGAGTTTAATATATTTTCAGAGAAGTAGAAGCGCTTTAAGAAGCACTTTCATTCAGAAGGAAAGGAGAGAAATTTCCAAAGACCAATATAGCTGCAATTGCATTCTTTGCAATAACATGACCATACTAGTAATGGGTTGCAATAAAATAGTAAATAGTAGGAAGGCCTATCTATAGAAGGTAAGTGTAGACTTGAAAGCGAATAACTCTTTCTATGCGGTTAAGGTAGTAATTTTAGCAAAATCAACTTATACCATTACGGTTTTCCAATTTCTTCCATGAGAAAGCTCCAACCTCAGCTATTCTTTTCTTTTTCTAGCTTCCTATATCCCTAGAGATTTGACGACAAGATGTAGATCATCAAGGCCGGCCCCTGGGGCAAGACTAGTAGGGCGACCACACAGGGGAACCAAGATGTAGTACTATTCATTTATTCATGCCTAAATTAGCAATTGATTTCTAGTGGTTATAATCTTTTCAGATAGACATGTGACACATTCATGTATTTATTTCTCTCATGACTTTGTGTGGGAACTTCCATTAGATTTAAAAAATAGTGTGGGAAGTTGTGACATAGGAGAAAGAATCGTTGACTGATATTTAGTTCAATGGTCAAATAAAATGTCTCTCGCAAATGGAGTAACATTCTTAAATGTTCCTAGCTTGCACGTTATATAAGCATAGAGTGTGTGCACAAACAACTGTTATATTAATGCGAGAGAGATTTGAGCTTTTGGATTTCAAAAATCAAATGGGAAAGATAAAGTCCAAAGACAGGGTAGCAGCCTAAAGGAGACTGAAAGTTTGATGCATTGTTAACTAGTGAAAGGGATATATTAAATATATTGTGTACTATTCATTTATTCATGCCTAAATTAGCAATTGATTTCTAGTGGTTATAATCTTTTCAGATAGACATGTGACACATTCATGTATTTATTTCTCTCATGACTTTGTGTGGGAACTTCCATTAGATTTAAAAAATAGTGTGGGAAGTTGTGACATAGGAGAAAGAATCGTTGACTGATATTTAGTTCAATGGTCAAATAAAATGTCTCTCGCAAATGGAGTAACATTCTTAAATGTTCCTAGCTTGCACATTATATAAGCATAGAGTGTGTGCACAAACAACTGTTATATTAATGCGAGAGAGATTTGAGCTTTTGGATTTCAAAAATCAAATGGGAAAGATAAAGTCCAAAGACAGGGTAGCAGCCTAAAGGAGACTGAAAGTTTGATGCATTGTTAACTAGTGAAAGGGATATATTAAATATATTGTGTACCCCCTATAGCAATGTCACCTAGACACCATGTAATCTTTATACCCAAGATAAACACCCGAATATTTGGTTTTGCAGGACTTCATTGTGAGTTAAGAAAACCAAATATAACAAGTGAAAGAATGAACTCTCAAGCTAGTCATCCTTTCTTCTTCTACTGCCAAAGATCCCAACTCTATAGCTAGTTAAAGAACTATCTTCCAAAGATTATGGATGCATATTGGAACTGCTTGATTTGTTAGAACACCAAGGATGTGTTTGATTGCCTTCTTTTATATGGAAAGTGCCCTAATTTTCAGATTTTTCATTTTTAGAGTGTTCGATTGATCAAATTTCCATTAAATTAATTCACGTTGTAACTAGTTGTTTTAGTCTAATTTTTTTGGTTTTTGAATTATCATATTCTCCATTTTAGGGGTGTTTGGTTGCTCAATTTTACATGGAACCAATTTGCATTTAACAAATTGTTTTAGTATAATTTTCTTGTTTCTCAAGTAATTCAGAAACCATCTCCTGCCTAAGATTTTGTTTTCCATGAAAATTATCCTTGTAAAATGATTTCCAAAGAACTCAATTATCTGCAAGTTAGATCAAGCATGTGTACCATAACTGCTCAACAAGTTCTCTTCTCTTGGTTGAGTTTGTTCTTATACCTAAGAGAACTAGTCATTTCTAGCACTAGGAGAAATTACTATTAAAGACAAATCCTATAAATTGTTAAGGATATCTTTCAAAAGTTGAACACAAAAGAAATCTTTCATCACTAATCAACCACAATCAATACAATTATGCCAACTGCAGATGTTATAATCACATGACAAATAACTGCAACAAGCATGCAAAAGCCATATGAACAAAAACGAGCTACAATATATTTCTTGAGATCTCAATTTACATTTGATCAGCGACCCCAAACTCTTGAACAGAAACAGGGTCTTGAAATAGAATATCTTCACAGTTATCCTTCCCTACTCTGTTCCTACTAAACAATCAACTAATCCCAAACAAGCAAAAAATAAATTCAATCAATGAGAATAATGTCATTGATGTATAACCAGAGGAGGAAACTTGAACTTGTTCGAGATGAACGGTATTACCTGCGGTCTATGTACCAAATCATAATAAAAATCATACTCCGCCTCATAATCGTGTAACCGAAGCTCAGCCTTCTGATTTGTATGATAATGATGCTTAGCTGAAGCTGATTTCCCAAACCCAAAAACACTAACTTTGTCACAACTTCCCAAAGCAAGCATAACCGCCTGCATACCCGAAGAGTAATGGAAATTAGCCCCATCATGAGCAGAATTCCAATCCTCAATATCTTTTCCCGTCTTCTCCACAAACCGCTTAGCTGAATAGTACTTCACAATCCTAGCACACAACACATCGAACCTCGGATCTGTGATGATCAGAGGCGCTTTGTGAGACGAATTACACAATGTGTAATCCAAAAAATGCGCAGGTTGGCACATATACATAACAATCGGCACTTTATCCCCATACGGATGGCAAAAACAGCCCTCTCTACGAGCACACAAGTGCAATATATTACTATTAACAAAAGAAATACTCGTTTTCGACCCCACGTTGCGCTTAAAACTCCCAATCCTTGCATTGTTCAACCGAATCACAGCCTCGTGACTGTCAATTAACTTTCCAAACTCACTCTTCAATAAAATCCCACTGTTCCCCACAACCGCACAACTCTTATATCTTGTCCTAGCTGAAACTCCTAGTCCATTGTACTGATCAATCGATCCCTTGACAAGATTTGCCATATTCAACATGATATCTTGTTCGAACCGGCGGTTACGGAACCAGTTCTGCAAATGCCTCCGAAACTCCAACCACAACCTGCACAAGTTTATGGCTATGTCAGTGGAGTATGCTTTGAGTTGTTGCAGTGTACAGTCTCGTTTTGTTGAATTGAATAATATTTCAAAACGAAAATGCTACTCTATTCCAAATTGAGTAATGCTAAGTTGTAAGCGTAGAATTTTCCTTTTTAGTAGTGCTAAAAATACTAACAAATTGTACAAACTTTTAATACAAACAATTGTAGCATCAATGAGACAAAAAAAGAAAGGCAGTTTATTTTTTTCAAATTTAACCAAAAATAGAAATAAACCTGTAGAATTTTGGCGAATTGAGATCCACCGGAATTCCCCTCGCCGGTCTCACACGTACATCAACACGCCTTCTCCCGGAGGACAAAAAAGTCCGATGCCGACCTCGATTTCCGAAATTTCCATTCACTAACTGATCGATCTCTTTCTTTAACCCTAGCTCACCAGCATCAATCGCCGCGAACCTCAACAGCGTCGAATTAAACACCGGCACGGCCGGATCTCCGGCGAAACGTGCGTCAATGGAGGTGAATCCACCGCCGATGACCATGATCCGGAAGCTGAGAGTGATGGCAACTACAATGATGAGCAAAATGTGGAGAATTGGGCGAACTGAGGGTTTCATTGTAGTGATAGTGAGTGATTAATTGTAGGAAATAGATCGAATTTGTGTAGCTAAATCTTGCTAGATTTGAATTTTAGGGTTTGTTGTTGAATATTGCAGGGGAGGAGGGAGATTTGTCTTCATGATTAGAGATGTTTGTTGCGAGCAATGTATTCGCGGAAGAGAAGAGAGGTGTTGAGATTTGTGAGGGAGGAATGAGCTTCCTTCCTAAAAGAGCAGAAAGTTTGATTTGGAGTTGTAAAGTGAAAGGGAAGCTTCTTCTCATGAGTCATGATCATGGAAAGTGCGGCTTCAATTCTGGTCGGAATTTATTAGACTGCACGCCTTTTTTTCCATTTTCCCTTTTTTCTTCTTTTTTAAATAATACACGTAGTAATTTTTTTGACAAAAAAATTATTGAATAATATTTTTTAAAAATAAGGATTTAAATATTATTATCATTTTGAGATAAAGTATTATTTATTAATTATATTTTAAAATAAGAGTTTTGACCGAGTACAAATTTAACTTTGCACTAAATTATATCTTGTGCAAATTTAACTTTGCAACCGAACAAATTTAGTGCAAATTTATTTTGCATGATGTGTTTATATTTTTTAACAAATATATTATTATGTTTCATTCATAAAACTCTAAAACAACGTCAAATAAATACAAATATATAGTAATATTTTAGAAAATAAATAGTGCAAACTTAATTTTGCATAACTCCAAAAAAATTATTATGTGCATTTTATTAATAAATAGGCTTTGAATATGTAATTTGTTAAAATTATTCTAAATCACTATCAATTAAACACTTATTTATAATAATATGCTAAAAACATATCGTGCAAACTTTATTTTACATGATTCTATAGAAAAATACAATTTAAAATTTTACTACAAAGTTGACTTTGCAATATTTTTTGAATTTGATCAAATATAGGCTCTTAATTTAAAAAAATATTATTCGCTGGTTTTTTTGTAAAAAAAATACAAACAAACCCTATTTTTTAATATCCCGATAGAAATAAAACAAATTATAAGTTAACATAAGCAAAAAAGAAAATATAGCCTCATAAACTCAACCACCCAGTTAGTAGGGAGAAGATTCGAAATCGCTTTCTGTGCTATCTAATGGGGAACTCGATTCTAAATTCTAGGGACAAATCTCTATATAATAATACTAAGAGAGTTAGAGATCAAGGAGGATCTGTACAAATGATAGAAATGAGCTCCTTGTTGCCGCTTGCAACCTCTGTTGATAAAATACCTCGGATCAACAACATTCGACAAGCTTTCCTTAAAGCAAACATGTAGTGACTCTAATATTTAGATTAATATGCTTATTAGACCATCTCCACCCCACAAGGTAAAAAGCTAAATTTGCCTATTTTGGCTCCCCAGCGCCTAAGTTAAAAGTGTAAAAAAATAGAAAAACAGGTAAACCGAAGCTAAATACTCAGGCCGACAATTTTTTACCTCGCCCGACACATGATGTATCGGGAGACAATATACCACCTGCCACGATATATCATATGTCGTGGGAGACAATTTTCAAGTGCCACGACATATGATATGTCGTGGGAAGAGAAAGAAGGAAAAAAAAAAAAAAAATTTGGCTGCCACGACATATCATATGTCGTGGGAAGCATGGATTTTATGGCACGACATATGATATGTCGTGGGAGCTTAATTTACCTTTCACCCGGTGTAATTCTTGTTTAATTGATAGGTCAAATACACATTTTTACACTACACTTTTACACTACCCATAAAAGATGGCCTTAGACCATTAAATTGGAGCTAGCTGTTAAAAATGGTATGCTAAAGTACTATATTTAACGTATCATTTACGTTATGTTTACACTAAAAAAGGTAGAAAAATTTGTAAAAGAACCATAACGGACACACTGAGCATCAATTGTTTGAAAATATCCATAGAAGATATACTGTGCATCAGTCATGACATTTCAACAACCCCCAACTTTTACATTTCAACAGCTTTCCTCTCAACTTTTTAAATCCCCTCCACTTTCCAAATCTTCTTATTCCAAACCCCCTCAAATATTCATACACTAAAAATCTCTAAATCCTACACAAAAACTTATAAATTATTTCCTTACATTCTAGAGATCAATTTGAAGATTCAAAAAAAAAAAAAAATACAATTCAAACCCACTCCTTTTATTTTTTTTATTTTATGTACATTATAATTCGAAAATTATATTAATTATATTTAACTTTTTTATGCATGTATTTTTTATTTTGTATACGTTTTTTTATATATTTGTTATTATTATATTTCATGTAGACACGTACAATACCTGCTGGTTTTCCTTTTTCAAATTTGATATAACCCACTGTTTTTTAATTTAATAAAAATTAGTTTATACATGAAATGCATGTTCTTTTTGTTATTATCATATTCTATGTATAAAAATAGATTAAATCAATAATTTGAAAAATAAAATTAAATTAAAATTTGATTCCAAAAAGGTAGAATAACCCACTTTTTTAAATTTAATTAAAATATTATATTTGAAATGCTCTTTTTGTTATTATATTTTACGTATAATAATAGACTAAATCAATAATAAAATTGACATAAAATTAAAATTAGATTTAAAAAAGGTAAAATAACCCACTGTTTTTTTTTAACTTAATAAAAATTATATTATAGTTGAAATGCATGTTATTTTTATTATTATATTTTATGTATAAAAATATAATAAATGAATAATTCAAAAATTGAAATAAAAATAAAAAAAATTATATTCGATAAAGGTAGAATAACCCACTGTATTTTTTTAATTTAATAAAAGTTATATTATACTTGAAATGCATGTTCTTTATGCTATTATATTTTATGTATCAAAATAGACTAAATTAATAATTCAAAAATATAAATAAAAATAAAATTAGGCTAAATCAATAAAATTCTCATGTTTATTTAGAGTAAAATAAAATTCCATATTTATATCGTATTAAATGTAAATAATAAATATATTTGATGTTTATTATATTAATAAAATAAATTGTAAATTATGTTTAACTTATATATATATGTTGAAATATCTAACAAATTTAAATTATGTTTAATTATATAAAATGAAGTCAATGAAAAGATTCTTCAGCAAACAATACACCGCCCAGACTTTCCCATGAAAATGAGGATACTTATGACGCCCCAACCCAGTTTAGAGGATAATCTCCTCCGGGGTAGGTTAATCACGGATGTTGTGTATCGACGGCGGGTTCATTAACAACATTTAAAAAAAATAGATACATTAATTAAGTGTTACACGTGTACGACTTAACATGCTTGAGATTTTTTAAGTAGTTATTAACTTGAAACACAACATACATAGATAAAGGTGTTTTAGTGCCAAAATAGTCACAAGGAACTAGTACAATAGTTACGCCTCCAACGAGGTCCCAAATTCACTTAAATTTAATATTACAATACAACCTAATTTCTATAATTAAATAAAGGAAAAACTTAAATCCGAATATCCAAAATTTTAATCCGTTGGCCCCTCCATAATGAAGAGCTTCCAAGTGAATTTATGGTAAACAGAGGCGACTAAGATTCATCGGCCTTTTTTTTTCCCCATATCTTCACACCTGTGGAAGTACCTATATAGGAAAAATAATAAGAATGAGCCAACCGGACTATGAGTGCAATTATATTAAAATAGAGTTCTTAATGTATAAGGAAAAATTATTTAATGCCACACACTTAATGTGTAAAGCCCCAGCCCTCAACTGATATGTAATAACTCAATTGTTGGCTAAATAATGTAAATAACCCGTGGCACTGTCAAACTGTATCACTTGGTTGTATTATGAACCCGCAACTACTCAAGTGTATCCCCATGTCTACATTTTGTGGACTTTTAACCACATGGCAGTAAGACCTTAGCATATTTGATGTGCACAATTTCGAACATTTCATTCAGGAGGCCTGTGTCTTATGTTACCAGCCCCATTATATGAGCATAAACATGCACCTAGCATAGTGCAATAATATAGCAATCCCAAGGCAACTCGTATGTAAATTACCAATCGGTGTACAATTAGTGCCAACGATATCAATTTATAACAATTATGAACAAACTAACCAACATTTTTGTTTGTTTCAAAATCCATCCAAACTAGTGTCTAATATCATCAATATGTGTAATAATGTTGAAACCCACCACTTGGATAATTTATAACATTTTTATTGCAATTTATCCAATATATCCATAACATATCCGCCCAAGTGGGTTTTGTACCAAATCTAGCAATTTGTGTTCATGTACACATAGGTTTTGTAAGAATCAAGGATTTAAGATTGTCTTCATCATTCTTTGATTTCCAATTAATGGAAATCATTAAACCCCAACCATTACAACAAACCTACCTAGATTAATCTTCCACTTTAAACTTGAATGTCTTAATAATGCTATATGCAACAACTAATAATTTGTAAAAATGAGTTTAGTACTAGGTTCCCATCTCAATTGAAGCTTTACAATAAGATAGGAAGGTTGGAATGAAAAATGGTTGACAAATCTTGAAATAGCACAAGCCCTAGGTCTTTTTCAAGCTTTAATGGTGAAAAAGATGATGAAGATGAAAATGGAAGTGATGGAGATGACGATTCTTAGCTCAATCTTGGATTTAAGATGAAATCTCTCAAGAAACCCACAAATTTGCCTCTATTTCTCTCTCTAAGCTTTGAGTATCGTGGTGTCAAGAATGGGACAGAATTTTTTTGATTTGGGTGTTTCGGAGTTAAAAATCGGATCAAAGTTGGTCAAAATGGATATGTTCTGATGAGTAAGATCAATCTTAGTAGTAAGATCGATCTTAGTCCAAGTAAAAAGCACACTGTTGTACTTTAGTTAACAATTCTGATGTGTAGTTTAGTTAACAATTCTGATGAGTAAGATCGGTCTTACTCCAGGTGAAAAGTGCATTGTTTTGAATCTGCTCAAATTTTACCCAAGTAAGATCCATCTTACTAGTAAGGTCGATCTTACTCGGCTAAGCACTAAGTTCACTTGTTGCATTGACCCCCGGACCCCCGAGATGCTAGAATTTCGTCTCGGGCCAAACACGAAAATTGCAAAGGGGATTAAGACAGAATTATAGGCGTTAACAGGGACCCATTTGGGTAAGTAATGAAGGAGTTATGATTCTCCAAAGTTAGCTGAAAACTCATGCAACAATAAATGGCAGATTCGTAAACATAAACCCGAATTTTCAAACAAATCATCTGATGGCCACTATCATTATACATGCAGACATATAATGTCTAATGTGGCATGCTAGAGGTGTTAGACTAATCGCGTGTAACCTAAAATGAAATCTTACCATCTAATTTATCGTTTAAAGAAGTGTTTAACAACTAATGGCACACGAGTCTTACAACACTAATGATCCACCAAGGCCAAGTAGTTCACGGTGGAGATCAATAGAACATCGAAGTGAACCTACAATTACATCAACTAGTTCGGGGCAATACCAAAGAATCTATGACAATAAGAGGCATATTTCAAACGAGAATGAGAAGATAAATCCCTATGGGTCTTGGTTCGGTATACGCTCTACTTGGCAAATCACAAATTTAATATATCATAAAATATCATTAAATCTTGAAATTGATGACCTAAAAGGTCTTAATCTTATTTGAGTAAACTACTCTAATGGCTCATAAATGATTGATATTGTCCCACTTTGACCCTCAAACAAAAATTAGCCTCATTTAAATACTTAAACTATTCATCGAGTTTTAAATTGGCCCTTCCGTCCAATTTTCACGTTAACTTGGATGGAATCTTATTTCTCTTAATTTTTAAAAGGGCAAAATGATCATATCGCTACAAATTACTTTACCTCCATTTTCACCCACTTCCCAGCCATGTATTCCCGCCAATTTCACCAAACAACAATAAAATATTACTCACTCACCAAAAACGCATTATAATTAGAAGAAAAGAAAGATAGACAGAGAGAAACAGAGAGAGAAAGAAACAAAGAGACAGAGAGAAAGTAACAAATATGACACTTTATTGCTATTGTGCAAGAGTTGCTATAGTGAAGATATCGAAAACTTCTTAAAATTCGGGTAAAAGGTTTATAACTTACTCGGAACAAATAGGACATGGATTCTTTGTGTGGGAAGATATGTATCTATGGATAACTGAAGGTGGAAGAAAGCCAGAAAATAAAAGTCGTATGAAAGTATGGATCATAATGCTTGTTTGTCCTATTGTGCTTTGGTTTTTCTTTAATTATGTCCATGAAGATGTGGAGAACTCCACTGAAGTTTGCAACTATGGAAGGTTTAAATGAATGAATGTAATGCTCTATTATGAATAAATGTAATGCTAGGCTTTTCTTCAATGAATGTAATGCACAGTTTTGAATTAATGAAATGCTATATTATGAATGAAGTAAAATGCTCTTTTTTTATGTAATGAACCAAATCAATAGCAAATAGATTAAAGCAAACACAAAATACAAATATATTACTAATTCCAATATTAAACAGAAATGCCAAACTAATTAAAGCTTGTGTTTCAATCACATCAAAGACATTATGATATGCAATTGTACCCCAAAAACTTATATCCACATTCGCCATAGTTAGAACTCCCCAAAAAGTTATATCCACATATACCATTACTTACATCCCTAAAAAGTTATACCCACCAATTCCATTACTTACAACTCCCAAAAAATCAAATTTGGCTAGATTATGGTGCTCCTTGGCTGTTCATTTAACTGCATTGTCCTTCAGTTTGGTTAAATTTACTTATCTTTCTTTTAGACTACACAGAGAACAATATTAATTAATGAACATTTAGATTAAATATAATTATATACAAACAACAATTTAATAGTTATACGTACAATCCTCTAACCAACTTTGGAGCTGATGTTGTTGTTGCTGCACCACCACTTCCACTAGTTGCTTCACCCCCTGCCCTTTGCAAGTCCTTGTGTAATACCCCATATTTTAATTTATTTTAAATTGAATTATATTAGCTTATTTATACTCATATGAGTGATCCTTAGGTGATTCGGGTGGTTCGAATGGATTTTGGTTGGTAAATAAGAAGTTTTGGTCTTTCGCGATATGTTATTTTTAGTTATCTTTGAGCTATCGTAAATTTTTTTTATTTATCAGAATGAGATTCCGTTCACGTTAGTGTCTAGTATTTGTACCATTCTACAACTTTTGTGTTTTGGCCGAAATCCAATTCACACTCCTCGTGGGTCAAAACAGAGCGCAAAGTAGGCCCATCGCAAAATTCTGGTCATTCGGTAGTGCTTTGGCAGAGCGCTGTCTTCGGTGAATTTTTGGAAACAATATATCCATAATTTGGAAAAACTTTCTCTTAAAAAGTTGTAGAGCTTTGAAATACCTTTCCGTGAACATAAAGAACGCCTCAATCGGAGTTCTGAGCGAAAAGTTATGGCCGAAACAAAAATAGTGCTCCAGAGCCCAAAAATTTATAGCGCGGACCGGTATGGCATTTTTGCATACCGGTCCGGCACCAAAATTTTGGGAAAATTGACCCCCCGCTGACCAGTATTGGGTATTTTGCATACCGGTCTGCCAGTTAACTATTTCCACCGACTTAAGCTCGTTTTTAAGCCATTTTTACCCCTTTTTCACTCCATTTTCGAAGCTAACTTCCA
Organism: Lonicera japonica; assembly: GCA_021464415.1. Taxonomy (NCBI): domain Eukaryota; kingdom Viridiplantae; phylum Streptophyta; class Magnoliopsida; order Dipsacales; family Caprifoliaceae; genus Lonicera; species Lonicera japonica. The sequence goes on from CM038463.1 coordinate 23,684,657, forward strand.
CACACTCCCAAGGAGTGTTCTAGAGAGTTTTAGAGAGAGAAAGAGGAAGATTTCTACGCATCTATCCATTCGAATCGAAGATTCAAAGCTCCAAATCAATCAAACCCACTTCTAAAGCACTATTCATCATCTTCTTCCTTGTTATCCGCCATGGGAGCTCGAGCTTGAGCTAGGACTACACGGGTTGAAGTCTAAGCTTCGTTATTTGGGGTTTTGGTATTCTAGAAATGCGATGACATGAGATATTCGGGGTTTCATCAAATAAATCTTTGATTATCATCTTTTCTTCTCTTTCTTGGTCTACAACTTGAGGTAGGGGTTATATCTTCTCTAAGCTTGATAATATGATTTTATTTCAACTAGAAATGGATGATTTTACATATACGTGATATATAAACCGCATATCTCTTATTATTAATTATACATGGATGATTTTATACATGTATGTTAACATGTTGATTATATCACTTGATATACATACGTTGCGCATGATTAAGCTATGATTCAATAATACGAAGCGATATATGCCAAATAAACTCGATTCTCACGTAGTATTTGATCTCTACGGGTTGTCCCTCGGGTGTATATGTGTTTAGTTGATATGATTGAACTAGTAAACGATTTTGGTATGCACCAAGGGACAAGTATGAGGTTCGATGAGGTTTATATGGCATATGTTGTTTCTAACTTGCATTTAGAGCATGTTGTGCATGTTTGCATCATTATTGTGTCAACCCGGCATCTCGAGGATATCTTGGCAAGTTCAGAGCCTCCTTATGACATATGGTGTGAAAATTATCTCTTGGGAGAACTATATCTCGTATCTATGTTATGGATGGCATTCTATGCTTTTGAGGCATTCTTGAATGTGTGATCATCTCTCTTCGGGAGTTCTTCATTCGTATGGGGATATATTCTTGACTATGTTATATGGTAGGATGTTACCCACGGTTATCAGTATCTATGTTTGGGCCTTCCGTCGGTGAAGAGGAATAATTGTGGTTAGTGCTTGCCGGTATGAAAAATCGGCAGGGCCTGGTGCCCTTGGGTTGAAAAGTCCTAAACCTCTGGGGGGTCAGCAAGTCGTCGGCTGTCTAGAGCCAGCGGTGAGCAGTCCGCAAATCTAGACAACAGCAAGGCACTAATATTCTGGTTGATATGAAAATGAGCTGTTTATGTGATATGATGGACTGTGGTCCAAATTGTTATTATCTGTTGATATTCACCCGAGACGGAGAGGCCATATTATGATCTTGATCTTATGTCTCTTGAGGGCGGTTAAGCCCATGTTATAAATGTTCATGGATTGATCTCCTGGCGGGGCGATCAAGCCCACGATTATTGTTACAGGTATAATTCCTAATAAGGATCGACTATGGTCTTGGACAGGCGGAGTCATATCATTTGCTATCTCGGCTCACTCATATTCTAGTGATTCAACATAACGGTTGACACAAGGGAGGTAACCTACATAAGCATGAGCATGCATGGTTTTGTGAAATTATGACAAGTTACAAATCATGTTTGAATTATATTATGGAAAGGTTTACTTTGTTTAAAGTAACGAATCAATAAATGTTTTCAAAGTTGTTCCCTTTTACTCTCCCCTACTGGGCTATATGCTCACCCCTTTTTCTAAAACTATACAGGTATTCAGGAGTCCAAAGAGGGCAATGGACGCAACGGGATTGGGGACGTGTTAGTAGCTCTGATACGGACTCATTTTTGTCATATATATGTTCTCTCGGGAAGCCACGGCTAGCCCGAAATGTAGTATATTCATTTGGGTTACTTAGTTGATTATGTAACATGAATATGTATATGCTTGTATGTTTATGTGCAGTACAAACCTCATCAATATGATTATGAATTTGTTGTTTGACACTCATGTTATTACTGGTTGTATTTCTTTATGTATCAACATATATACCCATTTTAGTTAATCTAAGATGGGTTAGTAGCACTCCAGGTCTTAATTACGGGTGTTGTCCTGTAGATTAAGGCGGAGGTGTTACACCTTGCATTGTGGCCTTTGTTGCCACATTTCCTACAACTCATAGTAATCCATTTTTCTCCTAGTTTCCCTCATCCTGTTTGAGGTATAAGTTCATCCCCTTTTTTATTCTTTGCTTTCTTACGCCTACTAACCTATCTTTAACATCAAGTGGTACAAGTGTAGCCAATGAAGAATGTGGCCACATAGCCTTGCCATTAATTAGTAAAATAATATGTGCATATATCTTCATATACCTCTCCTTTTGTGAAACAAAAATCTACACAATCTGTGAGCCTTTTATTTTTGGCTGGGAATTGCACACACTGCATAGACACAAGGCATCCTACTCATTTTCCATAATCTACAAGTACATGTCATATCCCTTAAATTTACCACAAATCCCACTATAGGGCTGCTATTCACTTGGTATTCATCCCCACCAAACCACAAACTAATATAATTAAATACCACAGTACCAAGGTGCTCTAATTTGTCTTATATCCTAGAACACACTTCATGGGGATGACCCTTCATTTTTTCCCTGATTTTCCTTATTATAACCATCAACAATGTTCTTGCGCATTCAAATATACTAATAATTGGTTTATCACTAGCCTCGAGAATAAATTTATTGAAGATTTCACAATGATTATTAATAAAGAGATCACACTTCGAATATGTTTGAAATTGTATACTGGACTAATGACATAGTGCAATCCTTGTGTTTAACCAATTCTAGCCAGACTCAATCAATTTCTTCAACCCTTTCATAAAATACTCAAAATATTTTTCTGTGGTAGCCTTAACACATTTCTAAAAAGCCTCTTTCAATGTTTTTCCACCATTACCATCTTTTTTAAAGTTACTATAGTGGTGCTTAACACAAAACCTAGTTTCACAATTTGGCACCACCTCAACCAAAGCAAGTACAAGACCCTACATAAGCAATGTGAAGCTATATATCAGTATGTGTTATGTGTTTAAATCGGTGTGTTAATATATTAGTGTGTGTGTGTTTGTGAATATATAACTGTGTGTGTTAATATATCAGTGTGTTAATTAAAAGCGATGTACCTTCTGTTAATCATTCATTATTATTTACATTGATTTGTTATCTTCTTCAATTCCAATATCAGCACACACCAATTTCAAGAACTATACCCAAGTTGACTTGGTATCTTTCTCCACAACTGCAAAGGCAAAAGGATACATGCCATTATTGGCGTCAATCCCAATTACATACAATAACTGACCAGGAAATGGCCTTTTTAAGAAACATCCATCAAATCCAATGAACGGTCTACACTTTTTAACATCTTCGTTTAGTGGTCCAAGGCAACAATACATTCTTTTGAACTTCTTCAAACCATCTTTTCACCTTTATGGACCACAATGGTTGAATTTGGCATTGCCTTTTTGATTTCTGCACAATAATCCTAAATCCAATTGTAATATTGGTCTTTATGGCTGCCTTCAATCAATTCTTGGGCCCTTGATTAAGTTCTATAGAATTGGAATCTTAAAATATCAACTTTGTGGTTCTTTCTCACATTCTCTTTTAAAGATCACCAAGGCAAATCCAAGTCAGCACCAAACATCCCCTCATAATTTTTGGATAACCAAGTTAAATCCACATGTTTATTATGATGTGAACTCCTACAATTTGTGTGCTTAGTGTAGACACCCCAATCCGTGACCCCCGCAAGAACCCTAACGACCTTCGAGAACTACTGTTTTTAGGTTCGGGACCCACCCGAGCACCCGAAACTACCCTTGGTGGGTTTGTTGGCCAACAAACATATTTTTCAGAGAGATTGTCGCACGACATATCACATTGTCGCGCGACAATCCCTGATATGTCGCGCGACAATCATGTCTTGTCGCGCGACAAACCCCTCTGCACCCGACCAACCACTTTCTGACACATCACAGTATCAGAACCATCACTTCAGCCGTTTGTCGCGCGACAAACCCCTCTGCACCCGACCAACCACTTTCTGACACATCACAGTGTCAGGACCCATCACTTCAGCCGATTGTCGCGCGACAAACAGATATGTCGCGCGACACTTGCCTTTTTTGGGGAAATGTCGCGCGACAATCTTCCCCGAGCACTATAAATAGGCCAACACCCCCATGGATTCTAGACGGCAACTTCTCGCCACAATTTCTATACTAAAATTCCTTATTCTCTCTCATATTTTCTAATCTTTAAGCCTTCTCCGAAAGCATCTGCGATAACATTTATTTCCGCAAGAGTCTCGGATCTAATCTTGGCACCCGAAGTGCCACCTTCTAGAGTCAGACCGCTGGAAATATTTCTAAGAGGAAAAGCTAATATTCGCCGGAGGTCTTCTCTGCCGTATTATATTTTTTCTCTCTTATTCTTATATATATCGTCGGGAAGGTAACTAAAGTCTCTTCTAGTAATTAAATAAGATATTTGTATATTAGTTTTATGGTAGACTTGTTTAGAACTCGATTTTTCTAACGGGGCGCTGCCCCGCACCCCGCGACCTGACCGGGCAGGTCGATCCCCGTCCTAGTAAGCGAAGTGGCGACATGGTTGTGGTAGATTTCTAACGCGCTCGAAAAACAGGTTTTCATTAGTTATTTCCAGAAAGCAGTAGAATATCAGTAAAAGCATCCAAGTTTTCCAACATAGAATAAACATATAAGACCACTAGAGACCGAAAGGGCGGAATGGGTGCTTAACACCTTCCCAAACCGTAATATAGTTCCCGAACCCTATAGAATCCTGGTTTCGTAGACAAACGTGTAAAGAAAGGCTTATCTGTAGCCTTCCCTCTTACACAATCATTTTGTCCGTTTTCTCGTAAAACGTACTGGCGACTCTGAACGAACCCTCTTGCATCAAGAAATAGGATAGAGGGACTCCCGATATGAATTATCAACACATTGAAGCAAATGGAACAACGGAATCCTTTCCGATGTTTCAGACGCCCACCAACGGGAACGAGAACCCGGGGGGTCGCATTTGCGGATTCTCACACTTAGCATTCATACTCTTCACTTGTAGTGTACCACTTTTTTTTGATTGCCTAGATGTAAAAACAAACCAGTTACATGGAGGTTTGCATTTTGCCCTCATTATCCATTTTTCATTACATGGAAGCTTGATTTGCTTCTTGTGTATAATGGAATACTCTACAATTGCTTCTCTAAAGTCTTCAGCAAAACCAAATAATTGCATTACTTCAAATTGAGGATTATGCTTATATTTATTAGCAATGTACTCAGGATACCTAGGCTTCTTACTCCTATTTTCCTCATTAGAAGATGCAAGACTTAGCAACTCATCATAATCACCCATATTATACCACACTTCTTCAGCTGCACCACTAATCCCTTCCCCTGCTTTTTTCCCCACCCTGTTTCACCCTCTACATTACTCTGTTACCAAACGCCCTCATCATCACCTACAACTACATAAGATCCTGTAAGACAACTTAAATCAAAATACCCTCATTTTCATTCATAAAACCAGCATCTTTATTCATAAATATCTCTTCATTGTGGTATTCCTCTTCATGAGGATAAACCATATTTAACGATTAATAATTCATTTGCTAACCATGTTCTAGGTACATATATATCACTTTATAAGGTGGAACCTGTAACACCCCCGCCTTAATCTACAGGACAAAACCCGTAATTAAGACATGTAGTGCTACTAATCCATCTTAGATTGACTAAAATGAGGGTATAAATGTAAATGAATAAAGAAATGCAAATAGTAATATCATGCATGTCAAACTTCAACTTCATAATCATATTGATGATGTTAATACTGCACACAAACACACAAACATATACATATTCATGTTACATAACCAACTAAGTAACTCAAGTGAATATACTACACTTCGGGCTAGCCGTGGCTTCCCAGGAGAATATATACATAACAAAAATGAGTCTGTATCAGAGCTACTAACACGTCCTCGATCCCATTGCGTCTATGTCCTATTTGGACTCCTGAATACCTGTATAATTTTATAAAAACGGGGTGATCATATCGCTTAGTAGGGGGAAGTAAAAAGGAACAACTTTGAAAACATTTCTTCATTCGTTACTTTAAACAAAGTAAACCTTTTCATAATACAATTTAAACATGATTTGTAACTTATCATAATTTCACAAAATCATGCATGCTTATGCTAATGCAGGTTACCTCCCTTGTGTTAACCGTTACGTCGAATCATCAGAATGTGAGTGAGCCAAGATAGCCAATAATATGAGTCTGCATGTCCAAGACCATAGCCAGTCCTTATTAGGAATTATAATTGGACTGAATCATAATTATAACAATAACCGTGGGCCTAACCGCCCCGTCAGAAGATCAATCCATGACATTCATAACATGGGCCTGACCGCCCTCGAGAGACATATGGTCGAGATCATAACATGGGCTCAATCGCCCCCATCGAAATTATAACATGGCATCTTCGTCTCGGCTGAATACCAACAGATAATCCACAATTGGACCACAGTCCACAATATCAATACACATATCATTTTCATATCAATTAGACCATTAGTGCCTTGTCGTTGTCTAGATTTTTGGACTGCTTACCGCTGGCTCTAGACAGCCGACGACTTACTAGCCCCCCCCAGAGGTTTAGGGCTTTTCAACCCAAAGGCACCAGACCCTGCCTATTTTTTATACCAGGAAGTACTAACCACAATTATTCCCCTTCACCGACGGAAGGCCCAAACATAGATACTGATAACTATGGGCAATATCCCACCATATAACATAATCGATAATATATCCCCATACGAATGAAGAACTCCCGAAGAGAGATAATCACATGTTCAAGAATGCCTCAAGAGCATAGAAAGCCATCCATAACATGGATACAAGATATAGTTCTCCCAAGAGATAATTTTCATACCATATGCCATAAGGAGGCTTCGAACTTGCCACGAAATTATCAAGATGTCGGGTTGACACAACAATGATGCAAACGTGCACAACATGCTCTAAATACAAGCTAGAAACAACATATGCCATATAAACCTCATTAACATCATATTTGTCCCTTGGTGCATACCAAAATCATTTATTAGTTCAATCATATCAACTTAACACATATACATCCAAGGGACATCCCGTAGATATCAAATAATATGTGAATATCGAGTTTATAAGGCATACCTCACTTCACTTTACGAAATTCATAGCTCAATCATGCACAACGTATGGATATCAAATGATATGATCAATCATGTTAACATACATGTGTAAGATCATACATGTATAATTAATAACAAGAGATATGCAGTTTATATATCACGTATATATATAATCATCCATTTTTTCTTGAAATAAAATCATATTATCAAGTTTAGAAAAGATATAACCCCTACCTCAAGTTTGTATACGAGAAAAAGGAAAAAAGATGTAAACCGAAGCCCCATTCGGTGAAATACTCAAGCTCTCCCGTCAACACGTTCCTAGCGTAGTAAAATCCCCAAATCAATGATGTATAAACCCAACCCAAGTATCCAAAGCTCATGCTTGAGCTTTTATAGAAGAAAATCAAGGTAGAAGATGATAAATTGTACCTTAGAGATGGGTTTGGATGATTTCAAGCTTGAATCCTCGATTCGGATGGATAAATGCGTAGAAATCTTCCTCTTTCTCTCTCTAGAACCCTCTAAAACTCCCTAGAGGAGTATGGAAGAGTTTAGGTCGAAGTTATGGTGAAAAATGACCAAAAAGAGCTTAAAAAAGAGCTTAAGTCGGTGGGAATAGTTACCGGTATGCCAAATACCCAATACCGGTCCGCAAAGCACAAATTATCCAAAATTCTGTTGCCCAACCGGTATGCCAAAAAGGCCATACCGATCCACGGGTAACTTTGGTGCCTTAATGCATTGTTTTTGTTTCGGCCATAACTTTTCGCTCGAAACTCCGATTGAGATGATCTTTATATCTACGGAAAGGTAATTCAAAGATCTACAACTTTATAAGAGGAAGTTTTCTCAAATTCTAGATATATTTTTTTCAAAAATTTACCGACGATAGCGCTCTGCCGAAATGCTACCGAATGACTAGAATTTTACAATGAGCCTACTTTGCGCCCCTGTTTTGACCCACGAGGAGTGTGAATTGGACTTCGGCCAAAACACGAAAGTTGTAGAATGCTACAAATACTAGACACTTTCGTGGACGGAATCTCTGTCGGATAAATAGCGAAGAAGTTACAATAACTCAAAGACAGTTAGAATTAACGAATCGCAAAAAACCAAAACTTTTTATTTACCAACCAAAATCTATTCGGACCACCCGAATCACCAAACAATCACTCACATGAGTATAAATAAGCTAATATAATTCAATTTAAAACAAATTAAAGTATGGGGTATTACAGAACCCATTTGGTCATCTCTAAGACATCCCTATTTGTAAGTAATTGAATCGATCCATCATTACTAAAAGGTTTTTCAGGGTGTTTATATCAACAAGCAAAAATAGGTGGTGCCCTTAATTCTTTACCCATCAAGATTATCTCATGAATAGACATTTTATCTGTGTTATAATTATCAACAAAAGCCGTATGACCACCACTGTAAATCAAATGGGGTACATTCTCAAACTGCTCACTATGATGAATCAAAATGAAGAATAATGTAGAATTTCTTACCGTAAATGATAAAAAAAAGAGCATATTTAACAAATTTGTAAAAACCTTAAAAAATTAATTCAACACATTCAAATAATCACATTCAAAGAATAAAAGAACATTTATATATTCATCTCATTTTTAAAAGCTCTAAATAAGACCACATTCGTATATTGAAACACATTTTTAAAACCTTAAAAAAATACATTTATAGTTCACATTTAGATAATCAACACAAACTCTAAGTAACACCCTATATGGAGACTAAAAATAACATTAAAACTAGACGAAACCCTATAATCATACACAATATTAAAACCTTAAAATTGCAATATAAGAAATAAGACAAAAAACTTACGATATAAATATTCAATGCCTTGTATAGGATCATCATACAGCCTAATAGCCCAATCCGAATCGTCTCTCATTATTCTTATAGTGTGATTCTCTTTCTCTCAATGCGTTGTGTTATTATGTAAAGATGATGAAGTGAAAAAAATAAGAGAAACGGTTTCTTCTTTTGTCCCAACAAGACGGAATGACAATTATACCCCTAAAATGTGTCATCTGCATAGCACATGATAAAATTCCATGTAAGCTAACATGTAAATTGGACGGAAGGGCCAATTTGAAACTCGCTGAATATATTAAGTATTTAAATGAGGCAAATTTTTTTTTGATGCCATTAAAGTTATTTACTTATCTTATTTTGATAATAACAATAACTTAATAATGTGTAGTTTAATATGTTTATTGAAATAAGCTTGTAGTTCATTATCTTAGAAATTTAAGAAAAGCTTGGTTTTTACAAAGGAAGCATGCCACATTACAATGATCATTAAAACTTTATCCGATCAAGTCAACAAAACATTGGACAAGATAAAGAAGATTGATCATTCAATTGCTCTATTAAATTCATACATTTCAAGAGCATTACATGTGTTAACTATGTAACTCAAGTGAAGATCAAAGTGAAAAAAACAAATCAAAGCATTCGAAGACTAATTAATTTGAAAATTGAGTGAGTGCTTAAGATTTACATAAAGTTTCTTTATTGATCAATTCCTATAGCTTAAACTTGTTCATGCATCATTCATAGATTGAATTCTATAAAAAGTTTAAAATGAATTTTCTTTGAAAAACAACTTCTTCATAAACCAATTTTTTAATAAATTCATAATTAAATCATACGAATGATTTTTGAGTTCTAACGACAATAGATATCTTAGAAATATATTTTCAACATCTCTCAAGCATTAAAATTGATTTTGGATCAAAATTATGAAAGACCAAATTTTAGAATTTTGGCCTGATGAACAAAGGCCATCAGTCGACTGATGAACTTTGCTCAATCAACTGATGAGCCTTATTCAGTCGACTGATACCTCAAAATATAGCCATTAGATTTTTTATTTTTTCCACTTTTTGAAGCAAACTCTACACCTAATCTCTTAAATGGCCATATTATCTTTGGGACTATAAATTGGAGGTCAAGACACATTTTAACAAGCTTGATCATCATACAAACTCATTTTTCATCTATTTATAATATTCAAGAATTCAAACCTTTGCATTGATCATATTATTCATCTTTGCGCTAAAATTATTGCTAAATCTTTCTAGATGTGGATTTTAGGGTTTATTGTTGGATATTGTAGATGAGGGAGACTTGTCTTCATGATTAGAGCTGTTGTGCGCAATGTGTTAGTGGAGAGAAAAAATGTGTGGAGATTTGTGAATGTTTGTGAATGAAGAATGAGTTTCCTAAAATAGTAGTAAGTTAGATTTGGAGTTGTAAAGTGAAAGGGAAGCTTCATCTCATGAGTCATGATCATGAAAGTTGTAGTTTCAATTATGGTTGGAATTTATTAGACTGCACACCTTTTTCTTTTTCTTTTTTTCCTTTTTTCCTCTTTTTCTTTTTTTAAAAAAATACAAACAACAAAACACAAATAAACTATAAGCCCCTTTTTTGTTCAAAATTAAAAAACCAATTTTTTAGTTTTTTATCAAAAAGTAAACTTTACTTCACACTTTCCAAAATGCACTTCGCTTTAGTTTCTATAAAACTTTTAAAATATCATAACTTTAAATCCAAAAATCGGAATTAGATAAATATATATATATATGTATATATCTATTTGAAACCTATTCATTGAAATTTATAAAATAAGATCCATTGCGACTATTTTTTGAGTTTTGTTCATGAGTTTTTTTTGAATTGGTTGAAAAAAACTCCAACAAAAATCAAATTCACTTTTCAACCTACTTTCACATTTCCCAAAAGCTCAACCAAATAAGCCCATTTTTTTTTAACAACAAAATAAACTATAAGATAACCAAAGCAAAAAGAGAAAAACAAATTATAAGTTAATAGAAGCAAAAGGAAAAAATAGTTTCATAAGAGGAGCAACCACCCAGTTAGTAAGGATAAGACTCGAAATCGCTTTCTTTGCTACTCAATGGGAAACCCGATTTGATTTCTTGGGTAATTAGTAAAAATGACCTCTGAAGTTTGACCCAAATCCCTCACTCTTACCTATAGTTCAATTTTTGGTTGAAACATTCTTAAAGTTTATAATTTTCGTTGAAGCAACCCTAAAGTTTCTAATTTTGGTTGAAGCATCCTTAAATGCCCCTTAGAAGAATGGCTCATGACAATCACGCGCGTTTTCCATTCATCTTTTAACGGGGCATCCAGTTTTGGAATTTCGGTTGAAGCATCCAAAAATGCCCCTTAGAAGAATGGCTCATGACAATCACATGCATTTTCCATTCATTTTTTAACGGGGCATCTAGTTTTGGACTAGTGAAGAAAAATTAATAACGTTAACGATGCTTCAATCGAAAATTGAACTTTAGGGACGAGCGAGGAATTTTTGGTCAAATTTTAAGGGTTATTTTTGCTAATTACCTTGATTTCTAGGAACAAATCTCCCTCTAATACTAAAAGCATCTCCAATTGTGTTCTATATTTTGTTTTGTGTAAAATTTACACAACTTGTAATTTTTTTTGGTCTCCAGTGGTCTTTTAAAATACAAGTTCGTGTAAAATTGTTGTGATAAATACACTCCCATTTTACAATGCCATATCATTTTTCTCTCTTTGTTTTTTAAATTAAATTTTAACATATAATAACTTCAAATGTAAAATATGGATCTTAATAAAAACTATATATTTGAAATATGCTCATCAATGCTTACAAATCAAGATCCATTGTGACTATAGTTATTTATAAAAAATTTAAGAAAAAATAATAATAAATTACTTAAATTGATCGTTAACAAGTGTTGAAATCTTATTGGTTATTTTAAAATTTACACAAGACTTTACAAAAGTACCGATGGATCATATTTTTTCTAGTATTCAAGTTTTTTGTAAAAGTGGGTTGACATATATGATTTACAAGTCAATTTATACGCTATTATCGGAGATGCTCTAAGAGATTTAGAGATCAAGAGGATCAAGATCTACATATATGATATAAATGAGCTCCTTGTTGCCGCTTATAACCACAGCGAAAAAAATACCTTAGATCAATAACATTCGGCAAGTTTCTCTTAAAGCAAATGTGTATTGACCCTAATATGTAGATTTATATGCTTAAATGGAGTTGTTAAAATGGTATGTTAAAGTGAGATATTTAGCATATCATTTCCATTTTGTTTGCATCTAGAAAGGCAGGAAAAATTGTAAAAAAAAACTATAGCTGTCGATTATAGTTGTATTCTTAACATTTGTCGGTCCACAGTTGCATTTAGCTTTGCCAAAAATCAAGTTTTCTTTGATAGTAGAATAAGATAGGTGAATAAAAACTAATCCACATATCTTATATTAAAAGTTGCACATTTTCTTTTAGACATCTCAAATTAAAATTTCCATTCGATTTATAGGCATAGCATTGAATTAAATCTCTTAATAGAAAAATAAGTTTTAACATTTAAGAAAAATTGATATTTTCTTAAGGAGTATAACAATCAATATGTGACAAATTGAGCATCATTAAATGCAGTAATATGTATTGTTTAATATAGTATCAAATACATAATATTTTTAAGGGGAATGTTCCAGTTACACTTCGTGTTAGTGAGTTGCTACATTGTGATGAAGGGGTGCGCGCGAACTCTCGACAATTTCAACAAATTTTTTTTATAAAAAAAATAGGGACTTGTATGCATAAATTTATAGTTTAAGGTATGTAATTATAAGAAATACAAGTTAAGGGGATTTTGAGAATTAAAATACCCCTTAAAAAGGAGGAGAGAGGTCCTGAGACTAACTATCCCCTTTTATATTGCTGTGCATCTCTCCCCTGGTTGGCTGCTTGATCGTTTCTCTCATTTTTTGGCTGCTTCTCTCATTTTTTTTGGTTCCGCACTTCACAGCACCAATCGGTCAGCGACTACCTAGCGAGACACCGACCAAGCCACTCATCACCGACCGGCTCTTGATTTCTTTATTGAGGTTAGATTTTTGTGTTAAGGAATTCCTTATTAAATTCTCAGATCTATAATCTATTCCCTTTATTTGATTCGATGATTGATGTTGTTGTTTCGTGCTTGTTGAGACAAGAACGTCAGATGATTTTGTAGTGATTTATGGTTTTTTTATGACCCTAACTTAATTTTAGTATATTATTAAACTAATTTTATATTAGTCTAATAAAGTAATGAATAATTTCTTATTTCCTTTAATTGATTGTGAATACTATAAGTGATACAAGCATAATTAATTGTGTATTTCTTGAATAATTGAATAATTTTATATTATTAGACTATTTAGCTAATTGTATATTAATTGTTTAATTGATTTAGGTTTAATTATTAGTTATTAATTTTTAGCGATGAAGATAATCAAAATTCAACTACGAAATCGGTTAGGAGATGACTTCATGAATGATTATTTAGTGGCTTATATCGAGAAAGATGTACTTAAGTCCATCGATAACGAAGTTGTCATTCAACATTTTCAAAATATGAAGTCTCGGAGAGGATTATTGTAGGTAATTTCTTTATTTTAGTACTTTTGTTAATATAAGAATTTCATATTTACATTATTACTATTTTGACTTTTGAGTTTATTCAAATTACACAACCCTGGCTGGAAATTCATGGCTACACCACTACCTGGTGTAAAACAAAAAAGTTTCATACTCGCTAATAACTTTCTCTCAATTTAATAATTCATCGATATAATCGTTGAATTAGTTAATTATACTATCTTAAAGATGCTTGCAAAAAACTAAATTAATTGGAGATGCAAAAGTCTCTTATCATAATCATGTTATATATTGATTTATGAACCTTATAAAAATTAATTAAAAACAATTATAATGATTATATGATTACAAATATGGGATTGATTTAAAACTTTACATGTTGAGAAAAAGTTATGGATAATTGTAAAATTTTTTAATCTTACATCAATATAACTTGAACCATTCCTTATATTTTTAATATACATACATATATAAAAAAAATCAAAAATTTGAAGGGGTAGTCGAGCCTTACTAGGTACGTCCCTGGCCATCGCACTGAGCATCAGTTGTGTGGAAATATTCAAAGACCATGCAATGTGAATCGATCATGGCATTTTAATAGCTCCCACCTTTTACATTTCAACGGCTTTCCTCCCAACTATTTAAACCTCTAGCACTTTCCAAATCTTCTCATTCTGCACCCCCTCAAATATTTGTACATTAAAAATCTCTAAATCTTACAACAAGACTTATAAATTATTTCCTTACATTCCAGAGATCAATTTGAAGATTAAAAAAAAATACAATCCAAACCTACTCTTTTTCTTTTTTATTTCATGTACATTATAGTTCAAAAATTATATTAATTATATTTCACCTTTTTATGCATGTATTTTTTATTTTGTGTAAGCTTTTATGCATATATTTCTTATTACTATATTTCAAGTAGACATGTGCTATACCCACTGTTTTTCTTTTCTCAAATTTGATATAACCCACTTTTTTTATTTAATAAAAATTATGTTATATATTAAATGCATATTCTTTTTTTATTATCATATTTTATGTATAAAAATAGACTAAATCAATAATTTGAAAATTAAAATAAAATTAAAATTTGATTCCAAAAGGATAGAATATCCCACTGTTTCTTTTAATTTAATGAAAATCATATTATACTTGAAATGATTTTTTTGTTATTATATTTTATGTATAATAATAGACTAAATGAATAATAAAATTGACAAAAAATTAAAATTATTAGATTTGAAAAAGTTAGAATAACCCATTGTTTTTTTAACTTAATAAAAAATATATTATACATGAAATGCGTGTTATTTTTGTTATTGTATTATATTTATAAAAATAGACTAAATGAATAATTCAAAAATTGAAATTAAAACAAAATTATATTCGAAAAAGGTAGAATAACCCACTGTGTTTTTTTATTTAATAAAAATTATATTATACTTGAAATGCATGTTCTTTATGTTATTATATTTTATGTATAAAAATAGACTAAATTAATAATTCAAAAATAAAAATTAGGCTATGTGGGAGCTAATAAAAGATTATAGATCGAAAATTAACCTTAGAGGAGAGGAATAGGGTTTTAGGAAATAAATGTGGAATTTAATTTAATTTTAAAAAAATGCTTAAGTGATAAATATATAATTATGTATCAAGGAAATATTACAAGCAAAATAAACTTAATGAAAAGTAATGATAATATGTAAGGAGTTTAAGTTTAGAAAGATAGAACCGTAAAATACAAAGTCGTTTTGTTCGCGCAATTCGGTTGTTTAGACCGTACGTCCCGTCCTGAATAGTTTCCCAGAAGTTTTCTTACGGGTGAAAATCAAACCTTAATACAAATATAATATTTCTCACTACATTCAACAAGTGTTATTCTTCTCACAACACTCAAGTAAATGTGATTCTTCTTGCCATACTCAACACAAGAAAACATTATTGCTAAATTATGAGAATTCCTCTGACAAATGAATAATATAAATGGTTTGGTGATACACACCAATGAATAATAACTCTCAAGTATTAACAAGATACAAATGAAGTTCATATTAGAGTCATTAAGATTGATCAATAATTTTAGCTCAAAAAAGAAAGATATAATCAATGAAAAGTCTTGAATCTTAAATTAGTTTAAATATGTCTTAGGCCTCCAATATATAGTCCCAAAGAGTATAGAGCCGTTTTAGATGTTAGGTAAAGTTGTTACTTTAAAATAAGACAAAAATCAAAAGTCCAACGGTTATATTCTGAGGCATTAGTCCACTGACCTTAGTCGACTGATGGCTCTTAATCGATTAAGCAAGGCTGATTAGTCAATTGATGGGTTTTGTTCATCAGGCCGAATATCAAAATTTTCAACTTCTTCAATTTTGATCCAAAATTCATTTTAATACTTGAAAAATATTTCCAACATGTTTCTAAGACACCCAATTTTTTTTTGGTTCAAAAATCTTTTGTACGATTTAATTATGAATTTATTAGAAAATTGGTTTATAAAGATGTTCTTTTTCAAAGAAATTATATTTCAAATTTTTGTTGAATTTAATCCATGAATGATGTATGAACATATTTGAGTTATAGGTATTGATCAATAAAGAAAATTTACATAAATCCTAAGCACTCACTCAATTATCGAATTAACGAGTCTTCAAATGCTTTAATATGTTTCTTCAATTTAATCTTCACTTAAATCATTTGCCTTGAAGCTTTCCATATATTTCTTTAATCTTTGTTCTTCATGAATTGCATTGTTAGCTTATGTGATGCTCTTGAAATGTATGAAATTGATAGAGCAATTAAGTGATCAATTTTCTTTGTCTTGTTTAGTGCTTTGTTGACTTGATGGGATAGAGTTTTAATGATCATTATAATGTGGCATGCTTTTCTTGGATTTCTAAGATAATGAACTACAAACTTATTTCAAGAAACATGTTAAATTACGCATTATTAAGTTATTATTATTATCAAAATAAGATTAAGACTTTTTAGGTCAACGGGTCTCATTTGGGCTAAAGATGCTAGGCTAAACGCAAGAGGAAAAGAATGATCGGAGCATGAACATAAGGTTACGAGGGGGCCCAGTTGAGTATAATGATTATTGCCGAGTAGAGCTTTATTAGTTAGGAACGATGAAAATACCGAGATGGTCATCTTTATTACTGAGAACGAGACGGACATCTATACATCCTAGCAAAGTTAAGATCGGAGCATGAACATAAGGTTACGAGGGGGCCCAGCTGAGTATAATAATTATTGCCAAGTAGAGCTTTATTAGTTAGGAACGATGAAAATACCGAGATGGTCATCTCTATTACTGAGAATGAGACGGACATCTATACATCCTAGCAAAGTTAAAGATTCCAACCAAGATAGGCGTTATAGCCAATAAACAGGAGACACCTGTAAAGTATAAAGTTAGTTATGGATAAGGGACCACCCAATGTGAAAAGTGCTAGATTGGTGTCCAAGTTATACCCTTAATAGTCTTTTTACTGTTACCATAATTAACATTGTGGCCCTAATTTTATATGTATAAATAGAAATGGATAGCTCAACATACAAAAGATCGATTCATTAGCATTTAATTATGGGATAACTGTTTAGTGAGAGATAGTAGCACATTGTATCTTTTATAACCTTTGAGCTCATAAAGAACATACACAATAGGGAGGACATACTACCGGACTAGCATAAACGCTACCGGAGGAACCTACCCTATAAACAAACTTGGTCTCTTCTATTATACATCAACTTTGTTATTTGGTTACCAAAATCAATCATCCAAACTTGATTCCATCTTCAGTGGGCTTAACTAAGTTTTAACCACCCACATGTTAAATTAATAAAATTCTCATGTTTATATTTAGATTAAAATAAAATTCTATGTTTAAATGTAAATAATAAATATATTTAATGTTTATTATATTAATGAAATAAATTTTAAATTATGTTTAACTTATATATATTGAAATATCTAACATGTTGACCTAAAAGGTCATTAATCTTGTTTTAATAATAACAATACTTTAATCTTGTGCAATTTAGCATGTGTGTTGAATTGATTATAGCCACAAATCAACATCATTATCTTTTGATCATTCATGGAATGCATATTACCAAAACCAACAATCCTAACCGAGATCTAAACCTTACCTTGAAATCATAATTCACACAAGCTTTCATCACAAGAGAACTTTAATCAACAAGAAAAGTCATAAATTCTATTGAAGATCAAAGTCTAAGAACAAGTGAAGAACCTAAGAAACAAATCAAGCATTCGAAGATTCGCTAAATTGTAAATTGAGTGAGTGCTTAGTTTCTTGTACAGTTTCTTATTTGATCATTATAATAGCTCAAATATCATCATACATCATTCATAGATTGACTCAAACAAATTTAGAATTGAATCTTTTTGAAAACATCACTTTTCATAAACTAGTTTTCAAAATAAATTCATTATAAATTCATACGATTGATTTTTTAGTTCAAATGAAAATAGGTGTATTAGACACATGTTAAAAACATTTCTCAAGCATTAAAATGGATTTTGGATCAAAATTGTAAAAGTCAAGTTTTTGGAAAAATGACCTGATGGGGTTTGCCTCAGTCGACTGATGCCTCAAAATATAGTCGTTGAATTTTTTATTTTTGCCACTTTTTGAAGCAACCTCCACAACTAACCTCCAAAATGGTCATATATTCTTTGGGACTATATATTGGACATCTAAGACACATTTAAACTCTCTTGATTCACTATTTCATATGTTTATCCTTCTATCATCAATATTCAAAAGATTTAAGTCCTTATTTGATCAATCCATTATCTTTTGAGCTATAAACTTTGATCAAATTGATAACTTTAGTGTGAGCTTTATCTTACATTTTTGTATGCACTTGAGAGTTATTGTACATTAGTGTATTATATTCATCCATTACTGAGAGGATTTCTCATTGTAGAGCATGAGTGTTTCTTGTGTGAGTGTAGTGATAAGATTACATTTGTAAAAGATTTGATTTTCACCCGTAAGAAAATTGGTTAGTGGAACTTATCGGGGGAACTACTTTGGGCGTGGATGTATGGTCTAAACAACCGAACCACGTGTTTTACGGTTTCACCTTTCTAAACTCAAGCTCCTTATTTATCTTTATTGCTTTACATTGAGTTTATATTACTTGTTTGTTTAATTTTTTTTATATTTAGTTATTCATTATCTACTTAAACATTTTTCAAAAGTATTTTTAAATCTGTGTTATTTGCTAAAGACCCTATTCACCCCCTCAAGGGTTATTATCCAACCTACATAACACATTTAAATTATGTTTAATTATATAAAATGAAAGCCAATGAAAAGATTCTTCATCAAACAATACACCCCCATACCTTCCCATTAAAATAAGGACAATAACGATCCACCAAGGCCAAGTAGTTCATGGAAAAAATCAATAGAACGCTGGAGTGAACTTAAAATTGCATAAACTAGTTTGGGGTGTAGATCGGAAAATACCCTAGAGGAGGGTGAATAGGGTTTTTAAAACTAAATCGGATTTTTAAAATCGTTTTAAAAATATTTAAAGTATATATCAAGTAAAACACTTAAGTAATTCCAAGCACAAAAAAAATATAGCAATTAATAATAGAGCTAGAGATAGAAAGATTAAACTAATAGAAGTCGAAGACTTTTTGTTCACATGGTTCGGCTTGTTAGCCCCTACTTCCGCGCTCGGATAGTTCCACGAGAATTTTTACTAAAACCGATCTTCTTCCAGGTGAAGACCAAACCTCTACAAATGTTACACTCTACAAATGTTGATATCTCACAACATTCAACACAAGAACAACTTCTTACTTATCTAAGAGATAAACCTCTCTTAATGTTTGAAGAATAAGTTTTTTGTGACAAACACCAAAGTACAATAACTCTTAAGTGTATGAAGATTACAAATTAAGTTTACACTAAAGATTATCAAGTTTGATCAAGAATAATAGTGCAAGAAATAATGATTTGATCAAGTGACGATTTGGATATTTTCAAATAAAACTCCCTAATATGATTTTTGCCAATAGATGACGTTCAAAGCTTGTAAAAGAGCAACAAAAGTGTTTTAGAAGTCCTATATATAGTTTTGGAAACAATATGGCCATTTGGGGTGGTTAAAGGTGGTTAGAGGCCAAAATTAGTCTTGCAAGAAATCTCCAACGGCTATATTTCTGAAGTGTAGTCAACTCCCTAAGGATTCATGTAGTCGATTACATGAGGTAGTCGACTCCCACAATAGTCATATAGTCGACTACATTGCTCTGCCAGGGTGAGGTTTTTGCAAATTTTCACTTTATGAAATTTGTCTCCAAAATTGATTCTAAAGCATGGGGAGTGTTCCAAATAAGTTTCTAAGACTCCCAATTTTGTTTTTGTACCAAAATCCATTCATATGAATTTATTATGAATTTTTCAAAATGACTAATTTTTGGTAAATGGCTTTTTCAAAGTGAAAACTAGTTACAAGTAATCTTAACAAGGTTAAATCATTTTAGGAGCTATATAATTGATCAAAGATAACTTTTCCACAAAATCTAAGCACTCACTCAATTTGCTAGTAATTCGAGTCTTCGAAGTGCATGACTTGTTTGTATGCTTCTTCACTTGTTCTATAGATCTTGATCCTCTCTTGATTGTGGATATTTGTATTGCACATAGAGGATATTTGAGAGAATTGCTTGTGAGTTGGAGCATATGGTGAGTGTTGAGCTAGAATAAGATTTGTCAATCTTTGTTCGATATAAATCTTGGTCGGTAGAGATAGTGTTAAATGCTAAAGCTAACATCATTTGAACAAACATGCTAAATAACACTTTATTAACTTATTGTTATTATCAAAATAAGATTAATGGCCTTTTAGGTCAACAATCTCCCTATTTTTGATGATGACAATAAAGTTAATTTGTGTTCACAAATGGAAACTAACATAAGCATATGAAGAGTATGGCCCCTTTAATAAGTGCATAGATAACAACCATACAAACAACCATTTAAATAAAAGATAATTGTATAAGTAAACTAAAGATTAGATAAGTTCAACCAACTTAAAACCGAAAGCATAGGTTCGAAAAGTACTTAAGCAAAATAAAACAAAATGAGTACTTGAACAAGCATAATTAAAAGAAACAAGTGTGTACCATTATCACTCAAGACACATACATTCTTTTCCCCCTTTTTCTTCATAAAAAATGAGAGAATCACTATTGTGGAGGTGGAAGAGGTGGTGGTTGATCCCATGGCATCCAACCCGAAAATATGTAGTCCGGATAATAATGTTGAAAAGTCGTTTCAATGCGATTGAAGCGTTGGTGCATCTCTTAACGGGTGTTGGTCAAATTGATGTTGAGATTATTGATAACATCCATGATTTGGTCATGCCGGTTCAATGCTCTTGGTTGGCGAAGAGGAGGGTGTTGTTGTGGAATTTGCTCATCTTCTAGTTTTTTTTCCTCCTCTTCATCGGATAGCTCAGTGTCATTAGGATCATTTGGAATTCACTGCTCATTTTCCAAATGATAATGCATAAGATGAAGTAATCTTTTCGAATACATATCATGCTTGGATAACTAAACACGTCCGTTTCGTCATCCAGTGGAACGTCAAAGTTCTTGAAGAGTCGGGTTAACACCATTCCAAAACCGAGGCCTTTATTTGCATGAATCATGGTATCATAAAATTTATCAAATATGAGTCTTGCGTAGTCAAGCTTATGAAAGCTAGCGATTGCCCATGTGAGGAATATATCAAGATTGGTCACATTATAGAGACTTTTGGTTCTAGGCAATAAGCAATAAGTCACGATATGATGAATGAGGCGTGCATGAAGGTTGAGCATGGCCACAGAGATTCTATCATCCCAATTGGCTCCGACATTCCTAAAATAACGTTTTAAGAGTAGGGCAATAGTGGTTTATTGGTTATACCCAAAGACCCCCCCAAAATTAGTTATAATGGTTGTAGTACCTTACCGATTGAATTCAAAAATGCGAGCAAGATCATCTTTTGAAAACGTCATCAAGTTCCCCTTAATGAAAGTTCTAAGAATCGATTTATCCACGTCGCCTTGGGGAGAGATTGGGTGATGTAAATTTGCATAAAACAACCTAACCAATCTAGGTTATATGTTCTCATTGATGCAAGGAAAGTTTAGAATGCCTTGTCTACGAAAAACATGCATAATTCTTAACCTATTCTCTAAAAATAACACGCGATCAAAGAGTTTACCTTCAATGATGGCTTGGTTTGAGAAATCGTTATAAAAACGAGCTTCTAGTTCTTGGGTGACGAAGAGAGGAGGCATATCATCTTAACTCGGTTGCGAAGGATTTTTCGATTCTCGGACATGTCTCCTTGTACTTCTTCGTGAGCTAGAGGCCGTAGTTGAAGTTTGAGGTAGGTGAGGGTTTTGAATTTTTTTGTGAAGGTTTGGATTTTTGAATTTTTGAAAGTGGGAAGATGGGATTTGGTTTATGGAATGAGGTTTAAACAAGATTTTATGATGATTTTACAAAGGAATTTGAAGAATTTTGAAGTAGAATAGAAATATTTGAAAATGGATTGAGGGTTTGGTGTAGAAAGAGAAAATGATAATTTGGGTTGATTTTGAATGGATTTAGAAAGATTTGATGTGTATAAATGATGGATAGATGATTTAAAGTAGTTGTGTAGCAAAATTTTGAGACAACATTGAGATGTTAAGGGTTATGGAAGTGTGGCCATGGAGAAATTCGTGAGTTTGGTTGTGAAGAAAATGAAAAAAGTGAGAGAAAATAGAATATAACAACATTGGTCCCCTAAGTCGACTCAGTGAGTCGACTGGGCAATGTAGTTGACTAGATGGTCAGTGTGTGAGTCGGCTCAATGCTCAAATTTCTGCCAGATTTTCCAATATTTGCACTAAAATTCTTGTTTGCTAATCCATCATCAACTAACATTCTAGAGTTGCAAAAACACTTTTTAATCATCATAATAACATGTAAAATTAAGACAAGCAACATTCATTAAAAAAATAGTGAAAAAGTAAGCACAATTAACATAAATGATGTGTGCTAAAAAATAAACACTTGTGATCTTATTTATGAACTTTTTGGATTAAACTAGATATCATTAGCTTTAGTCATACCGAGTTCACGACGAATAGTACAAAAATGATCGTCCGGGAGTGGTTTAGTGAAAATATCAGCAAATTATGATTCGGTGCCAACGAATTCAATATCAACATCACCTTTTTGCACATGATCGCGAATAAAATGATATATTATCTCAATGTGCTTAGTATGTGAATGTTGTATGGGGTTCTTGGTCAAGCTAATAGCACTTGTGTTACCACATTTAATGAGAATGTGGCTAAGACTAATTCCAAAGTCTTCTAGTTGTTGTTTAATGTACAAGGTTTGTGCATAACAACTTCCTGCCGCCACATATTCGACTTCGGCCGTTGAAAGGGCCACCGAATTTTGTTTTTTACTTGACCAAGATACTAGTGCGTGTCCTAGAAAATGACAAGTGCCACTAGTGTTTTTCCTATCGATTTTGCAATCGACAAAATTCACATCGGAATAACTTATTAAGTCAAAAGTGTTTTCTGGAGTACCACAAACCCAAGGAACTAATACTGGAAAGATAACGGAATATCCGTTTAACGGCAAGTAAATGTGATTCTTTAGGATCCACTTAGAATCGTGTACAAAGACATACACTAAACATAATATCTAGCCTAGAGGCCATCAAATACAATAAACTACCGATTATACCTCGATATTTTTCGATGTCCACACTTTTACCAATTTTGTCCATATCGAGCTTCAATGTTGAACTCATAGGCGTGCTCATTGATTTTGCGCCTTCCATGTCGAACTTCTTCAAGAGTTCCTTCACGTACTTCTCTTGATTGACAAATATTTCTTCTTTGCATTGCTTCACTTGTAATTCAAGAAAGTAATTCATCTTTCCCATCATGCTCATTTTGAATTGCTTTTACATACATGTGAAAAAATCTTTACAAAGATTCTCGTTAGTAGAACCGAAAATGATATCATCAACATATATTTGCACAAGTAGCATATCATTATCATGATTTTTGATAAATAAAGTAGTATCAATTTTACCTTTAACAAAACTATTGTTAATCAAAAATAAACTTAATCTATCATACCATGCTCTAGGTGCTTGTTTTAAACCATATAAAGCTTTAAACAATTTAAACACATAATCTGGATAAACATGATTTTCAAAGCCGGGAGGTTGTTTTACATAAATTTCCTCTTCAATAAAACCATTTAAGAAAGCACTTTTCACATCCATTTGGTACAACTTAAAATTCTTAAAACATGGATAAGCAAGTAACATGCGAATGGCTTCTAGACGTGCAACGGGTGTATATGTTTCCTCATAATCAATGCCCTCCTCTTGATTGTATCCTTGGGCAACAAGTCTAGCTTTATTTCTACCAATTACACCACTTTCATTCCTTTTATTGCGAAATATCCATTTAGTGCATATAATGGTGTGATCATTAGGTTTGGGAACAAGTGTCCACACTTTGTTTTTCTCAAATTAATTGAGCTTTTCTTGCATAGCCATCATCTAAGATTTATCTTGTTCGGCTTCATTTATATTTTTAGGCTCATATTGAGAAACAAATGCCACATTATTGCATACATTTCTTAAAGATGATCTAGTCATAACCCTAGATGGCTCTCCAAGAATTTGATCAATAAAGTGGTTGGACATAAATTTTCAACTTCTAGGCAAATCATTCGAGTTTTGCTCGGTTGTATTTTCTAACTCCTTAAAAGGAACTTGAGCACTCGATATTTCTTCTTTAGATGTATCATTAATTTGAATATCCGAAACCTTTTGGATAATTTCAACATCGTCATCGGAACGCACTATGGGTGAAAAAGAATTGGACTTATCAAATATAACATGTATAGACTCTTGGACTACCAAACTTTTCTTGTTATAAACTCTATATGCTTTGTTATTAGTGGTATACCCAAGAAAAATTTCTTCATCGGATTTAGCATCAAATTTACTCAAGTGATCACGATCATTCAAAATAAAACACTTACAACAAAAAACTTTAAAATATGCAATATTTAGTTTCTTGTCATTCCATAATTCATAAGGTATCTTATCTAACTTTTTACGAATAATGGTACGATTAATCATATAGTAAGCGGTGTTAACGGCTTCCGCCTAAAAATACGCCGGTAAAGAATGTTCATTTAATATAGTCCTAGACATCTCTTAAAGAAATCTATTTTTTCTTTCAACAACACTATTTTGTTGAGGAGTTCTAGGTGCCAAAAAATTATGATCAATACCATGCTCATCACAAAAGTTCTCAATATCAATATTATCGAATTCTCTACCTCTATCACTCCTAACATGCACAATAGAAACACTTTTTCATTTTGAACTTTTCAACAAAATTTAGCAAAACCATGTGGAGTTTCACTTTTGTAAGAAAGAAAAAACACCCAAGTAAGTCTAGTATAATCATCAATAATAACAAAAGCATACAATTTGCCACTTAAACTAGCAACCAAATTAGGACCAAATAAATCAAGATGGAACATATCAAGAGGTCTAGTTGTAGTAATATCCTTGTTAGATTTAAAGGAAGACTTGTATTGTTTACCAAATTAACATGCATCACAAATTTTATCTTTAACAAATTTAGTTTTAGGCAATCCTTTAACTAATTCCTTTTTAGATAATTTGTGAATTAAATCCATATTAGCATGACATAATATTCTATGCCATAACCAAGAAGCATTATTCAACACGAATAAACATTTAACATCTTGTTAAGACAAATTATGAAGCTCAAGAGTGTCCACATTGTTAGTTCTATATGCAATAAGTAAGATGGAATCATCACTAACATTCTTAACAATGCAACGATCGGATTTAAAAATAACTTCATAACCCTTATCACACAATTGACTAATGCTAAGTAAATTATGCTTTAAACCTTCAACTAAGAGAACATTATTAATACATGTAGAGTACTTACCAACCTTACCTATACCGATGATTTTGCCTTTGGCGTTGTCTCAAAAAGTTACATTCCCTCCTCGCTTGGTAATGAGACTCAAGAAGTTGTTTTTGTCTCCCGTCATGTGCTTTAAGCATCCACTATCCAAGAACCATTTGGTTTTGCTACCGTTAGCTTTCAAGCACATCTGCACCATAACCTTAAGTAACTTCTCCTTTGGTACCCAAAATTTGTTGGGTCCCTTTGGGTTAGCAAACATAATGGTTCCTTTTGGAACCTAAGTAAGCTTCCTCTTAGGAAAATTCTTATTCATATAGTAACAATGATCCACATAGTGAGTATTTTTACCACAATATGAGCAAAGATGAGTGAGATCATGAGGTGTGTATGTTTTAAAAAAGTTTTTGTAATCCTTTTGATTGTCAATTTGGTTATAACCCAAACTGGCTTTGTCGAATACACACCTTTGCATTCCTAATAGTTTATCCAAGTTGTTCCTTCTATTAGTGAACTTAGTTAGACTATTAATTAAGTCATCCACTTGGTTTTTCAACTTGGCATTTTTCACTACAAGTGTGTTTGTAGTTTCTTTCTCCTTTCCTTTCTTCAAGGTTTTAATTTCATTTTTTAAAAACCACATTTTCCTTTTCAAATGTTTCACACTTGCTAGAAACCATCAAGTTGCCCTTTTTGAAGCTTGTATACTTTTTAGATAAATTTTCAAACTTACTATGCAATTCCTCAAATATTTCATATAATTCATCATAGTCATTCTCATCATGTGCATCATCATTAATAGAGATATCATTATCACTAAATGAGTCATAATTAGAGTTTACCTCATCGTCTTTTGCCATAAGGCAAAGGTTTGCCGTTTTCTCATTGCTAGAGTCGGCATCGGACTCCTCTCTTTCGAAATCACTCCAAGTGCCTTTAAGGGCAAGTTTTACTTGTTTGAAGGCTTTGTCCCTCTTATCCCTCTTCTCCTTCCTTCTAACTGGGCAATTAGTTTTGAAGTGTCCCGATTCATGGCAATGAAAACATTTCTTCACTTTTTCGTTTTCAACTCTTGGTTGAGTTGATCGATTATTGTTCCTTCTCGATGAAGAACCAAAGTTGTTTCCTTTTCCTTGAAAGCTTTTCTTCTTGGCTAGAAATTTCATAAATTTTCTAGAGAGAAGAGCCATGTCTTCATCACCTCTCATTGACTCCTCATCATCCTCTCGTTGACTTGCTTTGAGAGCTAGAGTCTTTTTGGCTTTTGAATCAACCTCTTCTTCTCTTTCTAATTCTTCCTCATGGGGTTTGAGAGAACCTAAGAGTTCCTCCATGCTAAGGATTTTGAGATTCTTGGCTTCTTGAATGGCTGTTACTTTTGGTCTCCATTTCTTGGAAAAAGTTTTAAGGATCTTTCGAATCTTGTCCTCATTAGAGTAGACCTTTTTAAAAAGATTTAAGGCATTAGTGATAATTGAGAATCTATTATATATAGAAGCAAGAGATTCATTTGGCTCCATTTTGAATAGTTCATAATCATGAACAAGCATGTCAATATTGTCATCCTTAACTTGTGAGGTTCCCTCATGAGCAACTTCTAGTTTGTCCCAAATTTCTTTGGCGGTTTTACAATTAGAAATTTTGTTATATTCGTCCATGGTCAATGCACAATATAGAGAATTTAAAGCTTTAGCATTAAATTAGATTTTCTTAATGTCATGCTTTTCGTATTTGAAAATAGACTTATGAAGGACATTACCCCTTTCATCGGTTTTGGTAATCTCATAGGGTCCAATGAGTGTAACCCTCCATTGTTCAAAGTCACTAGCTTGTAAAAAAATGCACATACAATTTTTCCAATAATTATAATTTTTGCAATAAAAAATAGATGGCCTAGTGGTAGAAGAACCTTCGTTAAGGCTGGCTCCCTGATAGATAAACATGATCGTAAACTCTAAGATTGTAGAATCAAAATAAGAGTATAACCTCTGATACCAATTGTAGGTCAGAAAATACCCTAGAGCGGGGGTGAATAGGATTTTTAAAACTAAATCGGATTTTTAAAATCGTTTTAAAAATATTTAAAATCTATATCAAGCAATCAAGCAAAACAGTTAAGTAATTTCAAGCACAAAGAAATTTTAGTAATTAATAATAGAGTTAGAGATAGAAAGATTAAACCGATAGAAGTCGAAGAATTTTTGTCCACACAGTTCGGCTTGTTAGCCTCTACTTCTGCGCTCGGATAGTTCTCCGAGAATTTCCACTAAAATCGATCTTCTTTTGGGTGAAGATCAAACCTCTACAAGTGTTCACACTCTACAAATGTTGATATCTCGCAACACTCAACACAAGAACAACCTCTTACTTATCTAAGAGATAAATATCTCTTAATGTTTAAAGAATAAGTTTTTTTGTGACAAACACCAAAGTACAATAACTCTCAAGTGTTTGAAGATTACAAATTAAGCTCACACTAAAAGTCATCAAGTTTGATCAAGAATAATAGCTCAAGAAATAATGATTTGATCAAGTGAAGATTTGGATATAAATAAAACTCTCCAATATGATTTTTGCCAATAGATGATGTTCAAAGCTTGTAAGAGAGCAACAAAAGTGTTTTAGAAGTCCTATATATAGTTTTGGAAGCAATATGGCTGTTTGGGGTGGTTGAAGTTGGTTAAAGGCTAAAACTAATCTTGCAAGAAATCTCCAACAGTTATTTTTCTGAAGTGTAGTTGACTCTATAAGGATTCATGTAGTCGACTATATGAGGTAGTCAACTCCCACAATAGTCATATAGTCGACTACATTGCTCTCCTAGGTTTTTGCAAATTTTTACTTTATGCAATTTGACTCTAAAATTGATTCTAAAGCATGGGGAGTGTTCCAAATAAGTTTCTAAGACTCCCAAATTTGTTTTTGTACGAAAATTCATTCATACGAATTTATTATGAATTTTTCAAAATGACTAGTTTTCGGTAAAGGGCTTTTTCAAAGTGAAAATTAGTTACAAGTAATCTTAACAAGGTTAAATTATTTTAGGAGCTATATAATTGATCAAAGATAACTTTTCCACAAAATCTAAGCACTTACTCAATTTGCTAATAATTCGAGTCTTCGAAGTGCTTGACTTGTTTGTACGTTTCTTCACTTGTTCTATAGATCTTGATCCTCTCTTGATTGTGGATATTTGTATTGCACGTAGAGGATATTTGAGAGAATTGCTTATGAGTTGGAGCATATGGTGAGTGTTGAGCTAGAATAAGATCTGTCGATCTTGGTTCGATGTAAATCTTGGTCGGTAAAGATAGTGTTAAATGCTAAAGCTAACATCATTTGAATAAACATGTTAAATAACACTTTATTAACTTATTGTTATTATCAAAATAAGATTAATGGTCTTTTAGGTCAACATGGGGCAATACCAAATAATCTGTGACGATAAGAGACATATTTCAAAAAGGAAGGATAAGTTAAATCCCGATGGGTCTTGATTCAATATATGCTCTAGTTGGATGACCGCAAATTTAATGTATCATAAAATATCATTAAATCCTAAAGTAAAACATATTATCGACAACACTGGGTGGTGTGGCATTTTTAGACAGGAGTTGCCAACTTCTGATTGTTTCATTGTCGAAGCATGTGTTTTTATTTAGTGGAATACAACGCACACATTTTAGCTCCATAAATGTGAGATAAACATCACACCTTTTGACTTTACAATTTTAACATGTACACTTTATATATTAATATGCATTGATTTTTACTTACTTATTTGTACTTCATTATTTATTGTATATTTCTTTATATATATTTTTTATTAACTATTTTAAGAATTTCCATGGGGGACTAAAACTACCACTACCACTACCATCGTATTCCAATGAGAAGCTTAATGACATGATACTAGTTGAAGAATATTTTCCACATCTAGATTCGCATTTTGGTAAAAACAGCTATTAAAGGGTCATATATCTCATCCAACCTACAAAATGATGACGTATTAGATCTCCTTGAACTCGTTTAAATTGCTAGAGTATTCTGCTTCTATGTTCTTGGTTATGCTTTTCTCTCAACTGCATTTAACACTTGCCAAATATGATGGCTAAGATATGTTATTGATGTAGGGAATGTTGCCAAATATGATTAGGGGTTAGCAATATTATTAATGATATATTCTTTTATTGATTTTGTGTGTAGAAGAAATATCAAAAGCCTAAATTGCATGTGGCACAGTTAATATTATCGAGGATATATTATTCTCTTGATGTTAAGCAATTCTTAAATTCGGTAATTGTAAAGCTCATTTTGGTCACGCATTACGTGAAGGTGTGTATAATTTGTAACAATATTTTTTTAGTAAAGTTCAAAAAATCTTTCCACTCTTTGAAGTGATGCATTTTGCACTAAAATAATGTCCTCTTTATCCTTCCTTTTTTTGTTACTTGGCCTCATATCTCCCCAATCTCACTTATGTTAATAAGTGAACTAGCGGTACCACTTAGAACAAATAAGAATGTTGCAAGTTTAACAATGCTGTGCTCTGGTTGAATTTTTTGTGTTCTTTCAAAATTTAATAAATAATTATCAGAAAGAAAATACTTTTTCTCTTAATTTTGTAACTCTCTCGACCTTAATTGACTTGGATAAAAAGTTGCGATAGAAGTTCGTTGATTTTAAATACGATTTTATTTGTTTAAAACTATAAATATTAAAGAAACTAATAGTTTTACGAAATTTACCCAATCAGCTTAGTTTGTACTACTTCCGTGATTCTTCATTGCATGTGATAATTTAGCCACAAACAAAATAATGGAAGAACTAATCATTTGATATTGCAATTGAAGAGATGGTTGGGTTCTTGCAATTGCAATACTAGGTTGCTAGTGGTATATCGCGGAGACGGCTTCCCACAATCTATCAACCATTTAATTATCACCATTTATCGAATCAATGCTTTCTTGGACATAGGCTCGACAAAGTGCTTTATCCTCAAACAATGTCATATTAGCTCCTCAAATTATAGACATAATTAGTAAAATACAAATAAAAACTAAATAAGGTGTAAACAAAATATAAATTTAAAAAACTAGAGTTTTACATCTAAAATAAAAATAAAAATTGCTCATCTATCTAATAAAATGTAAACTTAAATTTAAATGAGAAAAAAATAATGGCAAAGAAGGAATGAAAATAAAAATGTTCGTGAGTTTTTAATTTATAGGGAGTTAAAGAGTCATTAGGGTTAACGGTCAAAAATTGAAATTTGAAATATCTCTTAGTTGATGTCATGTATATCGCCTTTAACATTTATAAAAGAAAAAATACAAAGGCAAAGGCAAAGGCAAAGCACATTGTATCGACCATGCACAGTCGACACTATGTGTATCGCTTAAGGTATGTTGTTATCTCATACTAAATTTGGCAATCCTTTACTATTTGGGATACATTTTTAACAACTTAGCAATGGCGACGTGTGACAAAAAAAATTAATTTTACCTTATAAGAATACCAATGCAAATGGTTTTACAATATTTTTGTGTGTGTCACGTTATACTATATGCTAGATATTATATTATATGTATTAGGTAACAGTAAATTATGTACAAGATGTAAAGTACTATAGTAATTTAAGTAGAAATCCCAAATGAATATTTAGGTAACACAAAATAATGATAAACTTTAATTTATATTGTTGGGTGTACATTAATTACATGAGATGGTCTGACATAATAATTTAAGGGTACAAATAAAATAGAAGTGTAAATAACAAGTCTTATAATATGCATTAGGAAGAGATGTATAAATAAATAAATAAATAAATAAATAAATAAAGAAGGGCTAAAGGCTAATGCATGCTTGCCACTTGGAAGAAACCAACCCACATTTTTGTACAAAACTATGGGCCATAATGATTAACCCAACTACCTTATTTTTATATAATAATTTATTATTTCTTTAATCAAACCATCCTTAGCAAATCATCATGAAATAAAGAAAAAAGTAAGAACACTTGTAAAGAGACATAAACTGCTAACAAAAATGAAGTATTTGTCTTGGAACTCTCTAAGAAGAAAAAATGGGTTACAAAAGGTGATGGGTCATTTTCAATCTTAAACTTTTGATACACATTTATGGCAAATTGCGAGATAATAATTAAATTCTTGAAAAAGACATAAATGGTTATTCTTATGCTTTATTTAAAGGACTTAAAAATAAAATAGAAACACTATAGATAATATACCAAATGATTATAAACTTTAAAGACTAAAGAAATATAAGTATGAATTATCCTTAAATTTTATTTTCAGAATAGTTACTGTTTAGAACTAGGGGTATTTTCTATTTCAGTCGGGGTAAGAATTTAGGAATCCAAACCAAACTTGAAAATTCAGTTTCGGTTTGGTTCGATTTCAGTTTTCAAAAGTTGCTAACCTAAACCTGGACTAAACTTTTCAGTTCGGTTTTATACTTTTCTTAAAATAAAATAAATTATATATAAAGCAATATTTGAACAAGTTTGAATAAATAAAATTAAGTAATCACATTAATGAACGAATATAGTAATATTCAACAAAGTATTCACTATAGGATTGATGGAATACTAATTTGTGTGTAGTATTAATTATGATGATAACATTATATTATTTTCCAGGTTCTTTGTGTCATTAAATTATAATAGTAGAATGTAAAGATTGAAAATATGTGTAATGAAACTTTGTTATAAAATTCATTTGTTTTATTGTCACTATATTTAGTTTAGATTTATTTTAGAGATTTATTTAGTGTTCAAATTAAAGATTGCATATTTTATAAATATAAAATATTGAATAATGAATAGAAAAGTAATATTATTTTTTAATCGTATACGTAATGATTTGGTTCGGATCGATTCGGTTTAGTTTTACACTTACACACCCCAAACTTGAACCAAATTAATTCGGTTTAGGTTTGATTTCTTTGTTTTGGTTTTTCTTTGGTTCAATTTTTTAAGGATCGGTTTGGTTTGAGTGTTCAATTTTTGAGGTTACCTTAACAGCCCTATTTAGAACCCAAACACATTGTTATTAGATAGAACATAAAATTAGCTTTCATGCATACCAAGATCATAACAATTGGATAAGAATGAAATAGATGAATTTTCAAAGTTTAATACTAAAATGTAGCACTTTAGGACAAAAATTTGAAGTTCCGGCTAGAAAAATAAATTTTTTATTTGTTTTTTTGAATTTTTTTATATTAAATTGCTCATGCATATACATGTCATACAAATTATTTGGAGCTAAAGTAGTTGATTTACTATTTTTCATGCAATGCTTAATTTATGCCCAGAAATCTATCAGATCTGACTTTTTGTGATAAAATAATTATCACTCTAAAAATAAGTGATGAAAATTATAAATTTTATCGGAGAATTAAATAGATTCACTAAGGTATAGTATGTCCAAAATTTATGAATAAAAGACTTATAGATTGTTGTGTGCGAATTTTTAAAGTTGGTGATGCAATCTGTCTTTTGTTATAGAATACTTTTTGTTTCAACAATTTATTTATAGTACTAAGACTTCACCAAAAATTATAAAATTATTTATGGATAAAATATAAGGTGTTATTATCCTAATGTATATATTTCGATTCCTACTATTGATTATCCAATTCGTGGTAATTTTGTGAAAAACAATGCGCTTAATTATTGGTAAAGCTTCATAAAAGATGATAAACAAGTATGACATCATTTTTGTGCTTCTTATGTAGTACCAAAATTTTACATGACAAGTAAATATTATTGTTTATTGCCTTATTGATTGTCAATTTTTGCTGATGCAAGATTTGTTTTTGATTAAAGGATCAAGATTAATTATGTGTTGATTTAGTATGAGATGTTAATATCTTTAAGCTAAAGTTGATAGTAATGTGCAAGAATTATTATTAATGTGTTGTTTTTGATGAGGCCTGTGCGACATGTTTCCTATGTGGCGTGGAGTCAATTAAGATAAGTTACCATATAGTTAGTACGCTACTGTACCCATTAATGCCAAGTGGTAGTGTTTTGGATACACCCAAATGATAAAAAAGGCACCACGATCGAGAGGGTCAGTGTATACTTTCATGAGATAATTTGATTTTGTTGCGGGTTAAATGAAGAGACTTATGTATGAGGAACTATGAATTTGGAAAAAAGTTAAAGATAATTATAATTTTGTGTGGCTTAATTAATGTAACTAATTACCATTGTGTTTATTTTATTTGCCATGATTTGGTTATCTTTAGTTTGGAGTTGGAAATGTTTCTAATTGGATAGTATTACTCACATTACCAAACTTATCTTCTTTTCAAGCACCAAAATTGAAGATTAGACGCGAGAAGGACAAATTAGGTCACTTTGGCAGTTAAGGACTAGTGTTCTTTGTTGTTATTACATGACAATAATAAAACTGATTTGTTTCCCTCTTAGCTCAATCTATCACTACACCAAAATGTTCAAAATATACCACTTAATTTTTTTTGAATTAGTTCAAACGTTGGGTGAACCAACTATCAGATCTAATTTTAGCCTTCAAGATCGGGTTCTAGCCGCTCAAGTAATTGGGCCGTGTAAACCCCGCTCCAAATTGTGGTCTAAATTAATAAGCCCTGTTGACCAAAATTTATAATATTTTGTTATTTTTTCTTTTATGATATCTCTTTTTTTTAATGAAATAACAAAAGGGACTTTCAAATTAACCAATGAGGGTTTAACAAAATGGGGGTTTTACGATTGAGCCAACGAGCTGAGGGACTATCTTTTTGCCATTGAAGGTTAGGTTCTTCATCTACTCTCCTCAAGGTTGAAGGATTGAATTAATAGGTTGGGTTCTTCATCTACTCTCCTCTTCATTGAAGGATTGAATTAATTTCACAAGTTTCTCATTCTCCGTACCATTTAATATTTGATTTTGTATGTATTCAAGTTCTTTTTCCTTATATTAGAACAAATTAATGAAGATCTGAATTGTTTCAAATTATTAATTGCATTATGCTTGAGTAGATCTACTCGATCAAGTATCTCTAATCCACAAATTCCGAACCAGTTGAGTAGATCTCTATCAAGTAGCTCTGTATGAAGTATCACAATCAAGGAGCTGTAATCTCCATTGAATTAGTGCTGTAGTGGTTTTTCATTTCACAAGTTCATCAAATTTGGTATTTTTGTATGTATTGCCCTAACTTTGCCCTATTTTAGATCTAAGTTATTTCAAATTATTTGATTAAATTGTGTTAGGGCTCATATTTAGAATACATTATGCTAGTTGCGTTAATTTATAATCAATAAATTGTGCTAGTTGTCCCTATCTTCTTTGAAATCAATAGTTTCAGATTATTTGATTTTGTTGTTTCTTCTATCTTTATGATGGAATTTGTTCTTAATAAATTCTTTTGTGTTTCAAAACTCGGCAAGCACTCAATGTGTGAATACTGAAGTAAACTTACGATATTTGGTAATTAATAGGATTTTTAGTTTTGCAATTACCTTAGTTTCTCTCTCAATTTGTAGATTTGTTTTCATACTTTACTTTCAAAGCAGCTTTCCTTGCTTCACTTCTGAAGTCATGAACTCAGGAACTGGCTTTCAGAAAGACCTTAACTTTCTGAAGGAATTCTTAAAAAAAAGCGAGTCTGCAGCCCATGGATCATCAGTAAAGTAAATATTTTACACAATAAAAAAAGCAGAAAGGTTAAAATATATAGCAACTATTAGCAAGGCTTTATTTTATAGAGATTACTAACTTTACCTTTTTTACATCAACAGAGAAACTTCGTGCGACTTGGGCTCATGTTCGAGACCTAGTTACATAGTTAAGATCCTAGTTACTTTGTTTTCGGTAAAGAAAGTGTATTTGATTGAACAATTAATATGGTTTAAACTTAAATTTAGCCTTAACGTGTTCAGCACTTCTCGTTTTTCTTATAATGGGGTGATTGCGTTCATAATTTGATTTTGAAGCCAAGAAACCTAGATACAACTCGAATCACAAGGTTACACAGATGTTATAAATTCTTTGAAAGACATAAATGGAAAGAATCTAGTGTGGAATTTATGAGTCTTGAATTTATGTTGTTACATATACGAAGTAATAACATTAATAATAGTGTAGATCGAGATTTGATTTTAAGTACAGTAATAAACATGTGATATAACCAACAATTAAAATCATTAAGAAATTTTTTAGATAAATGCATAGAAGAATGCCGAGGATGTCTGAAGCCCCAAACTTGAATTTGGTAAATATGGATAGACATTGAGAGGCGGTATTACACAATCATCACTGTTGAAATAGACCCTTCAAAAGTGAACTCGATTCATTCTTTTGAAAGAGTAACTTTGATTGTATATAGCCTGAAGGGCCAACTTGCATGAACAAGTCATTGTAGAACTTAACACCATATAGCAATGCAGTATCATCGACCTCTTTAAGTAGAAACATGGAAAATAAAAATGTTAAATTTCTTTTAATATCTTTAAGTAGATTCATAATAATTTAATAACTTGTAATTAAAATTGAAAATCTAAGTGAGGCTCTTGAAAGTTTGGGTGTTGGAGAACCATATTCCACTGAGTGTAGTTCATATTGTAATTGAAGTTGGTCTTCATCACCTTAACTCGCCAATTTTCCTTTGTAATTAAGCATCACATCAGTGAATTCGGACTGGACACATATGACTTGTGCATCGGACCAGGGGTGCATAATTGTTCTTTATAGTTTTTGGAACAACTGTAGGCAGAATTAACTAGTTTTATTTTCAATCATAAAAAATAAATGTTTGAATTGCTTACTCTGAATGCTATTGATTTGAAATGGAGTTAGAACCAAAGTTTAGATTGCAAACCAAAGAAACATACATCGTAACATTGCAATAATTAACAAATGGAGGGGACTTTGTATTGCGCTCTAACTTTATTCTTACTAGAGGACCTTTATTGAAGTTGATTTTTTTAAATAAATTTGCTCAGAATTAATATTTAATTATCCATATATATGTAGTACATTATTGCTTTGCTTTAATCAGGACTATACAATTACCCAGTGAGATATTATATGTTTTGGGTTTCAGCTCTCATACTTAATTTTTTTCTTAAAACTTTCCTACTATAGGAAGCACTAATGATCACATATATAACATACAATGGTTTACCGAATGCGAGATATTTTCATGGTGTATGAACGCCCACAATAGATATTGGCAAGATCTTATGGTGTAGTTAGAATTCACATACCATCTTAAAAGAAAAAATTATGTTTCCGTGCATGTACTCATTTTCTTGCACATGCTTCTCACTCGATGAATTGATAAGTTAGCTTAATTGATGCTTATTTTAATTTAATAAAAAATATCCACTTCATACAAACTTGATTGGCTTATTATAAACATAATATTTATTTATCATTTTATTTTTTGTGTGTGTATGTATGTATATAAACACAATAGGCAATTATTGCTAGACTAATTAATATATATATATATGCATGTGTATGTATGTATTATATAGTACATTCTTGCTTTGTTCTGATTAGGACTATACAATTTAGGTAGTTTTTAATGGACTTGGCTCATTTCCATTATCCTTAGGTCCAATTTCTGTCAATGTGATATAGCTCGTGGGCCAAAGATGTGAGTTTTTTCATGAAACTTGGTGATGATAATTTCTATAATGAGTAGATCATCTTCAAAAAATTCAAAACAGAAGTAGGTGACATGATCATCTAAAATTTTAAAATGAATGTATATATCACTTTTTTATTACACTAACTTCTGGTTTGAATTTTTTGGTGAATTTTTTTTAGGATGTCATTGAAGATTAACAAAGATTGGATTAAGGGTAATAACTTCAAAAGTGATGAATATAAGAATGGAGTGCTAGAATTTCTTACTTTTTTGCACAACAATGTTCCTGGGGATAGACATCCATGCCCGTGTAAGCGCTGTCAAAATGCAACTGGGCATAATGATATTGATAATATATTAGTTCATTTGATGAAACATAGTATGTGCGAAAGCTTCACATTGTGGCATTTCCATGGGGAGACACTGCTTGTAAATCAAGTCCTTCATGCTTCACAACATCGGACATTAACTAATATTGTGGAAGATATTCATAAATTAGATTTTCCACTTTTGGATGATCTTGTGAATGATGCATGTGAGATGTTCACGAGGGAATCAAGTAATTCAACTCCTAATTCTGAAAGAAGTGGGGAGGCCTATGCAAGTTCCGAGGTTCCGAATGATCCTCAGATACATAAACGTAAGAAGTACCAACGTTTACATCGGCTCGTAATGGAACCTCTGCACCTAGCTACTAGTGCATCATGTCATACAACAATGTTTACTCTTCTAAAGTTGAATGATCTGAAAACACAGTTTAATTTTTCAGATGGTGCAACAGGAGGAATTCTTGGATTATTGAAAGAGCTACTTCCAGAGGGGAACAACTTGACAGCAAGTTATGCTGAAATGAAGAACACTATTAAAGATATTGCTATGGACTACTCATAAAATAAAGGATGGTTTTTATGCACCATATGATAAGGAGTTTGCGGTGAGCTCATCTTACAACTTTATGTTCTTTAATTTATTCTATTATTTTTGCTTAAAGATGCTAGAAATGATGATTCTAATGTCTTTATCTATAGGAAAAAAATGAAATGCTTTTAAAGGTGTTTAAGGAGAAAGGTGAGGATGGGACTTTGGATAGTGGTCCATTGTATGAAACATTTGGGAAAGAAACTGGAGAAAGTGTTCGTTGTATTGGGTCCGTAATCTCCAGAAAAGCCGTATTGGCTTCGGTGTTTGCACGAGAAATGCTTGAAGAGGTAAACACGGAACGTGGCAATTTAGTAGAGTCAGTAGAAAACCTTAGAGAAGAGATGGAGGGTGTGAAGTCTACACTTACAATTTTTATTAAGGATTTTGAGAGTGGAAAGTTTGCAATTGGCCATCATGTTCAAACAGCAATTTCTTCTTCAGATACAAGTCTCACGAGTGTCCATCAAGCACCATCTACATCACATTTTTTAGGCCTCAGTGATGAGATCTCATTTGAAATACTTTCTTACACGGGGGAAGTTGTCGGTTATGGTAGAAAATCAAAACTTGGTGGTGTTGCTTCAGTTCATAGTCATCAATTGGGAACAAGGGAGGTTCGGCTTATACTTGACGATATAATAGTGTTAGATTATCCACTATGGAGTGGAAAACAAGGACCTTGCATTACGTTGGCAGATGTAGCCAAGGGTGGTATTATGTATTGGCATAACGATTTTCTTCGTCACCGTGATGACGTTCATTAGTGAATACTCTTAGACATTAAAAAATAGTGAATGTTATTTTATTTTGTATCACGGCTATGACTTTTACTAGTAATTTCATTAATACAGGTTGCTAAAGACTTGGATGCAATTTGGACATTTTGATGAACATCTAAAAAGAAATGACTCTTGGTATGTCTAATTTCCTTCTTTTTCCTTCCCAATGTCTATAGTTCTTGAAACACATTTAATCGATGTTGATAATACATGCTTTCTTCATTCAATTTTTTTCAAGTTCAATTATGTGAATCACCTTTAATTGAGTACTTTATTCATCTGTATTTCACAGCTTTGTTTAAGAATTTTGTTTGTTGCATTAGAACCTCAAACCTTATCGGTTTTAGAATTCCTCTATATTTCACAATTTGGTTTATTGCATTCATCCATTGCATATTAGAATTCCTCTATATTAGTTTCTCTCTTAATAAACCACACAATGAACATGTTGCATATACATTGAGATACATGTAGAGCTCGTTCAATATTCACATTATCGATCATTTATTTTGCTTTGCTAGGATAAGGTGTTTTGCAAAATTATTTAAATTCCAGTAACTACCAATTTCTTTTGTTTAATTATGTTCCATTTGAGATTTGAGTTTCTAAAAAGTCTTGGTCAAAGCCGTCATTTTCTTGTTTCAATTTACAGGATGATTACATGACTTTGGGAGAAGCGAAGAAAGAGAGCATTTTCGCTTTCTTATAATTAATATGTAAATCTTGATTGTTAAACTTTTTGTTTGAATCAATATTTTGTTTAATAACCATGGTAGATTTCTAATTTTTGTTTTTAGAGTAAAATTGTTCTTTTGGATTCCAGTTTTGTTGTCCATTGATTTTGCGATTGAATGCTTTGTAAAATATAATAATAGGATATAATATTTGGCTTTATTATGTTAAAGAATCGGGTAATAGAAAAAAAATTTACATGTTACATACTGGATCACCCGTGTGATGACCCAAGACAGTGCCTAAATAGCACAAGCAGCCCATGAACAGAAACAATTTGACCAAAAATTGGTGCAGCTAGAGATGAACTAAAAAAATTAGTTCTGCCTGATTTAGATCAACTTGTAGATGAACTAGATTTGGTCAGACTCTGCCCTGAATAGTGCCAGTTTCTCATTGTTGGTGTAATGTGTAAGCTTAGTAATTTTTATTCTCGTTTATATTGTTGACTTGGGACTTTATAGACTTACTAGCGTATATCCGTGCCATCCGACATGGTGACTGATCTAAATCGGGAAACTTCAATAAGTTTATATTGAATAACTGAAACATACATATTCAATCTTTATGCTTAGAAAAACTAAAAATAAATCTAATTGGATTGCCTTATTTTAAATTTTTTTATATCACTTTTAATCATATCTGTTGATTTTATTCCAATCTTAATAAAATATTTTTTTAACAAATTAAACTCAACGTTAGATGTGAAAATAATTCAATTGTGTTGATCGCTATGATTTAAAAATCAAATAGTTCAAAAAAATTGGATTGATATACTGTGAACACACTGATTGAGATGATTAATAACGTACAAACACATAATGTATGCCATTAAATGTCACTTAATAATTTTTCTTGATATTTTTTACATAATTATATAGTCACTATGGATCTTGTTTAATTGATTGATTAGTAGATTTTAAATATATAAATTTTATTAAAATTCGAATTATTTATTTAAAATTATGGCATTTAAATTATAAACAAATTATTAGTGTTTAAGAGTTTATTGTGTGTATATTATTTTTATGGGTGTTTTATCTTTGATCATAAATCTTGATGTGTGTATAAAACATATCCAATAGTGTACAACCAAGGTATACCATAACATGTGTATTTTTAACTATTGTATTCTTATATTTTTGAGAAAATATTTGATCAAAAATGGTGTTTTATAATATAGATGTAAAATTTATGAGTTTAAGATGGGTATTGTTTAAACGTAACTTTTTTTTTTTAAAAAAAAAAGGTTTACTAAATCTTGAGTTTTTGTTTGCAAAAGAAAAATATTAGCGATATTTTTTATTTTTTTTTTACAAATTTAATACTTTTGGTGCTCAACTCAATAAAATATTTTTGCATGGAAATATATCAAATAAAACGTAGCCAATGGTACTTAGCATTTGACGGGAGAAAGGCACCATCACAAAAACTCTAAATAATAAGGAGGAAGAAGGAACAACTAATTGAGGAGGGGGAGGGATACTCGACGCAACAGGAGATGAAGAGGACAAAGCCGCCTTGAACTTGGATAACCAGTAACATATAAGACCAAACTGTTAGTAACCTAAAAAATGAAAGCTTTTTTGACTTTCTAAAGAGCCCAACACTCTACCACAAAAACATCACCCAAATGATAGCGCACCTAATTAAAATTATAAACAGCATAAACCAAGCTATTAGGAAGCTTTAAAACTGACTTTATTTCCCACCTATTCAAACCTTCCAAAGCTGGGAATTCTTTCCACACAGCTAATGCAAAAAAACATTTAAAAAATATGTGTTATAATGATTCAATTTCCACCCCACACCTAGGACACCATAACAAAGAAGCACAATTGTGGATGCATAAAATTTCTTTAGTGGCTAGGGCATTGGAGCAAGCTTTCCAACAAAAAGAGCAAAGCTTTCAAGGGACTTTAGGATTCCACAACAGAGAAGAAAGGGAGAAACAGGGCAAAGCAAGGCTACCATGAGGTTTAGAGATGAATTTTATGGCTTTTTTATAATCGGACTTCACTAAAAAAAACCCTAATTTAGCAGGATGTCACACCCACTTATCTTTACTTGAGTGATAGCTTATAAGGATTTTTTTCATAATTCTTGTTCCTCCTCGTTGAAAATCGATTGTAAAAGCAGAATATTCCATGAACTATTACTCTCATTGATTAAATCACTAATCTTAAAAAGATTGCAGATGATAAAGGGAGAGATGTAAAAAAAATTGATTATTATATTAGATGGCAGCCATAGGTCCCCCTATATGCAT
Source organism: Lonicera japonica (assembly GCA_021464415.1). NCBI lineage: Eukaryota > Viridiplantae > Streptophyta > Magnoliopsida > Dipsacales > Caprifoliaceae > Lonicera > Lonicera japonica. The sequence continues at coordinate 23,726,707 of CM038463.1, forward strand.
ATATCAGAGCCACTATTCACATTAAACCGAGCCCTAAGTTTTAACACTTCTCTTTGGCTAGCAAGCTTGACCCCAAGAAGGACTTATTCCCCTATTGGCCTCGAAAAATGAAGAATTAGGGAAATAAATGGCTTTGAGGAAGCGTGCCTTGCATCCGGATTGTTTAACATTCTTCATCCTTGCTTTGCTAAAAGAGCAAGATTGAAATTTTTTAGATTTCTAAAGCCTAACCCACCATCAAATTTAAGCTTATTGCATATATTCCATCCATTCTAATTAATTTTAAAGTTCTCCCCATCACATCCCCAAAAAATTTACGAATCAAAGCATTAATTTTAGAGCAAAACTAGTTTGGAAGAACAAAACATGACATAGCAAATGAGGAAATAACTTGAACAATAACCTTAATGGGGATTTCTCTTCCTACTTGGGAAAAAAATAATTGTTTCCACCCTCTTAACTTGCCTAAAACTCTCTCAAGAGTAAAGTTTAAGGCTTGACCTTTGGATCTACCCAGAACGAAAGCAAACTAAGGTATTTTGCTTACTCTTCTATGGTCGTGATCCCGAACTTTAAGAAAACAAATTCATGGTCTTCAGGGTTAGCATTAGTCGACAACAAAAATCTAGATTTTTCATTATTAATTAATTGACCCAATGCTGACCCAAAATCCAAAAAAATACCCATAAAATGGTAAAGATTCTTCTCCGAAGCTGAAGTGAAAAATATAGAATCATCTGTAAAAAAAAAGTCGAAGTGAGAAGGGTTACGCTTCAAAGAGATTCCCGATAGAGCTCCATTGTTAATTGCCATCCGCAAATAATGAGAGAGAACTTCTTGGACAAAAAAAAAGAGGTACAGAGATAACATGTCGCCCTGCCTAATCCCTCTTTGTGGAAAAATCAGCTCCGAGGGAACCCCATTGATAAGAATGCAGAAATATATCGTTCAATTTGTTTTTCTATTGGGGGCATTGTTATTAAAGTAATACTTATTGTTAGAATAATGTATAATTTTTAAAGTATAAAACATTATTCCAAGAATGTTGCTTTGGGAGTTTTTAAGTATATTTGGCACCAATATGTTCTTATGAAGTGGTCTTTTTTTGTGGAGTGCTTTGCAAAGCTATTTGCCTTTTGATGAAAGCTTTTTAAAGCTTGGCTTTCAACTAGATTCAAAATGTGGCTACTATAGTGACTATACTTTTCATGTATTTGTTGCTAGTGATGTTGCAAAGAAAGTTTGGGCTCATTTTGAGAATCTGTGCAATATTAATTATGTGGGGACGATGCTTCAACACAAGGTAAATGCTTGATGGTTGCAAAAAGTGAGGTCTCCTTATTATAAAGCTATTTTATCTTTGATTCTTAATGCTATTTGTTGGGAGCTTTGGTTGAATAGGAACATGGGTAAGCTCGAAACAGAGAATCCAACATCATCAACCAAGAACCACAGCGATTCAAGCTAGAAGTCACTTTGAGAAATAGTCATTTAAACCAGTAACCCCGCCAACCCTGTTCCCAACCCTCAGTCGTATAAAAAAAAGTAGATATTTTAATATTTCTTTTGTTTATAGTTTGAATGTTATTTTCGTTGTAAGCAACTACGAATTCTCTATTATATTATTGACTCTTTTACATTTCCATAAATGTCACATAAATTTTTCCAATAAACTTGAATAGCATTTGCAATAGAAAATAAACATATGACAAAAAAGCATAACCGCAGAACCAAAACACCAATGAAATTCTAATACTAAGCACGACAATTAAAAAAGGAAATGCAAACACTCTTAGTCCAAAACCAACTCGTTATGCATTGCTCTCAAGATTCTACAATAAAATTGGAAAAAAAAATTATTTCAATTAATGAAAAAACAAAGAAAAAAAGGATAACACGATAACGCTAAACCAATAATAAGGATTAAATGATACTAGTTTGTGACTAAATAAAAGTGGAGCAAGCACGACGATTATGCCTTCTTAACTTCCCATAGTTGCTGTACATCATTGTACCTTGGCTTAACTTTCCTTTTGGCTTAAATCGCGTATTGCATAGTCTACCAGATTGTTTTTTCATAAGGGGCGACCTAGCAAAAACTTTAACATCGCCATTATTGATTTCTTCATCGATGAAAAGGACTGGAAAAATAAGGAATGATTAAAGTTCACAGAAAACATCAACCCTAAAGTAAGGATCAATATAATCATAAATATTCCATCCCATCTGTTTTACAACAACAAAAACATGAGCATAAGGAAACCCTAAAACACGCCACCTCTCGCACGAGCACGTGCAATCTGACATATTAACATAATATTTTCCTTTCCCTACAACCTTAAACAATGAAGTTTTAGCCTGCCTAACCAACCAATCAACAATTTGCTTATCGTAAACCATAAAAATCTTCATTTTTTGGCATAAAAAAAAATGCCATTACGATGCCTTATTGTTGTGTTTTTTGCTCAGTTCTAAACCCAAGAAAAGATGAGTTTTGTTAGAAATTGGATTGTTCCGTTTGACTTGTAATCAAATTTGATTAAATGGTGCAAAAGAGGATATGTGGTAAAATAAAGAAGTAAGATTGCATTTTGGAAAGGTGCAAAAGCACTTTTGCACCTACGTAGGAAATGTGCAAAAGTCGTTTTGCACCTGGACGAAAAATAGGTTTCCTTGTTTATTTTGGTCTCTATTACCTTGTTAATAGTTTCCTTATTTACGTAAGATTGTATTTCCTTATTCTATATTGGATGTACTCTATTATATAAATATATATAAATAGTAGCATTCAAGAGATTAAGGCAAGTGAAATATTATTCTTTTTATGGGGATTAGTTGGGATAGTTCATCTTGTTGTTAGAGAGAGAGCAAAGGGCTGTTGATTTTCTTCTTCTATGAGAGCTTTAAATGCAATAATTCTTATGATAGATTTTGTAATTGTTTTCAAAGAATTAGTGAAATCTTCGTTTATCGAATATTGTGTGTTCCATCATCTATATTCCTGTTTTTCTCATCCATGTTATCTCTAATTATTAATATCCACTATTTGAATTAAGATATGTGGCGTGATTATTTGCTAATAAACACAACACTTCTGGTAATGGTCACCAATGAGTTCCATCATTTTAATCAAAGTATCATCAATAAGCAGCATTATAGGAATAATTCTTTCAACTAATATACACGAGTTAAAACTCTTAGCAATATTCGAGCTTAACTCACCATATCATTTCCCAAGGAAGTGTGCATTGGCCCAATACTTTAGAGGTAGATATTTTAAAAAATCTTTCATATCACCACCTCCAAGCTCCTTCAATTCAGTCATGTACCTGTCGCATGATTAAACCCGACAAGCATGAGTACACTTTGTGAATATATTAACAAGTTCCTCCCTAGTTTCTTGGTTATTGTCTCCAGAAAATTTGCATATAATATTGTTCTTTATGTGATATATACAATAATTGTGCAGCCAAGTAGGAAATGTCTTGTGTATTGCATCATAAAGGCCTTTGTTACAATATGATATAATAGTCACTACCCTACACTGATGCATCAAAATCTCAAATAACTTTTCCATAAACCATAACCAATTATGGGAATTTTCAGAGTCAACCACGGTACATAATGGGTAAATACCTTAAAAAATAAAAATACAACATAGTATGGTAAGCAATCTGGAATAATAATGCGATAATCAAAATATACACCATAACATATTTATGCAGAATATACATTGATAATACCTCATTCCTTATTAATAGCAGTTGTAACCATCAGAGTCCCTTTGAATGTGCTCTTCAAGAAAGTCGTGTTAACGCCTAGGATTGATCTGCACCTCAAAAACCCATTAATACAACCACTGATAACAACAAAAATCCTACAAAACTTAAATATCTCCAGTTCTACCTCGAAGGAGCACTTTGTGCCTGGATTAGTCCGTTGGAGAACCTCGACATAATGCACTAAATCTCGATATGATTTCTCATCATCACCGTGAATCTCAAACCACGCCATTTTCTTTGCGTTCCAAGCATTCTAATATGAAACAGTTATTCCATACTCATTTTTCATGCTCTTCACGGCGTCTTTAATTGACAAAGAAGGCTCTACTTTCACCTTATCCGCAATGACAGAAACCATAACCTTAGAACGTGCCATTTTGGACTTGCACCCCATCAAATGCCCCGTACATATATGCTCATTAACAAGCTTCTTTATGACAAAACTACCATGTAGGTCAGAAAATACCCTAGAGGGGGGGTGAATAGGGTTTTTAAAACTTAATGGGATTTTTAAAATCAATTTAAAAATATTTGATGTCTATATCAATCAACCAAACAATAAACAAAGATAAACCCAATCACAAGGTGCAAATATCACAATAAGAGTTTAAGAGATAGAAAGATCAAACTGATCAAAGTCAAAGACTTTTTGTCCACATGGTTCGGCTTGTTAGCCCCTACTCCGCGCTCGGTTAGTACCCCGAGAAATTCCACTATAACCGATCTCCTTCCGGGTGAAGATCAAACATCTACAAGTGTATCTTTCTCACACACTCTTACAAGTATTGAAATTCTCTCAATACTCACACAAGAATACTCTCTTGTTATCTTAAGAGATAAACCTCTCTTAATGTTTGAAATAAATGATTTGGTGACTAACACCAATGTACAATAGCTCTATAGTGTATGAAGATTACAACTTAAGCTCACACTAAGAGATATCTAATTTGATCAATAAAGTATAGCTCAAAATAAAGATGATTGATCAAAGGAAAATGTTCTTGAATCTTTGAATATTGAGTGTAGATGAATAGAATAGTGTAAGAATGATTCAAGTGTATTTAAATAAGTCTTAGAGGGTGTATATATAGTCTAAGACAACATATGGCCGTTTGGAGGGAGTTGGTAAAAGTTTGGTACCAAAAATGGTAAAAAATCAGAACTCCAACGGCTAGTTTCTGGGCCATCAGTCGACTGAGCAATGCTCATCAGTCGACTGAGTGGCCATCAGTTGACTGAGCAAAGCTCATCAGTCGACTGATGGTCTCCTCTGGTCTGCTGCCAGTTTGGCCAAAAATCTCATTTTTCATGCTTTAGCAAATTAGCTTAAAAATCAATTTTGAAGCAAGGGGATACTTAAATATGAGTATCTAAGACTTCTATAATGAAAAGAGCTCCGAAATGAGTTTGTTAAATATATAAAAAATATTTGTTCCAAAACGATTTTTCCAAAAATAAGATTTTCTCAATGAAACTTGATTCAACTTTTTGATTTGATCAATCTTATAATATTGAAATATTGTATGAGCTATTATGATCAAATGAGAATCTTTACAAGGAAACTAAAGCACTCACTCACATATGCAATAACGAGTCTTCGAGGGCTTTGTTTGATTCTTCGTTTCTTTTCTTCCTTGGCTCATTGTACTTTAGAAATCTCATTGAGGATGTGTTGACAAGAGATGTGTGAGATGTAAAACTTTGATGCAATACTTTGTAGAAGAATGATCTTGATTCCGGCTTTTCGGTTAAATCCACGTGTGATCAATATTGTTATGGCTATAACTTAAAACATCAACTAAGTTAAATTACACAAGATTAAGTTTATTGTTATTATCAAAACAAGATTTAATGACTTTCAAGTTAACATACCATCTAATCGCCTTAACACGGCATGCACAAACCACTCATATCCTGCAGACTCACTCTTAGAGCATACAGTAGTAACACGGGTCTTGTGGTTTTTCTTAAACTCAACCTCAAACGCCATGGCACTGCAATACTTTCCCAACTGGTTTCTGAAATCTAAAACTTCTCATGAAAAACGTTGCTGGACATGAGAAATCTGGCCTTTCCAAGCCTCGCATAAGAATACCGTGCCTGGTGATCATGAATTGTTCACAATGTCTACATCAATGAATGGATTGAATTCAGTATCAATATCTGGGATAATGATACCAGTCTCTATAGGGGGTAGTACAAGTACGCTTAACGATAAGCTCAACATGCTCAGATCCAATAATTAGGAAAGAATGCATACATAAAACTCATGTCATCATCATTGCATAACACATAAAGATCAAAACCAAGAAGAACATACTTAAGTTCAAAAGCACCATGAGCGAGATTCGTGAACTTGGAACTCACAACATCACACAACCCATCAAACGAAGAACCATTCGGAAGAAAAAACAAGGCAATCTACCCATCAAACTTATATTTAAATACCATGCTATAAACCATCTGCAACTGCAAAAAAAGGGGAATAAGATAAAAATGACTAATAAAACAATCTCAATCACAAATAAAACAAAAAACAAAAATAAAAATGGCTAATGAATGATATGTCTGTGGTCAAAATTAAAATGCCTGACATGTCTAATATATAGGCTAACATAGCGCATACAACTGAAAAACGCCACGTAACCATCCATAACTCAACATAAATGACTATTATAACATAAAGTTGATAACAACAACAAGACTAAAGAACATCAAGAAAAAAAAGGAAGAAGCAAAACATTAGACAATGAAACAAACACGAATCTATGACTCTAAAAACTTACTACGACCCATTCTATAATATTCAACATTGTATGGGACAACACAAGCATACTGAATCTTCAAAAAGTATGCTTACTAATATGATTTAGATAAAAACTAAAATGTTTGATATGTATTACAAAAGAATTAACATACTGCATACAGTTGACATTTACTACCATAGTAAACATGACAATTTAGACAATGAAACAATAAATACCTTAACTCTAAAAATTTAGTGGGCACTAATGTAAAAATTTCATCATTGCATACAATAACACAAGCATACTGGAGTTCCAAAATGTTTGATTTATAATATGTCTGAGATAGAAACTTAAATGTATCGTGCAAATAATGAAATAACAAACATATTGACTATGATGATATTTACTACCATACAAAACACAACAGCCTAGACGGTGATAATCTAAACAAAGAGCAACATAATATACAACCAAAATATATGTAAAGTTCGATTAAACTTTATTAAGCAAAAAAAATACAAACCTAGACACCGAGGAACCATCTAATAAAGCTCGATCAAACTTTATAAAGCACAATGACAAGACAACTTGAATCGAAGATTCAAACAACACTTACATGATCGACTGCAAAGCTAGAACAAAAAGAATATGCAACAAAAATATATGAATAGCTCGATCAAATTTTATTAAACACAAAGAATATAACATTAAACATCGATTAAATAACTAATTTCACCATGAAAATGAAATACATACGACGACATGAAAACTTCAATTGAATATTCAATAAACTCTTACCTTAAGGAATGCAAATAACAAAACAATAATAATACGTAAGTTGAAGATACATTACTTGAACCAACGAGAATAACGATATAATATGAATGCACACTTTGAAAATAAATTGACATTAAGATCAATACCAAAATTGTAAACCATCATACTAATCTACCAACACAATCATCGCCAAAAACAAAACAACTTCTCCTAGAGATACTATTTTCAAAATTCAAAAATCAAAACAAATGAACCGAGTAAGATACGACTACCTAAAATAAAGAGTTTAAATCTACATAAACACTTTGTCATGATAACAACCTTGCCAAAAAATAAAAAAAGCAAAATAGGTAACACAAAAAAAAAAAAAAAACCCGAGTCTTTTAAAAAAAAACAAATGTTTTTAGTATAAAAAGATTGTCCTTTACATATAAATTTATCCAGTAAACTAATACAAAAAAAATTATATCCTTTAGTATAAAGACAATACCATTTTTATCTCTTATAATTATTTTTTATATTCTAATCCACTATTAAAATTTTTGTTATTTTTTAAATTAATTATATTTAAATTGCATCTAACATCACACATATCGCAAGGACGGAAGCAACGGGAGAAAGGGCGAGCTACGTCGTAATTAAGGACTAAGCCCCATCGTGAAATTGTAGAACACGCGTGCATTATTTGCATTACGCGTACCCCTGCAATATTCGACCTTCCCCTAAAATCCCCAAAAATCAAAAATCAAAATTCAACCTTCATACTTTCATCCATTCATCCTCTTCCTCTCCATCAATTCCCCAAAATCTCAACACCAACATCAATTCATGAATCTCTAGGGTTTCCATTTCCAATTCCCCGTATCTTCTTCTTCTACACACGAACAAAACTCACCTATTCATGTGCAAACATGTACAGCAATTTCAAAGAACAGGCGATCGAGTACGTGAAGCAAGCTGTACAGGAAGATAACGCCGGCAATTATGCCAAGGCCTTCCCACTTTACATGAACGCCTTGGAGTACTTCAAGACTCACCTCAAGTACGAGAAAAACCCTAAGATCAAGGAGGCTATCACGCAGAAATTCACCGAGTATCTCCGCCGTGCCGAGGAGATCAGGGCCGTGTTGGATGATGGCGGTGCCGGACCGGCAGCCAACGGTGGGGATGCTGCGGTGGCGGCGAAGCCGAAGACGAAGCCGAAAGATGGAGAAGGTTGTTGAAACTTTTAGACACTGTAGTACTAAATTTTATTTAATTTTTGTACCAACTTTTTATACAAACAGTTGCGCCATCAATAAGATAAAAAGAAAGTCAATACAATTAAATTTGTGGCTCAACCAGTTAACTTGATTGGTGCCAAGTCAGTTTGTTCAAACAATTTATACGAAAATTGAGTTCCTTGTGTGTTTGAAGATGTACAACTATGGAGCTGTACAGAGGTCCCTAAAAACATACTCTAGGAGAATTCTAAGGTCGCTGGAGTTTTGCACAATTTTTTTAAAAGCAAATTGATGTGGCACCATTCGAATTATTGATGGGGCCACACATTTAATGTGTTATCCGCCTCTGAGTGGTGCAACATGACTAATTGTATAAAAAGTTTTTAAAGTTTTTGGTATGTTTAAGAAAAAAGTCTATATTTGTAAGAAATAATTTTTATCTTCTTTCTTTCCTAATTCTTCTTCGATTCCTTGATTACATGGTATGTTGTATTTATAGGACCAGAAGGACACTTTACACTCAGCATACAAAACTAAATATTTCACATTTTTCACCAACTTATTTAGATCTTTTAGAGACACAATGCACCTAAACTAATCTAGACTTTTCTGACCTTGAAATATCAAAAGCAGCTATTAATTGTGATTTGTAAATTACATTTTCCAACAAAGGTGGGGACGGGGAGGATCCGGAGCAGGCTAAGCTGAGGGCGGGGTTGAACTCAGCGATTGTTAGGGAGAAGCCTAATGTGAAGTGGAATGATGTAGCTGGATTAGAGAGCGCCAAGCAGGCGTTGCAAGAGGCTGTTATATTGCCAGTTAAATTCCCTCAGTTCTTTACCGGTTAGAATTTGCACTCTGATTAAATGGACTGTTTAATTGAATTTCTTCTTTGGTTTATGAATTCATTGTGTAATGATTGCATAAATGGTTCCCATTGTTTGAGTTGATTCTGCGGTCTTTGAATTTGTTATAATTGATAGTTTGGATTTCATTAACATGGGCATATGCCAAATAGTTGAAGGAAATGCATGATTAGCTTAATGGTGGGAACGAGTTCAACTCGAAGGTATCTAAAGGTGAGTCTTGTTTAAATCCCATGTCTTGTGAGAACCTCCAACCTTACAAGTTTGTCCCAGGTTCAAGTCTCACCAATTGCAAGTGTACCATTTATCCCCCATACACTTGATAAGGTAGTGTAAATTTGATGCCCTCCAAAAAAAATAAATAAGAAGTCCTATGTCTTTACATGGATTTCTTAGATAATTGTACCATTTTGTTCGTATCGTGTCTGTTGTGGTTAACTGTTTTAGCTGGAATTTATAGGCTTGTTTTCAGATCCCCTTAATATGTCCGATCATGTTCCATTGTCCTGATTATGTATTATGCTTAATCATTTTTATTTTTCAAAAAGATCACATTATCATTTGAAGTTGTAGGGTTGTGTAGTTTTAAGCCATAGTTTTGTTGGTAGCTATTTCTTATTGTAAAGAAAACTGATGTTCAGGTTTAGTGATCGACCGTATTTGAACCAATTCAATCCTCAAATTCTCCTTGTCCGTACATACTTAGCAGTCAATTCTAAACATAGTACACAGCATGTTGATCCTCTGCTAAGCACAAAGGTATTTTCAAATTCTAAATGGTTCAGTCTTATACTCTCTAGCAATCTAGTGGCTCATTGAGAAGCTTAAGCATGAGTACGGGTTTATAAGCAATTGTTCTTATTTTGCAAAACAAGACATAGAAGAGAGTTTATGGTAATGTGATTTTTTTTTCTAGACCTCTTCATCACGAACAAGTAATGGTTTAATTTTGCTTGGATAAATAGTTTGAAAGGAGAGTTTGGAGGTGAAAAAAGTAAATTCTTGAAGGCAAGTCATTGTTCCATACTTGTGCTAGGCTAAGTAGGAAGGAGGAGAATGGCTATTCTGTGAATGTGTTGTTTTTCTGTCTACCTAAAAAGGTTTGGAGTTTCTAAGGGGGTAAAAATAGAAAGGAGGACCACTTCTTCCCATGCCCTTTAATTTCAATTTTTGAGGAAAGAAGGGTAAGACATAAGAGCAAGAACATCCCCAACTTTCTCCCTCCTACCAAATGAATGAAAGTGAAACTCGACTCTTCCTTTTTCCTCCCTTTCAGTTTTTTCCTTTATTGTATCCTAGCAAGTGAATTATAAAACTACCACCCTTCTTGATAGTGGACATACTTATTCTACTTTATCAATTTATCTCTTCATTTAAGTAATAGCAAGAGAAAATTGGCTTCAGGATCATGTTTCAAAGTAGCCAAGCATCAAGGAGGGCAAAAAAAATTGAAGATTTCAAGTTTGTAATGTTCATTGTGGGATGTCTTCAGCTTATTGTGAGCATGTTTTGCATGCTTAAGAAGCAGCCGCCTTGAAGAGTAACTGAGTTCATGCATCATCGCTTGTTAGCTTAGTTATCGATGTAGATTAGTCAAGCTAAAAATTGCTATTCTTCTTAATTATTGTAATAGGAATAAATCTCTATTTTTATCAGGCAATGATGCTGAAAGAAGTGTTAAGATGAGAGCCTTTTGCATTGTTCACGTTGTACGCATTTCTTGTTAGACGTAATATTATAAGGTTCTAATGACTTACGAACTTTATGAAAATATTGTGCCCATGAAAATCTCCAATTATGAGCTTCATGTTTGGGCCTGTGCTTAGTTCAAATTGGCTTGCAGACCAGGTCAAATGAGTCACTTATTGAGCTGGGTTTGATTATTTTGTAGCTACAATGACACATGTCAATAACTGCTATGGCATCCTTGCTATAATCTATTAGTTTATTGAGACTTTGCATTCCAAGGGCAGTTGTCTTCCCTAAGTGGAAATTTTGTAAGCAATTGATTATTTCTACTGTAAAGTAGATGCATGTGGGGAAGCATTTGTCTACTCAGAGGGTAGATTTTTTGTGGGCAACCCTCGTGTCACTTCAAGGATGACCTAGTCTTTAATGTTTTATCCTTTGGTTATATAGTACATCCATTTACATCTTATCATAATTTTTCTTAACCTAGTGAGAAGTCACTCTTGTGTCTTGTCACATTTATGCTGTTCAATGAAGACACCTTTTTTGACGGGGATAAAAGATTCAACAAATCTATACGCTGTTCTATTCCAATTTATTGACGTTTTTCATTTTGTCGTAATGTTGAATCATGTTTTCATACTTTGATCACCTTAATGGGTTCGAGCAGTTCAACTTTATCTATCAATTGTTCCCTTGCTTTTTTTTAGGCAAGAGGCGGCCATGGAGGGCTTTCCTTTTATATGGTCCACCTGGAACTGGAAAGTCATACTTAGCCAAGGCTGTCGCAACTGAAGCAGAATCTACATTCTTTAGGTACGTTCCTTGTTCGTTGATAAACTTTGATTTTTGGCTAGCCCAGCACTAACCCTTCGGTTTATCTCTTGCTGAAAGTAACCCTGATCCCATTGATAATGAGTAGGCTCAAACAATTCGATCGGAGTAGTTGCTGAACCATACCACATAGTTCTTGCAACAACAAAAGCTGCAAAACTAGCATCGATAGCTATTAATAACTAGAATGAAAAGGTACAGAAAATGTGGATCAGAGTTTCACCTAAAGAAAAGCAAAACAAAGAAAACATGAAAAAATAACTGAAAATAACTATAAGAAGCTGAAAAATCCAGATCGTCTAACAAATCACAGCTACCCAATTATTGTTGATGTCCGAGATTGACATAATAAATAGAAGAATACACCCATAGAGAAGCAGTTAATTTAATTTTACTCCAAACATCCGATTCTTACAAAACCCGATCTTCGAGAATTCTTGCATTGCGTTCTAACCAGATGTGCCATAATACAGCACCTCCACAGTAACTTTTGCCCTATTTCTATTACCCCTAAAGGACCAATCTATGCTAAGTTGGGCCATGAATTTGGAAGTAATCCAATAGCTTCGAACTCCCTTTTAAGTTTCTCTCATAAATATTGAGCAAACTAACATATATTCATTGGGTTCACCTCCTTTCTTGCAAAAAATGCACCATGATGGTGAAACTGAAAGGTTACTCTTTTTCTTTGAAACAAGTCGCAAGTGTTCACGAGACATTGTATGTGAGGGAGATGAGCTCTCTTAGCTCTCTAAGTTCATACCTAGTTACAACCATTCAGATAAACCCTATTCTTTACAGATCAACCAACCAACTGTCAAAACTTAAACAAAGAAAAAAAAAAGAAAAAAAACTGCTGTTGAAACTTCTCTTAGTTCTCCAACTCCAAATAAATGCTCGGATCAACATCCCTATGGCCTTCACAGACTTGATGCATAGTTCGATCATTAAGGGCCTGCTTGATAAGAAGATGGAAAATGAAAACAAAACCTATTGATTTTTGTAAGAAGCTGGAAAATAAGTTGAGTGATGTAGTGAGATGCCCTCCATCTCATGCTTAATTTTTGAGTAGATGTCCTCCATCCTTCTTTATTATTTGTTGAAATTTTTTCTCCATCACAACCCAAAGAACAATTTTCAAGGGAAAAAACCAAAAAGTAAGAGAACATCTCACCTATCCCTCAACTTATTTTCCAACTTTTTACAAAATTCAATAGGTGCTATTATTTTCCATGTTGTTATCAAATGGAGCCTAACAGTTCATTAATCTAACACTTTCTTAATTCAAACTATACAAAAGTAGTTTCTAAACAAAAACTGTGAAAATTTCCAGCTATCCACTAATCATGTCCAATCATCTTCCTGCCGGTCTAGGTGGCCTCCTAGCTTGGCAAAGCCCCAGGCCACTGCCTAGCACCTAGGTGGCCCTAAACAGGGATCTTTAGAAATCTGGTTACACTGCGTGTACCTTTTGCAAGTAGTAATTCCCACTTAAAATGTGTATCCTTGGTTCATAAAGGAGGAATGCAAACCTGGCCACATTTCCACTAAACAAAACTAAGGTACTCCATCTAACTCTTGGGGGGTCCTTTATTTTGATGGCTTCCCAAACTGAGGTGCAAGATTATTCCTTGTTCAAGATCCATTCCACTTTTTTTCTTTTTTGTTTGTTTTGATAAGAAACCAAATATTATTAAAACTGAAAAAATTTACAGAAGAAGGGACAAGATTTCCCCTACAGGAAACCCAAAAAGGAGCACTGGACGCAACAAAAACAACACCACTTAGACAACCTGAGAATCGGAAACTAAAAAACAATTAATGTAAATAAATCTCAGCCCAGTTTCGCATAATGATATCAATCCCCAACCCAGAAATTTCCTTAGAAAGCAGTGCCCACAAAGTTGCCTATTAAATGACCCTACCCCAAATGCCTTCCTTATCCTCAAAAATTCAAGCATTCCTTAGCAGCCAAATACACCATGTCGCTGCCATAAATATACATTTCAATAGCCGTTTGAGCCTTTCTTATGACCTGAAGGGAACCAAGCCACTCTCAAAAAAGCCTTCGAACTCCCAGGAACTGCACCTATCACCTGAAAGTTATAAAACACTTTTTGCCAAATGAAAGAAGTGAAGGGGCAATGAAGGAAGAGATGATCTAAGTTCTCTCGTGCTGATTTACAAAGTGCACACCAATGAGGAAATAAACATTTTGAAGGCCTCCTTTTTCGAAGCAAATCACATGTATTTAGCTTCCTCTTAAAAGCCACCCAAACTAAAACTTTGACTTTTGAAGGAATGCCATCCTTACAAATAAATTTCCAATCTACATTCTCGGCATAGGGCATTCCACTTTGATCCATAACCCATTCCTTTTGGTTTGGCTTATGATCAGAGGGGACTTGTTGCAATATCCAAAAAGTCTTCTCTGCTGGCTGCATCATAAATAAATCTAGGATCAAATCTCCTTATTAGAGGCCCTAGAGTATGTTAATTGTTGATCAACATCCACATACCTTGCCAACCCCTATTTGATTGACTTCCCTGTTCTTGTGATAGCTTGTCATGATCTCCTGCATGAACAAGGTGGTATCCACGATATTTTCTCCTGAGATAAAAGGATGATTTGTGGTTATGTACTAGGTTAGATATCTTTGAGCCTGCATTCTTTATATACATTTATATACGCCATGGCAACAAGCTATATGTTTGAAGTCCTCGATCGTATAAAGCAAAGAGATTTCTGGAATAAGATGGTTAAGGAAGTGCTATTCCAGGCCTTTAGTATTCTACATTTGAAAAATTGGAAGACAGCTTCAATTTGGTCTTGCCCTACTAAGTCGCTGTTTTGTTTGAAAAAGGCTGCATTGAAACTATTTGCACATATGAGCCTTGACAGGTTTTAGCATATCATCTTTTGATCTTCAGTAATTTTGTGCCCTATTAACTTCCTTAACTCTCTCTTTACAGCTACTTATGCCAATTTACTGAACTCCTAAAAGTTTACTGAAGAACTTGGTAGCCTCTTCAATTCTTCCCCTTCAATCCTTTGCTTTTGAAACCTGAGCTAAAACTTCTATGTAATGAATTTTGCGATTATTTGTAGTGAGATTATTCGTCTAGTTTGTTCAGTTCATTATCACTTGATGATCTTAGTCAGGATTGGTGTGCAGCTGTGAGTTGAAGGATTTTTGATGAAATTTTAGTCTGGTGATTTATGAGGAGCTATTTAGTTGCTCGTCCTTTTTTCGGTTTATTTTCCGGCTTGATGTTTAGTTAATGCTTGGTTATTGTGTGTTTTCCATTTCTTTCTCTGGGGCTTTTGGTAGACTACTTGTAAACCATTAGCCCCCTTACGCTTGTATTGGTTATTTATTTTCAATATAAGTTTTGTTTCTGATAAAAAAAATAAAAAATAATCTGTCTTCCTTTGTTCCACTTGCGTTCTTTCTGTTACTTCTAATATTCATCACTCTTTGCGATTTTTCTTCTTTATCTTTTGAAATTTGCTCAACTGAGCTGCAAATTTTATTACCCTCCTCAGCGGTCTTCACAAACTTTTGCTGATACAGTGAGGGTGTTAAAGGGACAAGTCTCCAAGCTTCATTTTGTATTTTCTGTTGGAAATTATATTTTATTTATCATTAGGTTATTAAGGGTTATTAGGTATCTTTTGTTCTTCAAATAAATAAGGACATTGTGGATTTAGTCTTTTATTAGGATTTGATTACCTAGATCTCTATGTCCTTTTATTTATTTTGCATCAGCTTTGTAACCCTAATTTTTATATATAAATAGAGTCTGGCCCTCTATTTGAGTACGCCAAAACCCCATTACGATTTCAAGTTTGCAAATAATAAAATCTTGTTCTTGGTTATCAAAAAAAAATAAAAAAATCATTTCTAATTTTTTTTATGATTATTTTAATCAAAGCATGAAATGTACCAAATGCCCTTTTTTGTAGTTAGAAATCACAAAGGTGTTTTAGTTTTTCGAAGCTGCACACCTGCACCAGATGGCCTGAAAGGTTGCACAACTTTTTTTTTTAATAGGAAACATAAAATTTTATTAATATAAGAAGTCAAAATACAAAATGAGTCTGGGGGACAGCTGTCCTCCAAAACAGAGATAAATGAAAGGAACCCGCAAAAAATCATGATTACAACTCAGGAACCAGAATGAATTCAAGAACACAAATTTCTGCGCCGTTCCTGATAATATAAGAAACACCATGTTTGGAAATTCATTTGATAGAGATGCCCAAAGAAGTGAAATAAATGAACCTTATCCATTATGTTTTCCTTTTCGATCTCTCCTCTCCAAAGAGTCTTCTCGTTTTGTTGGATCCAGTCACACGACGTTGCTGCCATGACAGTGCATCCCATAAAACTCTAATCTTGTTTTATTTTCATCAGTTATTCGTTGGCATCATCAGGATTTTTTTTAATGGGATCTAGAATTTCGTAGAAATTTATATGAGAGGGAAATTGGGGAATTCTTGGAATTGTTGGGTTTGATTTCTCATTCGAAGGTATCTAGAACATAACGAGATTCTAGATATTGGGTGGGGGAAAAATCGGGAATATTCTCTGGCAAATCTTTCTTTCATTTGCTTATCAATTCACCACAGGATCCCATCCTTGTGCCCCATAATTTTATATGGAAAACTGGTATACCTTCGAAAGTGAAATTTTTTGCTTGGTTGGCCTCTTGGAAGAGAGCAAACACGTGACACTCTCCAAATAAGAAGGCCTTATTCCCCTTTTTGGTGTATTCTGTGTAAACAGAAAGGAGAGAGCATTGATCATATTCTCTTACATTGTAATTTCATTGGCTATATGTGGAACAAGGTGGGGGAGGAATTTGGTTCAATTGGTGCCAAACCTAGTTCTTGGCATGATTTCTTGAGTATGGAATGGCAGTTTGCAGGGAATAAAAAGAAGTCCAAATTGCTGTGGAGATGATGTTGTTTGGCGTTAGCATGGCGCACTTGGCAAGAGAGAAACACTAGGGTTTTTGAAGACAAATCCAATGAAGCTGCTGAAATTTGGTTTAAAATCAAGCTGTTATCATCTATTTGGGCTAGCTCTTCAAATTTATTCGGCAATCTTTCCATTTCTGATATTTGTTCGAATTGGGGTGCAGCTATCCAGTGATGGAGTTGTTCTTGGAGATGTTTTGCTTTTTTTTTCCTTCTTGTTTTCCCTCAGTTAGCTTGAGGTTATTTGGGGTTTGGTGGACTGCTGGTTCGCCAAGATTGTTCTCATCTTTGTAATGCTTTGATTATTTAATTTTAATAAAGCGTTTGGTTTCGGATCAAATTTTTTTTCATATATATACCAGTCAATCCCTTTAAAGTTGAACTGTTAAAGTTTTGTTCCAAACTGGGCTGGCCTAAAGCAGCTTAGCATAAGATGCAGACCTTCTGTCTGACCAGATGTTGGACTGTTTTTCTTTTTGGGCCCTTTCAACGTGGTTGAGTGCTAGCTTTGTACCTCTAACTTATCTGTAGACCAATGTTCAATATTTTTATTCTGGTTTTACTATGAATAAATTTTTAGTTGAGCCGTCTATTTGTGGCCTAAGTTTGATTGTGGTATATAATGACTATTCTTTGTTGGCTGCCAATTTACACGCATGACATTTGGATGAAGTTGTGGTTTCTCTCTCTCTCTCTCTCTCATATTAATTTATGTTCCCTTTTAGGTATTTGTGCAAATTCATTACTTTCACGCAAGTTTCTGTTTCTTTATTCCCGATTCTCCCCCCTCTTTTTCTCTTTCTTCTGTATCTTATGGTCATGAACTGAGGCCGATAAGTTGGCAAGTGCCAACTACTTTTGTGCAGTGTTTCATCATCAGATCTGGTGTCGAAGTGGATGGGTGAAAGTGAAAAGCTAGTCTCAAATCTTTTTGAAATGGCACGTGAAAGTGCTCCTTCCATTATCTTCGTTGATGAAATAGATTCATTATGTGGTCAGCGAGGAGAAGGCAATGAGAGTGAAGCTTCCAGACGTATTAAAACAGAACTTCTTGTGCAGATGCAGGTATCGAACAACACCCCTCCCTCTCACAAAAAAAAGAACGAAAAGAAAAAACAAAGGGTAAATAAATAAAGATAATGGAAATTGTTGCTTTCTCCTTTCTACCACGTGACCTTCTAGGGTCTTTCTTGCATAAAAATTACAAAATTCAGTAGCAATATTTCTCTGATAACATTTATAATTATCCAATGTCTTTGGCGCGCACTACCCTCCCACACCTGGATTTATAAATCTTACAAAATTATTTATTTTTATTGCATCTAGGCAGTGATGCAGTGTTCATTTGTCTAACTTATTGTGTTTGATAGAGACTAAACTACTCAAGACAAAAAAGTTCAAACTAAAAATAAACCTATCTTATTTGTGGCGCTTGAATGGCGGGAACAGGGTATTCAAGGTGTGCTTTTATTCGTATTAAAGTATTAAACCAACATTCATTGTTCATATACTTTTTTCATTAATATTAACTTAATAATTTTGAAATTTCTTCTTTTGGAGTGCTATTAATATTGAGTGTGGCTTCTGTTTTTCCCCGAGATGACATGACAAGACAATAAAGTGGGACCTCAATTTGTAATTCTTAAAAAACTGGTACCTTTTACTAAAATTTATGCTGTCCACCTGCGTATATTTACCCCCTCCATCTCTAATTAATAGTCCCAGTTCCCTTTCCAGGATGTCTGAAGTTAGGAGTCCCACTTCCTTTTGGGACATAATCAAAGTACCAAATATAAAAATCACAATTAGTTGTATTCTTTTCCATCAATTGGTTGAAATTAGCATCTTCTTTTCTCTAGGCATAATCGTCTAATGTTTTTGGCATTCTATCTGCCTCTGATATATCTAGAGATTGGGGTGCAGCTATGAGTTAAGACTGTTGGAATTTAGGCAGTTTGAGTTCTTTAGGCAGTTGAGGTTTTAGTTTGTGAATTGATGGTTAGCAGTATCTTGTATATGTTTTGATTGTTCTTTTGTTGATGGCTGCTGTTATGGTCCACCAGATGGTTCTATCTTTGTACACTTGTATTGTTTCTATATATCAATAAAGCGTTTGTTTCTGATAAAAAAAAAAGAAGAAGCTTCTTCTTGAAAGTATAGAAATAGAAGTGGAACTTTTAATTTGAGATGGAAGTTGTATATCCTTTTGGCGGCCATGAGGGTTGGAGTTTCAAACTGAACAAAAAAGCCTTCAGAACTTGCCATCTACTGGTCATTCTATCGAATGATAATGCTTGAATTAATAACATTTAAGTGTTCTGGTTTTCTTTATTTTATCCCGAACGACTGGACACTCCTGCATTTGATTCCACTAGATCTACCACAAGCTATTTCTACTTGCAACTCATCAAAAAATGAAATATGGATAGATGTCCTGATTGTTAGATTAAGCATTTCTTATATCTATATGATCTAAGAATATTTCTTGCCATCGAAAAATGGACCTTATCCTATTAATTCACATGTTCAGGGTGTAGGGCACAATGATGAGAAAGTTCTTGTTCTTGCGGCAACAAATACTCCCTATGCTCTAGATCAGGTGAGTTTATACAGAATTGTTACTGTGAGTTCATTTAGGATTATAAGACTAGTGAACTGATGTGGCTAACTGTTACAGGCCATTAGGCGACGATTTGACAAGCGTATATACATTCCCCTCCCAGATGCTAAGGCACGACAGCACATGTTCAAAGTAACGGATCTTGTCCCTGATTTTTTTTTTGAGACCTAAGAGGATCAAGGATTGGGTTTTATTCTTGTAGCTAGAGATTTATTCATGTTTTATTTTTTTTATTTTTTTACTTTGCCCCCTAATATGCAAAATTAGATTTATCCCCCTGTTTTCATAATCGTTGAACTTTTACCCTTGCATGCTGGGGAATCTAAAAGAATTACTTAAAATGGGGGATTAATCAAAGAAAGGATTACATTAATTTTTTTGACATTGCCCCCCGTTTTACTTGATCCTTTGAGATTCCCCTGAATGCAGGGAGTAAAGTCTAAATGATTATGAACATTGTTTGGGGTGGGAGAATTTTGTATTAAGAACAGGGGGAAAGTAAAAATAAATAAATTTGTATTATGAACTTTTACCTTTGCATGCCGGGGAATCTAAAAGAATTACGTAAAAGGGGGGATTAATCAGAGAAAAGGATTACATTAATTTTTTTGACATTGCCCCCCATTTTACTTGATCCTTTGAGATTCCCCTGAATGCAGGGAGTAAAGTCTAAATGATTATGAACATTGTTTAGGGTGGGAGAATTTTGTATTAAAAACAGGGGAAAGTAAAAAAAGAAAAAAGAAAAAAACCACTATCCATCATCTGATATTGTTTTGGTTTTTTGGACTTACGCAGGTTCATTTAGGAGATACGCCACATAATTTGACTGAAAGTGACTTTGAAGACTTGGGTCGTAAGACAGAAGGGTTTTCTGGTTCTGATGTTTCTGTTTGTGTAAGTATGTGGGGCCTAATCCCTGTAGTATTTCTCCATGGAACTGAAGAGTCTGCATCTCACATTCACTTTTTCAATTGTGTGTAACAGGTTAAAGATGTGCTATTTGAACCTGTTCGTAAAACCCAAGATGCCATGTTCTTTGTTAAGACAAATGATGGTATGTGGGTGCCGTGTGGGCCAAAACAACCCGGTGCTGTCCAGACCACAATGCAGGAGCTTGCTGCAAAAGGACTTGCTTCACAGGTACTATTATACGCATTTGGGATGCGTCAGATTTTTATACCACTCGTATTTTATTTGTAGTATCTCTTCATAATTAGATTTGGTTCTGATACTTTTTAGTTGGGCCAGTTTGACCGTTTCTGAAAATGAAATCAATCAATTCCAAAGTTCATTTCATTTGAACACACTAGCCTTACAAAGTTATCTGGAAATGTCAATATAAAGTAAAAATGCTTTACCAAGTGGATAAGGTGCTATACTCGAAAACACAAACCCGCTCAGTGCATCATTTAGACATTTTCTTTGTCAGACGCAACTTGTGCTTTGGCAATAGCATTTGTAGAGAAAAAATTGATTTGATTTGGGGTTTAATGGGAATGGATTTGTACAATTATAATCAATTACAGACGTGAGTTGTTGATGTTTGGGTTTTCAGTTGGATTTTATTTTAAGTTTCAATTCAAAGTAGTTCAACCTCATGAATTATGGGGCCAAAATTCTTTCTCTTGCACCATTTTTATGACCGTTAGAAACCATCTCTCTCAAAAGCTTAAGTTGTTAGGTAGTGGGCCAACAATGTATGTTATGCCCTTCAACACTTCCCCTCACATGCGACTACCACTTGCACATGGAGAGGCAATCCAAACCGAAGGTGCATTTTGTGCACAAACACAAAGGGGGAAACAAATGCAAGCGGGAGGATTCGAACCCGAGACCTTGCAGAACCTAAGCTCTGATACCATGTTAGAAACCGTCTCTCCCAAAAGCTTAAGGTGTTAGGTAGTTGGCCAACAATGTATATCATGCTCTTCAACAATGACAATCCCCACACATGTAACTGAGAGATACGGGAGAGAAACTGAAGGAGGGGCTATGGTTTTCATAAATGCTCCTAATAGGAATTCTTATGCAACATGTGGCATATATCTCTCTACGATTTAAGAGGATTAGGGTTGGCGTAGGGTTCGATTGCGTGGGTTTGAGAAAGAGAGAAATTGTAGAGAGAATTTGAACAGAGAATAAGGGACTCTGCAATCTGTCAAAAAGCGTATTCAATTTTTAATTTTTTTTGAGTTGAGTGGGTGTATTTAGATGATTCTTTTTTCAAATGTAGAACATGATCTGTATTTCATTCATATATATACAAGTGCATATGTACACGGGAGGATTATGTCAAATATATATGTTTGTGCAGATTCTTCCGCCACCAATCTCGAAACCAGATTTTGAAAAGGTACTAGCAAGGCAGAGGCCGACAGTTAGCAAATCAGACCTTGACGTGCACGAGAGATTTACCAAAGAGTTTGGAGAGGAAGGTTGAGAACAAAAGAACATGCGTGTATCATTCATTGTGTATTTTGCTATCATTTGTATTCTGTAGCTGCTGCTGCTGGATCATGAGATTATATGTGAAATCTATATGTACTTCCCCCAGTGGGGAAGGTGACATGAGCTTGTTTTCTTGTCTTAATTTAACTCACTTGTGTATTGAGAAGGAAATTGAGGTGTAATAATTCTCCTAATTGCTTGTTTTGATAAAATGTAAAGAAGATAAATTGCAGAAATGATGTTTTTGAACGGGATACACCCTCGGTCTCCCTGCAACTCAAATCTGACCTGCTGCTATTAAACAATTTAAAAAACTCTCCTACGGTGGGAATGACCCTCTTTGAGGTGTGATGTTGGCGAATTTGGCTAGCCCAACTTGGTTCACTCATGTTTCTGGGAAAAAAATTTCTTGATCCCCACATTTTTTTTTTCGTGAAAAAAGTAAAAGAAGTAAGAAGTCATCTCATTATACTTTTCAACTTATTTTCTAACCTTTCATACAAAATCAAATTTTTTTTAAAAAAAAATAAACAATTCGCTTTACTATTACACACTAATGCTTACAATTATGAACCAAAAGAAAAGAAAATAAAGTAAGGCTAATCCGTCTGACCCAAAGTCATCAAAAAAAGCGCTACCGTTACATGATTTTTTACGTCCAAAATCCTTTACAATGAGTTAAGCATTAACATCTTCTACATCTTTGAACTCGTCCGCAACAGCTCCTATCAACTCAGAGATGCCCTGCAAAGGGCGAAGGGATCGGATGTTGTCTATGGCAGATGTACTCTCCCAATGATCCTGTTTGTTCAACAATTGCATTTCTTGTCTTGGGGGGCGTTGAAGTATCAACATTAGTTTGAATGTAACCTATGAAGTACTTGAATTATGTCCCTCACAAAGCCCCTTGCAATCTGAATTAAACTCCTCTTCGAAATCAGGTTATGCTTCCTTCTTGCACTTTCCGATGTTAATCAAAGTCGAAGTTGAGAATGGATACTTTTTACTGCCTCCCAAGTCCATCCAAATCGACTTACAACATCACACATTTGCCGTTGCTCTGTAAATGACAAAAAATTAGTAGAGCATATCTAATAGGTAACAATAATAATGTCAAGTTATACTAGAGTTGCTCGGGATGGACATTTTGTAATGTAATTTTTTGCAAAACATGGAAGTACATCATTGTCGCGCGTCCAAGTTCCTAACTGGTGCAGCCCGGCCGTCAGGCCGTTCAACATGCCCGGTTGAATAGTAGTCACGAAAATGCTCTCCGACTGAATTTCGTCCCCGCAAATCAACTTGAGAAGGAGGAGTGAACTAGTAAAGTAATTTGAATATTGGAATCGAAGATTCATATAGTGGTAAGAAACAATTCAGGTGAAAAATAGTTATAACCCTTTTAAAGAAAATAATAGTTCCAAATTTACGCATGCAATCTAATCCTTTTTACAGCGAATGAAAAAAGAGATTCCATGCTATTATATGGGTGACCAGGATTTTGACCAAAATTTTCTCCAAAAAGTATAAAAATCTTGGATGAGTTTTATACACACATCAAAATGTTATATCAAAGTTAAAACATTCACATCAATAATATATACACAATAAACTTTCACGTACAAATAATTTTGACTACATTAACAATGCTATAACTTAAAATATAAACTTCAAAATTTAATAAAAATATAATATTTAAAATCTACTAATCAAGATCAATAAAACAAGATCCATCATGACTATATAACTATGCGAAAAAAATTCAAGAAAAATTATTGTGCAACATTTAAGGCAATGTTCTAAAAATCATGAATAGGAAATCGATCGGCAAGGTGGGGAGTGGGGATTTTTCATTTTATCGGGGATTTATCGGGGATAAATCGGAAAAAATCAGATATGCACTGTTCACCATATAAATAATATATTATATAATAATATGTTAAATAAAACAGAATAGTAGCAAAATGTATATTAATAGAGTAAAATGCTAAATAAAAATAACTTAGGGGGTTCATTGTAAACATTAAAAAGAAGTTTTTCACATACATACATACACCATATAATACATAAAATATCATAACAATTTATCAAAACACAAAATAAGATAAAATTAAATATTTGGGCTTGTTAAATATATAACATATTATAATTAAAAAACACGTTCAAAGGCACTAGTATAATACATAAAAAAAAACCCAACCCAAGGGAAATTTGGGCTTGTCAACTTCTAAGGGCCCAGCAAGGATTTTCTCATCTTAAAACAAAAAAAAAGAAAAAGAAAAGAAAGGTAAAGAGACCAAAATCAACTTAGGGTTTCAACTGCACAGTCGCGTAGACCAAACAAAAAAAAATGCACAGCCGCCGATCGTCACTCTCTTCTTCAAACTCTTTCTCTCTCAAGATTTCTTGTAAGTTCTCTCTCTAGTCTTTTCAAAGAGCGATTGAAAACTAATTTCTCTCTTTCATCTTCTCAACGAACGACTGAGAGATAAATAGAGGAACGGCGAGGTCGAGTGGTGTGGGAGTCGTCGAGTGAGGAGAGAAAACGAATAGGGTTTGGGTTAGAAAACGACGTCGATTAATTTGGGAACGTTAAAAAAAATTTCAATTTATCGTTGATTACGATTTATCGCGATAAATCTGCGATAAATTTTTGATTTCTCCACTACCGATATTTTGAGCTGATTATGGATAATTCGATCAGCGCCTTGTCGATTTTTGATAAATCGCCGATTTATCCCCGACAAAATCCGATTTTTAGAACACTGATTTAAAGTCGTATGTTATGCGTTCGTACATTATTGGTCATCTCAATTTGTCATTTTTAGGACGTACGTTACGTGATTAGATTATCATTAAAAAACTCTTTAAAAAATTAAAAATAGCTCG
Organism: Lonicera japonica; assembly: GCA_021464415.1. Lineage (NCBI taxonomy): Eukaryota > Viridiplantae > Streptophyta > Magnoliopsida > Dipsacales > Caprifoliaceae > Lonicera > Lonicera japonica. The sequence goes on from CM038463.1 coordinate 23,751,569, forward strand.
GTCAAATCCAGTTTACTTTTAGTTTTTTCAGCATGAAGATATATTGAACTTACATTTCAGTTGTTCACAACGTTAGACTAGACTAGACAATGGGCTTAATAGACTGCTTGATTTTGTCATTACGTGGTTGGATTATGATTAAAAGACTCTTTAAAAAATTTAAAATAAGTCGGTTCAATCTGGTATATTTTTTGTTTTTTTCAGCATGAAGATATATTGAACTTACGTTTCAGTTGTTCACAACTTTAAATTAGATTAGACAATAGACTCAAAATAGACTTATTGATTTTATCGATTTAAATTCGTTACACATTTTTTTTTATTTCACAGTGCCAGATGGCACGAGTAGACCCTAAATATATATATATATATATATATAAGCTATGAGTATTAAAGTTGTAATAACGAAGAGAGAAATATCTACATATAATGCATGTGGGAAATAGAAAGTGAGAGATAAAACATATAAGAGTGGTAAAAGTGGAGGGAAGTAGCAAGTGGACCAGTCGAGAGAAAAGAAAAATAAATTTCTTGAGGACAATTTTTTAATTGATAACAAAATAAATTTTAATTTATTAAAAATAAAGGATAGTCATTTTCAAAACTACCACTTATTAAAGATAACAACTGTTAAAAGATAATATAACAAAAAAATATAAATAACAAAAGCTCAACTTCAAACTAAACATTTCAAACCAAGATTTCAAATTTGAACATGTAATTGAAATCTTATTACAAAGGTTAACCAAGAATATAAGTATTAAATATATATATTTTATTAATTCCGAAAACTCTAAATTTCAAATTAATTATCAAATGATAAGATGCTACAAGTTTAAAAAGAAAAAAAAAGTTTATGTACAGGAAAAAAGAAAAATAAAAATACTTGAGAATGGTGATCCTTTAAAAAAAAAATTAAAATTTTGATAAATTTTTTTAGAATTGTTTGTAGGCTCATTTATTTCACATAATTTCATAAAAAATATTTTTTTTGGAGCACAAAATAAATCTCAAAGGTTTATGTTATGTTGTTTGCATAATTATCCTCTCACAAACCATTCCAGTGAAAGAAAATAATATTCGTATTATAAGTTACAGTACCAAATGTTATGCTAGCTAATTAATTATATGATCATGAATACTTTATATGATTATATATTAAAAATTTGATAAACATGAAATAGGTCTACTGTGATTGTCAACATAGAAGAATATGTATACTTGATTATTAAATCTTTATTATTATTAGTATGTGAAAGAAAGGGGTGGAAGTATTAATAACATAGTTAATTGAAAATATTTTTTAATAAAACCCTTTAAAATTCTTAAAGGGTGTGTTTGGAATGTGGATTTGAGAGAAGATTTTAACATGAGATTTGGATTTGGAATCTCAAATCTAAATATTTTTGTTTGGCGTGAAATTATGATTTGATATTTATAAATATATTCAAATAATGAGATTTGATACTTATTTTTATTATTATAAATATACTTGTAATATAAATTATAATAATAATACAAGGGATGACAAAGGGTCGTGTGTTGTCCAAACCTAAACCCAACAAGCTTATAAACACATCCCAACCTAGTGTAAGTTTTATTTTTTTAAATCTAAATCTGTCTCGAATAGTGTACGCATAAACCTATTCCCGCCCCATGGTAATTATGCTATATTGTAAGGAATAAAATACTATAATAAGGGCGGGTCGAGTCAAATGGTAAGCATGAGTTCTACCACAGTTTAAAAAAATAAAAATAGCTTACTAATCAACTAAATATAAATTTTAACAGAATAATATTTGGATTTAAAAATCAATTTCCTTGTATTTGTTAAGTAAATACAAAATTTTAAACTATTGTATTTCAAATATGTAATTTTTGAATCTTAGATTTATGAATTTTAAAGCTAAATTCAATTATATAATTCAAACGCACCTTAAAAGAAAATAGAAAGTAAATTAAAATGGAAGTAGATTTCGATTAGGAATCTAAATTAAAATGTAATCTAAATTAGTATAATTATAAATTTAATTTAATTAGTGGATATACTTCTCAATTTTGAAAATGGTACAAAATTTGTTTGTCAAACACAACAAATTGATTATTGAACCAAATAATTAATTATTTAATACTAAATAAGATATATTTTAAGTGTTATTTAGGAAGTCGTGAGCATACTTCCGTATCTGATCAAATTATTAAAAGTTGAGTTTGTTTGAAATATTTTAAATTAAGAAAATACGATTCTTTTAATATTATTTTATGTTATTGTGTTAAAATTATTATTTAGTTGAACAATGATTAATAAAACAAGTAGCACATGCTATATGAGATGCTTCAAATTAATTTTTGGGTTTTGTGATATGATTTGTCACGAATTATAATAAAATGATTAAATTGAAAGTGTTATTGAAATAGTTGAGTTGTATGTAATTTGTAAACCTATTGTATATAGATGAAAATTGAAAGTCAAATATATTTTGAAAGTGTTATTTTTTATAACTTATGTTATTAATTAACTATAAAACTGAAATAACGAAAATACCTATAAACACTTATCCTAATTTGAAATTAGGTTATCCTAAGTCTATTTAGCAGATAAAATCTTTAAGAAATCTCGTTTAGTTGAGATTTTGAAACATGTTTTGCAAAGTGAATTTAATTTTTTTGAAGTTTTTTTCAACCAATTCAAAAAAACTTGTAAAAAAATTTGAAAAATAGTCACAATGGATCTTATTTTATAGATCTCGATGATTAGGTTTCAAATATATATATATATTTTTTTATCTAATTCCAATTTTTGAATTTAAAGTTTGGTGTTTTAAAAAATTTATGAGAAAGAAAGTAAAGTGATTTGAAAAGTGTAAAGTAAAGTTGACTTTTTGGTAAAAATTTAAAAAAACTTAATTTTAAAATCTCAACCAAACACCACCTAAAGTTTAATAAAAAAAAATAAAAATAGAATATGCCTCCTTAACCTGCTATAATAAGTTAAACAATTTGACACTTCACCAATGTGCATTAATTATTATCAGTACCCATCAATAAGTAGAAAGAGAAAGTAACCATTGAAAATTCATCCTTATATATATGTGTGTGTGTGTGTGTGTGTGAATGTTGGATATATATACCTATAACTAAAGTTTAATTATTATAAAAAGAGATAAGAAAGATAAGGGTGCGTTTGGCGTGCCGGATAAGGAGACATGATAGGATAGGATAAAGGCCGGATAGGATAAGAGTCGGAATTAGTCGGATAGGAATTATATGGGATAGGATAGGAAAGGAATCGGTCGAATAAGGATCAAGCAGGATCGGATAGGATAAAGACTAGTCGGATAAATATTTAATAAACTTTGCATTTGATGGAGTTCCGGATTACAAGTCTAGATATTATATAATACAACTTGCTTTTCTTTTAAAAATATGTGCAATTTTAATTATTGTGCACAATTTTTTTAACTAATGCAATCCTTCTATTTATAAATAAGTTTCATAAAAAACTCTTTCGGGAGAAAAGCTATATATTACATACAATATTTACGAACTAGGCATTAAGTACAGTTTCAAATTCTAATGTTACCCTTTTTTTCTAAAATCAAAGTTTCTTATAAATACCTTCATTTAATAAAAAAATAAATTAAAATGCCATATTATAAAAGAAATGAATTTTATTAGTTGAGTTACTGTGATTTTGGGAGGTTGAAAATTTTAATTAATAAATTTGATTATCTAAAAGGTGTAAAGAAAAAGATTAAAAAAGATTAATTAAAAATTAATTTTTATATTCCATTTTGTTATCCTGCAATCATGGGATAAAATAATACCACCTATAAGGGTTGTATATCCTTATCCAGTTTTAAAGAGATAAAATAATAATTAATCCCGAATACAATTCAGTCCTTTGTTGTGCCAAACGCAGGATATGATTAAAATATCATATCCACCTTTGCGCCAAACACATGACATGATTTATTTATCCTATCTTTTCCGACAACAAACACCGGATATGATTAATTAATCTTATCCTGCTTCTAATTCCGCGCGACAAACACACCCTAAAAGTATATTTTGGGATTTTATGTATATATGTATACATATTCTATCATTTACTTGGTATATTTAAACTAAGTTAGATATATATATATATATATATATATATTAATAAAATATGTAACTGATTTATATGATATATATGAACATCAGTAATATGTATACATGATTAAATTTGGCTTATTTTATATTAAAATATAATTGGCAACTTTAATTATATAAATGAGTGAACTTGAATTTTGTAAGTACGTGTTTAGTCTCTTTATATAAATTTGAGAGCTACCCAATACAATATAGATACTCACCAGAATAAATATGTGAACTATATGTACTTTATTTATATGAATGTTACTCACAAAGGTAACGATAAATGGGATAATCCTTTTTCCCTTTAGCGATATGTAGCAACTTAGGGATAATTGGATGGCGAGCTGAATACTGACGTTGTTCGGAACTAATTTCTCATTGACTAATCTTTGATTGGAAAAGTAAAAAATATGTAACTCGTAACGAGATAAAATTTTAGTGATTCGGAAAAGGGTTGCATATAAACTAAATTATTATTAAGATCTATTTCTTGTATTTCAAAGACTATAAATACTGTACACTATTGGTTTCATATATATTGATATATGGAAATCTTTGCAGTACCATTTAACTTTTAAATTTAGACATAAATTTGTCCCTAATAACTCGAATCACGCACATTGGAAAGAGAACGGAACGAATAAAAGGGATAGGCTTACTCAAACTAAATAATTTTAGAAGCTATTAAATACATATATTTCAACTATTAAAAAAAAGACTTAATAGTTTATGAGATGTAATATTTTATTTTATAAATTTGAATCTCAACTATTATGTAATTTCTCTATTATATTTTTAACACTATAAAAACCCATCAATATAATAATTATACAGTATTATTTGTGCGTTATACCTCTAATTCAAGCACCCGTAATTTAGGAGCATGACAAAAGTATTATTAAACCCTAAACCTCACGAATGAGTTTTAACCACTAAATTATTATATAATTTATATTAGTATGGTTAAATTAAATTACCTATATCCAGTTACACAAAATTATATTACGTGCCTTTTCTTTTACACTATTTGAAAAGGTCAATCAAACTTCCTATTTTTCTCTATGTTTCTTTTTGTAATAAAAATTTAATTTGACATAATTTGAATCTATGACATCTAGTTTAGGTTAGGAGAAGATAACCTTATTATTGGAGTAGATTTATCAAGAAATAAGATTTTGACCAGGTTACCCTATGTCTCATTCAATTCATTAAGGGAAAAAATTTAATTGAATCCGATAATTCGATAAATTATTGAATATTAATAATCAAATCCATATCTAATTTTGTGAGCTTAATGAATTTCCAATCTAATAATCTACTCCAAATTTTTATTTTTTTAACTATAAAAAAAAATTAGATAATAACTTATTACAACAAACAATATAGTGGAATGAAAAAAATATTCATTTTTAATGTATTAATAATTCCTAAAAATATACAAAAAAAGTAGTTTAACATCAGCCTGGACAATCGAAAACTAAATGAGTGTTTAGAGACTCCAACAATTCAATGCAACTTGAGATATATATATATATATATACGGTACATTTCGTATACGGACGAAACCTTACGGATTGCACATTTTCAATGGTCAAAGGATTAAAGTAACAAGCAACTTTGCTTGTCACCAAACGGGGGCTTTGCTTTCTCAAAAAAAATACTTAGACAAATTTTCATTTTCTCCTCTTTACAAAATTTAGCTCTTAGTATCTCTCTTCTCCTCTCACTCCCTTGTGTCGTAGCTTTCCTCCTCTCCTCCATTGCCGCTGCATCTCCCTCTTTCTCATTGGACGCGCTGCAACTCTATCTTTCTCTCTCGCCTTGATATTCTCGTTTCAAGTAAGTTTTCGTCTTCTCTATCTAAGTGTCGCACTCCATTTTCATATTTAGGGCTTTAGGTTGTTTGATTTAAGGGCTTGAATATGTTGGTTTTTCGAATGAGAATGCTTTGAGAATTTAGAAATTGTTAAATCCACTAAGAATTTCGAGTTTTATTGAACCCGATTAGAATTTCGAAATTCTTAAACCCATTAAGAATTTCCAGCTCTATTGAACATATTGAACCCATTAAGAATCGAAAGTTCTATGTTTAGTATTTTCAATAATTAATGGGTTCAATAATTTCGAAATTCTAATTGGGTTCAATAGAGCTTTCAATTCTTAAAGGGTTCAATATGTTCGATAGAGCCGGAAATTCTTAATGGGTTTAAGAATTTTGAAATTCTAATCGGCTTCAATAAAACTTGAAATTCTTAGTGGGTTTAATAATTTAAAAATTCTCAAAGCATTCTCATTTGAAAAATCAACATATTCAAGCCCTTAAATCAAATAACCTAAAGTCCTAGATATGAAAATGGAGTGCGGCACTTAGATAGAGAAGACGAAAACTTACTTGAAACGAGAATATCAAGGCAAGAGAGAGAGAGAGAGCTGCAACGCGTCCGATGAAAGAGAGGGAGATGGAGCAGCAATGGAAGATAAAAGGGAAGCTACGGCACAAGAGAATGAGAGGAGGAGAGAGATACTGAGAGCTAATCTTTGTAAAGAGGAGAAAGTGAAAATTTATTTAAGGGTGCGTTTGATTGGCCATATTTTCTACCAAAGTTGCTACTTTTGTGTTGTTTGATTACCAAAATTTTTCTGACAGTCAAACTCCCACTTTTGTCACTGTTCATGTACTTTTCCATATAAAGCTTGAAAACATTTTCTTTGGGGGGGTTTGTTTTTATTTTTCAGGCAATTGCACAGTTTTCGAGACAAAATTTTATCCATTTTCTACATTAAAAATGCTGTAACTTGAAATACAAAATTTAGTAAAAATTTAATATTTAAAACCTACTAATCAAGATCAATTAAACAAGATCCATCATGACTATAGAATTATGTAAAAAAAATACCAATATTTTTTCTTCATTAAAAATGCCACAAAATAACCAATATTTTTCGGATAGAAAATTAAAGCAATCAAATACATTTAATTAACATTTTTCATGCAACTCAATTCTAGGCAATTCAATTGCTTCTAACTTATTTTCTTTCCATGCAAATTCTATACTTGTAATCAAATGCACCCTAAGGGCTCGTTTGGTTCGAGCTTTAAGAATGTGATGGTGTTAAAATTTAGAAATAGATAATTAACCAATCAATAAGCGAATATCGGTGAAAAAAATAATAAATGCGGCGCAATGATGAACACATGACTTTTTTTAAGGTAGGTTCCCCCGGTAGCGCTTATGCTATTCCAGTGGTACGTCTTCCTTTCGCGTGTGCTTGCTTTGTATTAGCTCAAAGGCGATCAATTTGGATGATAATACAAGTTACCAACTTTTCTCTCTATAATTTCCTTAATTCTATTTATAAGTATAGAATTATGATTACAGATATTTCAACAGAATAATTAATATATGAGAGAGAGTGTATAAGGGTTGATGGTATTTTTTGGGGTATGAAAATAAAGAGTATATGACCCTTCTATTTTTTGGTAGTATGAAAATAGAGAGTATAAGACCCTTCTATTTCTTCTTGCATTGGCTTGTATTTGTATTGCCAATGGCTTTATATCTCTTGGATGAGATTGATGGATCTTGGATGAGAAGGGTGGTGTTGGATGAGAAGAATGATGTGTTTTTGTTGTGTGTTGAATGAATAAATGGTGTGAGGTATTTATAGGTAAATGGAGAATGACAAAAAGGTAAATTTGGTAAAAATGAAGGGTAAAAATATAATTTTTGGTGGAGGTAGGTGAGATGTGGTAGGTGTGGAGGTAAAAATGAGATTTTACCGGGGATAAAAATGAGATTTTACCGGAGGTAAAAATGGGATTTTACCGGAGATAAAAATGTTGAATTACATTTGTAGGCCAATGGTAAAATTAGTATGTAACCCCATCAATTGCCCCCTATCCTTATCATTTAGCTCGGATGAGCTGATTGGTGAGGATATCCTTCAACCGGGGAGCTAGTAGTAGCTCTGAGCTCTGATGTTTGAGATGTCTTATGCCCGAATCCTTCGTAGATGAACAAAGTTGACAATTTAATGCCTGTATCAGGTCTTTTGCCTTTATTAAAAATCTTTTTCAAAGTTGAGGCGTGAGAGCGGGCACTTGTCGAAGAAGATAATTATGGGGAGAGCTCGAATAACCGATGTGTAGGGCTTTGTTAGCCCTTAACCATAAGTTTGTGGAGTTCGGAACATTAATGTGTAAAGCTAGCTAAACTTTGATCATTAGTCTTAGAGTTTCAGAACATCATTGTGTAAGGCTGGTTAGACGTTGATCTCGAATCTTAGTTCAAGGAAGCTAGATCTCGGATGCTAGTCGTTGAGCTCGAAACATCAATGTGTAAAAATCGTTAGACATTGAATGCAAGTCGTAGAGCTTGGAACATTAATATGTAAAGCTCGTTATACTTTTTGTCATAAATAATTTGGAACATTAATGTGTAAAGCTAGCTAGACTTTGATTATTAGTCTTAGAGTTTTAGAAAATCATTGTGTAAGGCTGACTAGACGTTGATCTCGAGTCTTAGTTCAAGGAAGCTAGATCTTGGATGCTAGTCGTTGAGCTCGAAACATCAATGTGTAGAATTCGTTAGACATTGGATACAGGTCGTAGAGTTTGGAACATTAATATATAAATCTAGCTAGACTTTGATCATTAGTCTTAGAGTTTCAGAACATCATTGTGTAAGGCTGGCTAGACGTTGATCTCGAATCTTAGTTCAAGGAAGCTAGATCTCGGATGCTAGTCGTTGAGCTCGAAACATTAATGTGTATAACTCATTAGACATTGGATGCAAGTCGTAGAGCTTGGAACCAGATTTTTGAATGATTATGCGCTCGTAAATATTGAGCTAGCATAGGCCTGCAAGATTTTTGCATTTTTTGTTGCAGCAACTTTGTATCCCGGTTTTGGACCCCTAGATGGCCAAATTTGAAAACGGATTGAACTGAAAAGTTGTAGCTCTTGAAATTTTCTTCAAAATGGACTCTAGAATCGCATGATTTTGAGTTTTGAGCACAAAGTTATGCGCCTGATAATATTAAGTCACCATAGGCCCGCGGGATTTCAGCCTTTTTCGTTCCAGAAAGTTTGTATCGAAGTTTTGAACCCTGAGATGGACGAATTTGAAAAACGCTTAAATTGAAAATTTGTAGCTCTTGAATTTTTCTCCAAAATGGATTCTAGAATCGCATGATTTGGAGTTTTGAGTACAAAGTTATGCGCCTAATAATATTGAATTACCGTAGGCCCGTAGGATTTTCGCCTTTTTCATTTCAGAAAGTTTGTATCGAAGTTTTGAACCCCGAAATGGACGAATTTGAAAAAAACTTGAACTGAAAAGTTGTAGCTCTTGAATTTTTTTCCAAAATGGACTCCAGAATGGCATAATTTGGAGTTCTGAGCACAAAGTTATGCTCCCGAGAATATTGAGCTACGTAAACCTGCGAGATTCTGAGTTTTTCATCGAAAATTAACTTGTAATTTCTAAAAAACGAGAGCTTTAGAGAGCTTATCGTTCCCACAGATGGCACAAACTGATGGTGTCAAAATCTAGAAATAGATAATTAACCAATCAATAAGCGAATATCGGTGAAAAAATAATAAATGCGGCGCAATGATGAACACATGACTTTTTTTTAAGGTAGGTTCCCCCGATAGCGCTTATGCTATTCCAGTGGTACGTCCTCCTTTTGTGTGTGCTTGCTTTGTATTAGCTCAAAGGCGATCAATTTGGATGATAATACAAGCTACCAACTTTTCTCTCTATAATTTTCTTAATTCTATTTATAAGTATAGAATTATGATTACAGATATTTCAACAGAATAATTAATATATGAGAGAGAGTGTATAAGGGTTGATGGTATTTTTTGGGATATGAAAATAGAGAGTATATGACCCTTCTATTTTTTGGTGGTATGAAAATAGAGAGTATAAGACCCTTCTATTTCTTCTTGCATTGGCTTGTATTTGTATTGCCAATGGATTTATATCTCTTGGATGAGATTGATGGATCTTGGATGAGAAGGGTGGTGTTGGATGAGAAGAATGATGTGTTTTTGTTGTGTGTTGAATGAATGAATGGTGTGAGGTATTTATAGATAAATGGAATATGACAAAAAGGTAAATTTGGTAAAAATGAAGGGTAAAAATATAATTTTTGGTGGAGGTAGGTGAGATGTGGAGGTAAAAATGAGATTTTACCGGGGATAAAAATGAGATTTTACCGGAGATAAAAATGTTGAATTACGTTTGTAAGCCAATGGTAAAATTAGTATGTGTAGGTCGGAAAATACCCTAGAGGGGGGGGTGAATAGGGATTTTAAAACTTAACCGGATTTTTAAAATCAATTTGAAAATATTATGTCTATATTTATCAAGCAATCAACAACAAAGTTAATTCCAAACACAATGAATAAATAGCACAATATAATAGAGCAAGAGATAGAAAGATTGAACCGATCAAAGTCGAAGATTTTTTGTCCACACGGTTCGGCTTGTTCCCCCTACTCCGCGCTCGGTTAGTTTCTTAAGAATTTTCACTATAACCGATCTCCTTCCGGGTGAAGATCAAACCTCTACAAGTGTGTTCTTATCACACACTCTCACAAGTATTGAAAACACCTTCAATACTTTCACAAGAAATCTCTCTTACTAATCTATAAGATACACCTCTCACAAATATGATTTGAACAAGTTTTGGTGGCTAACACCAATGTACAATAGCTCGTGTATAACAAATTACAAATGAAGCTCACACTAAGAGGTATCAAAATTGATCAATGAATATAAGCTCAAAGAATGAAAAGATTGATCAATGCCTTAGCTTTTATACTTGAATAATATGAATATATGTAAAATGAGTTTATATGATCATTCAAGTTGTTTAAAATGAGTCTAAGAACTCATATTTATAGCTTGAGAAAGCTTGTAGCCGTTTGTAGTGGAAATATAAATTAATGGGGCAAAATTGCACATTTAGCAAAGTTTCAACGGCTATATTTTCAAAGGAGAGTCGACTCCCTAGTGGCCCATGTAAGTCGACTACATGGTGTAGTCGACTTTATCATATTCCATGTAATCGACTACATGTTTCTGGAGTGGGGGTGTTTGTGCAATTTTTCAACTTTTGCATTTTGATTCCAAAATTGATTTTAATGCTTGGAGAATGTTATAAATAAGTTTTCAAGACTTCTAATATAGTTTTTGTATCAAAATTTATTCATATGAATTTATAGTGAATTTTTCAAGATGACTAGTTTTCGGTAAAAAAAGTTTTCAAAGTTAAAACTAGTTTTGATCAATCTTAACATGGTTAAATCATTGCATGAGTTATATAAATGATCAATGATATCTTTTACATAAAAATCTAAGCACTCACTCAATTTACAAATGCTTCGAGTCTTCGTGATGCTTGATTTTCTTATGCGTATCTTCACTTTTGTTTGATGTTCTTGATTCTTTCTTGATTTTGTATAGCACATGTATATCATTTAAGTTCATTTCTTGTGAGTAGAGATGATTGTAGAGCTTGTGTGAGATTTTGATTGCTTCGGTTTGAAGTTACATTTGATCGGAAGATGTATCGGTTAAAATGGCTATCATCATTGGAACAACCGAGTTAAATAACACTTTATTAACTTATTGTAATTATCAAAATAAGATTAATTGACTTTAAGGTCAACGGTATGTAACCCCATCAGAATGTAATTGGCATTCTAGATGTCAAGAAACTTTTATTCCTGGCATCCTTTATTCCAATCCATTAGTGCTCGTTTGGTTGGAGTTTTAGGAATCAAATCGGCAATTTTTATTTTTTTTATTTTCTAGAAAAAAATATAATTTTTGTTTTTTGGAATTATTTTTTTTCATTTTCTAAAAAAAAAAATTCTAGTAAAAAAAAAATATATTTTTTCATTTTATAGAAAAAAAGAAGAAGATGATTCCTACAAAAGGGAATCCAAGGATTCCTCCCAATTTTCTTGGGAATAAAATTTGGCAAAATGAGAGAATTTAGGTTTCCTAGGAATCCTAAATTTCTTGCCAAAACTTAAACCAAACAATGGAATCCTTTCCGAAAATGAAATTAGAATTCCAGGAATCACTAAAAACTCGAACCAAACGGATCATAAGGGGTTGTTTGGTAGATGTTTTGAGTTGAGTTTTTAAGTTGAATTTTTAAAATATGGTGTTCGGTAGAATTTAGAAGTATGTTGAAAAGTGGATTTAGTTTTTTTTTTAAGTTTTTTTCAACCAACTAAAAATCTCATAATTTTTTTTAAAAAAAATAGTCAAAATGAATCTTATTTTATAAATCTCGACGAGTATATTTTAAATATATATTTTTATTTAATTTTAATTTTTGAATTTAAAGTTATGGTGTTTTAAAAGTTTTTTTAGAGAGAGAAAGTAAAGTTAAGGTTTTTTGGAAAGTGTAAAAGTATAGTTGATTTTGAGTTGAGTTTTTAAAATTTAGAAGAAAAAAAAAAGAGCCACCAAACAAGAGCTAAGTGTTTTTTTTTTTTTTGAGAAAGCACAGCCTCTGTTTGGTATCAAGTAGCTGTTAGCAAAGCTGCTTGTTACTTTAATCCTTTGACCATTGAAAATGTGCAATCCTTAGATTGTGTTTGGTTGCTCTCTTTTTTTTTTTTTTATCTCAAAATTTTAAAAACTCAACTTAAAACCAACTCTACTTTCACACTTTTCAAAATTTATTTCACTATGCTTTCTCTCTCTAAATTTTTTTTAAAACGCCATAACTTTAAATTCAAGAATCAAAAAATAATAAAAAATATATATTTGAAACCTACTCATCGAGATCTATAAAATAAGATCCATTGTAACTATTTTTTGAAAATTTTTATTCGTTTTTTTCATTAGTTGAAAAAAAGTCAAACAAAACAAATTCGCTTTTCAACATAAAAACTCTAACTCAAAACATTCAACCAAACACCAAATTTTTTAAAATTTATCTAAAAAACTTGTTTAGAAACATTAACCAAACACCACCTTAAGGTTCCATCCGCATACGAAATATACCCCATATATACACAGACATACCTATATTCAATATATATATACATATAAAATATATATTACATAATATTAAATCAAATCAAGTTGTTAACGGATCGAATTTACATAAACATATCTTTTTCATTAGCATATTCAAATCATAATCAAATTATTAAAATAAAAATTTAAATTAATATTCATAAAAATACGTCAAATTTGGATTGAATTTAAATTATGCAAAAGGTCTACATTGAAATACTTCTCAAGTGTGTGGATTGAGAGACTTGCACGTTTTCTTTTAAAAATTAATATATTATTTAAATATTTCTAAACATAATTACATATCATGTGATACGAAACGCATCACCGTGTCCGTTTTCTTACATTGATTTCCATTCCTTTTCCCATTTTTGCAGTTTTGTAATATATGTTAGACCCACAATTTTCATACTATTTGACTGCTCTAAAAAAAGGTGGTTGCCCAATCATCCTGTGCAAGTTTCAACCCCACCCCAACAACTCTCGGCTTTTGTCACACTGTCACATCATCAAAAAGCTTTCTCATAATCCCCTAACCAGGGTGAACTCCTTTGTATTTTCTTTATTTTTTTAACAAATCCCATGAATTTGGGTACCTTTTCTTGTGTTTGGGAGGTCCAAAGTGAGAAGTGTCAAAAGACTATCACATCACCAAAAAGCTTTCTCCTAATACCTAATTAGGGTTTATTGTCCAGCTAAAAGAAAAAATTTAGGGTCTTTCTGGGTTTTTCATTTCTTGTTAAACTGGTTTGTGGGTTTTTGTTTTTTAACAAATCCAATGAATTTGGGTACCCTTTTCTTGTGTTTGGGAGGTCCAAAATGAAAAAAACAAACGCGTATCACATCATAAAAAATGTTTCTCCGAATTCCTAACTAGAGTTTTTCTCCAGCTAAAAGAAAAAATAAAATTTGGTGTCTTTCGGGGTATTTTGTTTTTTTAACAATTCCCATGAATTTAGGTACCCTTTTCTTGTGTTTGGGATGACCAAAGTGAAAAAAGGTGTATTTGGGTCTTAGCTACAAGTATTGAAGATGATTGCAGAAAAGCCCATTTGGGTTAGGCATGAGGGTTTGCAGATATTCTCCATTGATGTTCAGCCTGGTGGGCTTAGATTTGCCACTGGTGGTGGTGATCACAAGGTACTCTTTTTTTCTTTTGATCCTGATTGAGAGCCAGTCAACTGATAAAAGATTAGAATTTTACCTATGTTAGTTCTTGATAATCAGTTTCTCTTTTCCACTTTGAATGGGTTAGTAATGGATATCTTTGGTTCAACTTTATCACTACTTGGTAGTAACTTACATATAATTTGCTAGCCAAACTGAAATGTGGCTAGAAACAGTGGCACTTGACAATCCTAAAATTGATAGCTTATTTTATCGTTGTGTTTTCTCCAAGTGAGATAGGGTTTCTGTTCGGCAGACCTCAGGTTCCGCCAAGATGGTTATCTGAAGTATCCTGCGAATTTGATTGAACTGGGAATTTTATTGTTGCTAACTATAGTATAATATATCGTGAATTTTGGAGTTATGAGGACACATTAAAGACATTTAGATTATGTCTTAAGGTTTGACATATATATAATTCAAGCTGTTAATGTCCTCCACGTTTGCTGATTTATTGCCCTTTTTGGGATATTTGGGATTGACACACTGATTCTCTTTGCTTTTTTGGCATTTATATACGAGGAAGTAATGGTTCATATTTAGATTGAAACGGGGTAATTCTTGTTTTCTTTATAGACCTAGTGCTGAGGTGTCCAGAATCTGGAGGGTTCCTAAAATGGACCTTTTATTGAGACACCATACAGTATTATTGTGTTTCTCCAAACATAAAAGGGTTTCTGTTCTTCATCAGGATCCACCAAATGTGTTATTTTGAGTATTCCTTATATTTGTTTGAACTTGGAATTGTAATAAATAAATGTCCTAACTGCAGTAGAATAACTTGTGAAGTTTGGACCTTTGTTTGCTCAACTTGTACAATTGTAGATTATACTATAGATTCGATAGATTTATAACATAAAGTAGCTGTTAATGTCCTCCATTTTTGCTTACCCATTTAGGTTATGTACTTCTTGGGATATTTAAGATCGACGTTGTGATTCTCTTCTGTGTTTTTCTTTTTTCTTTTTAAAACAACGGTTAATATTTAATACGAAATGGGGTGATTGTCGTTTTCTTTTAGGATGTTTATAATATTGATAAACTCTGTTTTCGTTATTTGATGAGAATACAAGGCTTTATTACGTCAGCATGATTTCTTAAAGTATGTCTTTGATGATACCGTTAACCTTGGACACAACTATTTCCACTTTACATCGGTTAAACATGAAATATTGCACATAGGTTCGAATTTGGAGCACAAAATATATTGGCAGGGACATAGGAATTCAAGATGCAAAATCGCAACTACTAGCGACCATTCGGGATCATTTTGGGTCGGTCAACTGCGTTAGGTGGGCTAAACATGGACGGTATTTGGCATCGGGGTCCGATGATCAGGTGATTCAAATTCATGAGAGGAAACCTGGTTCGGGAACAGCAGAATTTGGTAGCGGAGAAGCTCCAGATGTCGAGAATTGGAAAGTTGCCACGACTTTGAGAGGACACACTGCAGATGTGGTAAAATAAGTATTTTACACTATTTCCTTTTTCTGGGTTTTTTTGACTTTGAACCCATTTTTATATGCAAAGTTAGACTTAGCCCTCCTGCTTTCATAATTGTTAACTTTGCCCCTTCATGTGGGGAATCTCGAAGAATTACATAAAAAGGTTGGGGGTGGGGAGTTTAAGTGAAAGGATGTGTTTAGGAAAAAAAAAGTAAAAATTAGCATTGCTCTCATTTTTACGTAATTCTTTGAGATACCTCTGCATGCAGGAGCAAAGTCTGACAGTTGTGAAAACAGGGGACGAATCTAATTTGGCATTAAGCATAGGGGGCAAAGTAAAAAAAAAAGCCCCCTTTTTCTTTTCGTCCCCTCTTTCATTTGGTTAAGGGCATTTTACTCATTAAAACAAGTATATTTCTTTTATGCACAATATCAAGTTTGTTTTTTCAAGAATGTGTTTCTTATGAAAAAAGGTTGTCTTATATTGCAAGAAATATTGTTTTCTTTAATTTGGGTTCCTCCCATAGTTGTCAGAAGCTAAAGCCTAAAGGTGCGGCGAGGTGCCAAGGTCTCAAGAGCCTAGACACAAGGCACAGGCGCGCCTTTTCGAAGCTAGGCACACCACATACAAAAACTTGAAATATATATTTCTAATCATAATTTACACCCAACTACTTTACTGTCATATCATCTAGAGCAAATAATTAAGAGATTATAAAACTTATGAGAAGTCTACTTATATACACTATTAGGCTGCCAAACTTGTGCCTAATGTTTGGTGGTGATCAGCAAATTGTAACTAAGAAAAAAGAATATCAGAAAGAGTAGAAAAGGTAATAACATAGGAAAAAAAATCTGTATTTTCTTCAGAATCAAACAAGATCAAGAAGAGAAGAAGAAACCCTAAAAAAGAAATCAATCAATGAAGCAATATTATTTGGTATCTCACAGAATAGAATCTAGTAATAACAAATAACATAGTAAACTAATAACTGAGTAAAAAAATAGAAAGAGTAGGATGTAGGAAGGAGAAGAAAGAAGTAGGAGAAATCGTTGACGAGTTAGGAGAGAAATCATGTTGCTCCGTTGCCTCTTTTTCATCGACTTTCACTCCTTTTAGGGTTTCATTGGGTTTAAAGACATATACGACCTAAAATATTGGTGGTAATTAACTAAAAACCAAAAAAAAAAAAAAGTTTTCACGTTAAAAAAATACAAATCAGCGCCTCAATTCACAAATCCTTTGCCTTGAGTGCCCTGCACCTGGAGCCTAGGGGCATAAGGCGTATATTTATTTGAACGGGACACACCTTGGAGGAAGCGACTCTCCTTGCCTGCGCCTGAATGTGCCTTGAACCAAGGCGCGCTTTCCACAACTATGGTTCCTCCACTTATTTTCCTCGCCACAAATTTGTAACTTTGATATCGCACGGAGATAGACTAGCAAATGAGATGTTTTTATTTTGCCTATCTTTCACATTTTTGAGTTTGCAATAGTCGAACCATGTAAGCTCTAACCAAGGTGTTTCTTTTCAATGCTTAAAGTAGGTGGATCTTAATTGGTCTCCGGATGACTTAATACTGGCTAGTGGCAGTTTGGATAATACTATCCATATATGGGATATGAGGAACGGCATTTGCACGGCTGTTCTCAGAGGTCACTCCAGCCTGGTTAAAGGGGTTACATGGGATCCCATTGGTTCCTTCATAGCAAGTCAATCAGATGATAAGACTGTCATTATTTGGCGAACAAGTGACTGGAGCCTTGTTCATAGGACTGATGGACACTGGGCAAAATCTGTATGTTATTCGATGATTGGAGCTTTAGGGTCCGTTTGATAACAAAGTTGGAAAATAATTGAGACCCCTAACATCCATGAGAAGTTGGAAGAAGATATTGACTGATTTTGGTGCAATATTCTACCACCTTTTCAGTTGTTCCATGGTATTCAGTTCTCTGGGAGATGGGTTGGAAATTTTTTCACGAATGAGGAAAAGATTGAGAACATTTCACCGAAACATACAACTCTTTTTCCATCTTCCATAAACATTAGTAGGACTTTTAATTATTTCCCAACTTTTTTAGTAAACAGGCCCTTAATTCTCTCTCTCTCTCTCTCTCTCTCTAACAGGAGTATATTCTTTTCAGCTTGGATCGACTTTCTTTAGACGACTTGGCTGGTCACCTTGTGGCCATTTTATAACGACCACTCATGGGTTCCAGAAACCGAGGCATTCTGCACCTGTTCTTGAGAGAGGAGAGTGGTCTGCAACTTTTGACTTTTTAGGACACAATGCCCCAATTATTGTGGTGAAGTTTAATCATTCAATGTTCAGGCGGAACCCGTCCAATGCTCAGGAAGTAAAATCTGCGTCTGTTGGTTGGACTAATGGGTCTTCTAAGACTGGGGGGAAAGAATCACAGCCGTATAATATTATTGCAATAGGGAGTCAGGACCGCACCATAACTGTGTGGACAACTGCAAGCGCTCGTCCTCTTTTTGTGGCTAAACATTTCTTTTCTCAAAGTGTTGTCGATTTATCCTGGTAAAGCAGCTATTAGATAGTCAAAGTATCTTCTTGAAACATTCGTGATATTGATCTGTGATTTCTATTTGGCTTTTTTTTTTGCCTCCTGTCCTTTATGCGAAATTAGATTTACCCCCCTGTTTTCATGTGGTTAGACTTTTCTCCCTGCATGTGGGGAAATCTCAAAGAATTCCATAATGTTGGGTTGCAAAATGTCTAATTTTAATGTAATCCTTTGACTTAACCCCTTTTTATGTAATTATTTGAGATTCCCCTGCATGCAGGGGCGAAGTCTTAATGATTATGAAAAATTGAAAACTGGGGTGTAAGTCTAATTTTGCATTAAGAATCAGGGGAAAAGTCATAAAGCCCCTTCTTATGAACATTGGTTTGGCCTTTATGTCCGTCTCTCTTTTCTTATATATATATATATATCTTTTTTCCTTCTTCTGGTAATAGGAGTCCCGATGGTTTTTCACTATATGCATGTTCCTTGGATGGGACTGTAGCTGCCTTCCATTTCAAAGTGAGCGAAATTGGTCAAAGGCTAACCGATGCTGAATTGGATGATTTAAAGAGAAATCGTTATGGTGATGTAAGAGGCCGGCAATCAAACTTAGCAGAAAGTCCAGCACAGTTGTTGCTTGAAGCTGCAGCTGCTAAGCAAACCATCACCCAAAAAGTAACCGCCAATGTCCTACATAAACAAATATCCTTGAAATCTTCTACTGCTTCGGGGGCCATAACAAAAGTTTCAGAATCTCAAATTGACGATGGCAAAAAAAGCATAGGAGCGGATTCTGATTTTTTAAATAAAGTTGCTCCTACAACCCGTCGGTCTAGTCCAGTGAAGCAAATAGAATATAGGCGTTCTGATGGGCGAAAGGTGATTGTCCCAATTCGAGAATCAGTTGGTGTGTCGGGTCAACAGGAAAATATCTCCGATGTTGTGCAGTCTCAGGTTGTTGATTTTCCTCTTAATTCATCAGATCGATTAAAGGATGTTGATGGTGGCGTTAAGGAAGTTAGTGTAAAGAAAGCAATAGGTGGGACCACTGATAGTAAGGAGCGTTATGGAGTCACTGCTAAGGCTACTATTAGTGAAAGTCTGGTGATCGAGAAGGTTCCAGTTTCTACAGCTAGAGATGGCAGCATTACCGTTCAGCAGATAGGAAGAACCTCGAAGAATATGGGTTCTTTGGTTGCTTGTAGTAATCTTTCGATCAGGGTTTTTGATAAGAAAGGGGAAGATGAAATGCCAGTTTGTTTGGAAGCTCATCCTAGAGAAGAGGCTGCTACTGATATTATTGGGGGAGGTGCACATGTGATGAACGAAACAGAAATTTCTTGTTCGAGAGGAAATCAAATTCTTTGGTCCGATAGGATCTCTGGCAAGGTCACTGTTTTGGCTGGAAATCCTAACATCTGGGCTGTCGGGTGTGAAGATGGATGCCTTCAGGTTCCTTTAAAATTCTTGAAAATTTTCTTGTTCAGTATGAATTGCATTCTCCTTTTCTAATGTGAGTTTTAATTCTTGAACAGTTGACTCTGTGTGTGTGTGTGACGGTTCGTGACTATATATATGAGTTATATGTATTTTGTTGAGCTCAGCACATCTCCGATTTTACCTTTGAAGCCAGCCATAAACCTTCAAACGTTTTGCAAAGAAAATAATAGTCCCGTTCTCCTTTTTTGGGGTGTCTCAAATTGACAGCTCCCTTTCCTTTTAGGGACATAATCAATAAACCAAATCTCACAATAGAAAATAAGTTTCATTCTTGACCATTGATTAGGTTGATGTCAGTGTTTCGTTTAAAGATGCCAAAGTCAAAGTGGGACTTTTCAAACGTTGTGCACTAGCTCTTGCTCACTTGTCTCTGCTCTCTTAAAATCTGTTGAGACCATGAAGTTTGTAATAAGTCCAATTTACTATCTTAAAAAAGACAAATATTTGATGAATGTAATTCTGGCTTGCTGTTTGACTTCTTTATGTTATATCTACATTACTAAATATACAAGACTTGTTTGGAAATTTCAGTCATAACCACAACAAGACGTGATTTTCATATGTATTTTAATGATCTTCCTATTTTTTGAAGAGCTCCTCAGGATCTTTCAAAAGAGAAAACTGATCAATGCAAACAATTAGATTAGAAAGATTCAATGTGTGTAAAAAATAGCACATGCCATGCCGAAGGCATAATAACAATTAACATTTATTAGCACACACAGGCATATATATATATATATATATATGTCAAATGTATTTGCTTTAACAAGCATTTACAAAGTTACTCATCATATCAGCTAAAAGGCCATCAAGCCTAAGCTCTGGTGCTGTATTACTCTAGATGGCATATCACAGATCTTAAGCAGAATTTCTGAGTTTATTGTGTATTTGGCCTTCACTCATTTTTATGTGCAATAAACGCAAGCAGATTGTCAGTTAAATAGAAAAATTAATTTTTGTTAATTTTTATTTTTTGCACTTGAGTAGATATACACAAAGTGTGGGAGAAGAGCCTTGCCGACCATGATGATGGGATCCACAGCAGTATTTATAGATTGTGATGATTCTTGGAAGTTTTTGCTTGTCACTAGGAAGGGATCCTTGTACATATGGGATCTCTTCAACCGGAAATGCCTCCTTCATGATTCATTGGCTTCTTTGATAACTTTGGATCCAAATTCAAGTAGTACAGATGCAGGTAATATAAGAAAACTCAATAAATTAGGATTGATTGTGCAATTGTGTGTATATATATATAAAGCTCTAGGGAAGGACTAGAGTGGAATTTTTTATAAGGAAATGGTGGGATACAAGAATGGGGGTAACCCTCGCCTGTTAACTGTCTTGATAGGGATTTTGAAATTGCCCCAGATGTGGTTTGAACCTGCATGTTTGCAACCTTTGAGCCCTCTCTGAGGACTTGCTTTCGCTCTGGATCTGCCAGGTCCCCTATGGGATACTCCATCTTTTATTACGCGGTGAAACCCACCTCCTTTGTTTCAAATCCACAACCTCTCGCTTATGAGAGAGGTGCACTTGGTATTGAATATTTTTGTGGTAAATATTTGGCAATTAGTTATGTTAATACTTGATTTGACTTGAATGCTTTGGCTTTATATGTGGGTGGTTTTCAGGCACGATAAAAGTCATATCAGCGAAGTTATCAAAATCTGGTTTTCCTCTTGTTGTATTGGCGACTCGACATGCGTTCCTGTATGATATGAGCCTCATGTGTTGGCTGAGGGTCGCTGATGAGTGCTTCCCGGCTTCAAATTTTTCAAGCTCTTGGAATTTGGGTTCGATTCACAGCGGTGAACTCGCTGGCTTGCAGGTGGATGTCAGGAAGTTCTTGGCTAGAAAACCAAGTTTGGGCAGGTGCGTTTGCTTTGGCATGTTGAAGATTTGAAAAAGACTCCTTCAATTTATTATTTTAGTTTTTAAATGATGATTACCGAAAATATGACAAAGTGAAGCCATATTTGTTACTTATAGTTATCGCAAGCCCTACAAGCCCCACCACTGAAAAAAATAGACAGAAAGTGAAGCACCATATTGACGTAATAGAATCAACATGATACCATCAAAATAAGAAAAATAGAGAGGGGATTCCAGGATTGTATTTCACTATTTCAGTCGGTTTACTTCTTTGAATTTCTCACGACTCATTGGATGATCACCAAAAGGTCCGAGACTGCCATTCCCTCTTGTCCCTAATTAAGACAACACGTTTGACTTTCACATTTTTCAAGAATGCACTCATTTCATCACAATCAATGGTTTAGAACAGAACTTTTTTCGTATCGTGAATTTTGGGTACATTGATTATGTTTTGAAAAGGAAAGTGTACTCTTAGATTGGGACATCCCAAAAAGCAATGGTGGACTCTTAATTTGGGACGGAGGGATTATTATTTTGGAGGTTGAATAGAAAATTTGAAAATAACTTTTCATAACCTAGTAATATGTTATGTTTACAAGTCAGCAACGTTACATTTGTTAAAATGTTTTGCTGTAATTGCTGAATTTAGTGGGTATTCTTCTGGTACAGAGTGAGTGATGATGGAGTGCAGACGCGTGGTCATTTGGAAGCTCAGTTGGCATCTGCACTGGCTTTGAAATCCCCAGATGAATATCGCCATTCTCTTGTATCTTACATTCGCTATCTAGCTAGGTTTGTGATTTTAATTTCTTTTTTTTTTCTTTTTTTCTCAGTGTATTTGCATCAGTGTTATGGCTGTTCCGTGGGCCATCCTGCTTTGATCATTTACATTCTGGGGCATTTAAGATCCGGTCCCTCAATTTTGTTATTTTTTTTTATTTTGTAAGGACGCGGTCCTTGGATATACTATTTTTTGATATCTGCCTTTGCCCTCTCCCGAGAACTCAGATACAATGCCCTAGATACTAACTTTCTTGGTGTATATAGTATATACTAGTATCTGCACCGAGAGATACTAGAGATACCAAAAAATATAGTAGTATCTACAGCGACCCCATCCAAAAAATGTTCAAACTTGGACTGGATCCTAATTTTTTCTAACATTCTTGGATCATATTGAACTTTGTGGTTCACAAAGTACTTAGTAGCAATTTTCCGACAGCTGAAACTTGTGTTGTTGGATGGTCAAATAATTAACGGGAGACAACTGAGTGGTAGTTAGATGTAAATGCGAATGGAAACAACAGTTGTTCTTAGCATTTGTTGGATGCAATTCTTTTGGTGCAAATCATAATAATTATGGGAGTGTAAGCCTATAAATAGCACTTCGATAAACAAGCATGGTTCAAAGGCGAGCTGGAACTGGAAAACCCCCATCTATAATGGCCGATTGATTTCAGGGCTTTCCATTCCAATACCAACTTATACAAGGGGCTTTTAGGATTTGGTCCTTCAGATAGAAACTTTTTAGCATGCGATCCACAATTGTTTTTATTAAAGGATTTGGTCCCTATAAATATAGATACCATCGTTTCGGATACTATTCCGTAGATACTAGTGTTTCTCGATCATAAATACTAATTCTCTCTGTGACCAAGAAAATTAGTATGTGTGACCGAAAGATACCAAAAAAAGTTATCTGCAGGACCACATCCTTAAAAAAAATGGTTGGAGGACTGCATCCTAAACAGTTTCTTAGGGATTGCAGATACTGTTTTAATGTTTTTATTTATGCTAATTAATGTATGTTTATGCATTATTGTTTATAGAGTTTAAATGAGTGTACTTTACATGAAGAACAGATGACAAATTCTGTAATATGTACAAGGTAATTATTGATTCCATCGTTGAAATGCAGAGAAGCAGATGAATCAAGATTACGAGAAATTTGTGAGAGCTTTCTCGGACCACCAACAGGGATGGCTGATGCTACCACCTCCGATCTCAAAAACCCATCATGGGATCCTTGTGTGCTTGTACGCTTCCTTTACTCATCTTTTATATCAAATATATATCTTTTAGTTATTCTCTCATTAAATTCTATTACCAATCTTGGTGAAGGACTTGCCATAACCTCAAATTCAAGAAGTACCCTTAAAACTTATGCCTCAAGAAATCAAGAATTACCCTTAAAAATTAAGCCCCTTTGTTTTTTTCCCTTTGTTATATGACCTCAAGAATTACCCTAAAATATTTTCCCTTTGGTTTCACTTTCCTTGGTGGCTCAAATTTTCTCTTCTCATTGTCAATATATTACACCTCCCTCCCATTTTAGTTTTCCCATTTTCCTTTCTGTGATGTCCAAAAAAAAGGAAGTCTCTTTGAAAAGTTAATATATTAGAATGTCTAACTTGTCTAGGTTACCTTTCTCATAGGGTGTTCTGAATTTTACTCGCACGAACTTTTTAAATCTTTTAGGTTTAGAAGAGGTTTAATTTTTGATTCAAATGTAGGTCATAACTCGATCAAATATTTGATTCATATGTAAATCCTCTGTTCAGATTCTTGATAAATTGTACTCCCTCCTTGAGAAAGACAAATTATTTTTAGAAACATTGATTTTGATACGATTAATGGCTAAAATTAAATCTGTTTTAACTGTTATGAGATTTTATACATTGATTTGAAAAATAAGATCCTCAATTTGAGACGTCCCAAAAAGAAAAGTGGGGGGACTGCTAATTTGAGACGAAGTGGGTACCTAAAGGAGGAATCTCTCTCTCTCTCTCTCTCTCTCTCTCTCTCTCTCTCTCTCATGTGGTGGGGCATTTGCAGGGAATGAAAAAGCAGAAACTCCTTAGAGAAGATATTCTTCCGGCAATGGCATCAAACCGAAAAGTTCAGCGCTTACTCAATGAGTTTATGGATCTCTCCGAACACCAAACAACAACCGAGTTAACCAATCCCCATCATAAAAACCTAAATCTCACACCCCCGCGGACCAATCAAACGGACTCCACCCTGCCCACAAATAAACCAATGGAAACCGACGAAAATAACTGCGTGCCACTAGAAAAAGATCAACTGGAATGTGATCAAGCGCAATCCATTCCACCCAAAACAGATCAACCGACCAATAATCCCACCCCACTGATCAATCAGACAAGTTCTTGAATACATAGGCAATTTTTGTGTATGGAAACTTATACTGTTGTTAGAAGAAATATTAGCCTGTTTTGCACCCCATTTCACCCAAGTTCTTGCAGTGAAATGGCATTCTTTTTGGTGAATTATCTATTGTTGTATGACCACAGCATATACCCGCGTTATGCGGCTGTGTGTGCCTATGTAAGAAAAGTTTGCAAATTAATTTCATAGTTCTGGAGAAGTTGCTGTATGTTGTTTATGTACAATGATTTAACAATCTTTATGATTGATTTAGTGAAAATTAGATTTTTGCAGTATAAAGTTTGTTTTCTTCATCTGTTTTTTTACCCAATTTGTACATTCTTCTCAAGGAATTGTTGGTTGCGTTTGATTACATGTAAATGCTTTATGGAATAATGGACTTCTGTCTCATGTAATTGTTCATTTCCCTTCCCTTCGAATTACAACATATGGTTGACACTGGTTGTTTGATTAATCACCCAGCCAATATTATCCTAACAAGGAGACCGCTGCTTCTCATAGTACTGATAATTTTGATCTCTACTTTATGAATTAGTTTCTCATAATGCTATGCATTTTGTTTTACCTTTTTTTTTTGTTGGAACATTTTGAGTTGATTTTAGGGAATCTGCTGTTTGGAGGATATAAATGGGTGCTTACTGCAAGAAGTCCCCGATACGAATAATAATATATCGGAGACTTACATTACTTTTAGGCGTAAATTCTAACAACATTACTTAGTTACAAATTCTCTCTCTCTAGCGAGCACACTCTCTCTCTATATAAATGGGTGATTAATTGCATGAAGTCTCCGATACGAATAATAATATATTGGAGAAGTACATTACTTTTAGGCGTAAATTCAGGTAATTAGTAAAAATGATCCATGAAGTTTGACCAATGTCCCACGCTTGCTCCTAAAGTTTAATTTTCGGTTGAAGCATCATTAAAATTTCTAATTTGTCCTTCGCTCATCCAAAACTGGATGCTCCGTTAAAAACTGGACGAAAAACCTTAGAAAATAACCCCTGAAGTTTGAAAACTTCTGAAAATAACCCCTGAAGCTTGAAATTTGTCCTCGCTCGTCCATCCACGTGTCTTTTCCGTCTATTTTTTTAACGAGACATCCAGTTTTGGACAAGTGAGGGACAAATTAAAAACTTTAAGCATTCTTCAACCGAAAATTAAGCTTTAGGGACGAGCGAGGGATATTGGTCAAACTTCAAGGGTCATTTTTGCTAATTACCCCGTAAATTCTAACAACATTACTTAGTTACAAATTCTCTCGCTCTAGCGTGCTCTCTCTTTCTCTTAAATTAATAGAGGCAAGCGTAAATTCTCACAACATTGCTTAGTTACAAATTCTCTCTCTGGCACGCGTGCTCTCTCTCTTAAATTAATAGACATTTGCCTTTTTAATTTCTTAAGAAAAATGAAATTCCAATCAAATGAATGATGAGGTGTAAGTTTATTTTGCTCTGCTAAAGTATGGTACATATGCACATTGATTATGTTTGCAAAACGATTCGGCGGTTCGGTTACTCTTAATTTGAGATGTTTGAGTTTAAGAAGGAATTTGAGCATGAAGATATTTTATTAGTGTTCAAAATTCTAACTTGCTCTTTGGTATATGATTTCTGGTTAACATTGCATTGTTACAAATATGTTTAATTAAGCTGCATAATTCTTGTGTGGGGTAAAAATTATAAACGGATTTTTGGCTAGACTCAATAATGGTAGCCAATGTTAGGGTCAGCTCAACGACCATAAGTATATAAGCCCACCATTTAGACCGCCTTGAAAACCCATCTCTACTTGAAGAGAACTGTATTGGCTGACCATATAGATCATCCATGTTTTTCGACCATTTATGACACCGAGAAGACCATCCGACCATATGCGTGGCCAAGTACAATGTAACAAGAATAACATCTGACCACCCATATTAGTCGGCCAACAGACAAAAGGTAGCTGAGCTGGAGGACGACTCATCAAGAGAAATAATCATTTCTGCATGTGTGAAAAGGGACATTTCTTCATCAACAATGTGGTAAGAATTGGGATAGCTGTAATCTTGGAGTGGTGTCCAAGTTTATCCTTTATAATAATTTACTTGGTGTAAAAACCCTAATGTAAACCATATATATCGTATACATAAATATATGAAGGAATTGTCCTCATTGAAAGGATCTCATCTTCTTCCTCCTAGCCAAAACTCTTTATAAATCTCCCTAGAAAACATATTCAAGCTATCTTGTAACCATTTTATCATATGTTTTGAGCAAATACAATTCACATACAGAAAGATACGTACTGCCGGATTGGTAGCCAAACCAACTAGAGGAACCTACCTATACAATAATTTATGGTCTTTTGGTGCTTAAACTGTGGATATTTTTTTATTTTGGACACTTACTTAATGGCGAAACTTTCATTTTAAGCTGAGCTAATTTCTGTTTTAAGTTTATCAACTTTTTGATACCCACAATTCTAAGTTTTATCAATTTGCCTGAAGAACATTGATGATTTGAATGGATGAAAGAGTGGACGGATTTTTTCGTCCAACTACTCTGAATTTGTCCACCAAGGTATTATAGTTCCTAGCTAACTTAGTCCGACATTTAGAATTTAATTTTGACGTTTACAATTTTTAGACGTAAGTTCATTTCATCCAATGTAAAGAGTAAAACTTATATATTATAGGAACATATGATATATTGATTATATCCTTGAAAAAAAGAAAATAAAATTCTTAATATAAGACAGAAAAAATATATCTTTTTAGATATAAACTTAGCTAGTATTTTTGTATTTTTGAAATGTGCATGATTGAGAGGAACGAACAAAATTTGCTCATGATGTCACGCCTCTTAAATGAATAGGTCATATATGTTATAAAATATTTGCTCATGGAATATACTCGTAACTAAGTTAATACACTTACGTATTGCGTGGGTACAAAACTAATCATATACTATAATAATTTTACATATGAAGACCTCACTCTAATTAATTACACTTATTTGTAAGCATTAATTACGGTGGAGTTTTAAAGTTATATTTGAGAGTATTTATTAGATTTAATTAAGGTATTACCTTTTAATTTTTTTTTAATAAAACAACTTACATTTTTCCTAACAGTTTAATAATAACATACATTATTGTACTGGTCTTTTGGATTGGTCAATGGGCTTCTTCTCCTTCCTCCTTCAAAGTAAAGTATTATAAATGTCCACACACTATATAACCTTTGTTCTATAAAATATCAATTATGGATGAATGCAAATTTTTGTTCTATGAGATTATGTAAAGATAATATTTGAAGCAGGTTCAACAATGGAAACTGTTTATATATATATTTGCAATTATTCCTTGAGTTATGTACAAAAAAAATATTCCTTGAGTTAGATTTGCAATTATATTTATATATTTAAATGTTTTCCTTACTCTTTCTAATTAAATTCTACATTAATTCTAATAATTTTAATTGTTATTCTTAAGAAATATTGGATGTTGTTGTGCGGAAGCTATTAGCTTAATTAAGATTTAATAGTATGTTCTTTACCCAAACTATAAGTTATAATTAAGTTTCATTTGTTGGAATTGTTTTTATTTTTTTAATTAGGTTAAATTTGTTGTGAAAATTAAGAGAGTGCTTGGGTTGCTCATTTCAATTAAATTGGTGTTTTCAAATTCACTATTATACTAAGTTCTTAAATTGTACCTTGATCAAAAATTTTTGTTGAGTACTTAATTAATTAGTGGTGAATAGATATGACACTCCATACTTAATGAGTGATTATATTATAGTTCTGAAGCGTATAGTCCATCTAATAAAATGAAAAAAAATAATTAAAAATATTATCAATATTTATAAAAAGTAAAAAACATATAAATTTATAAATGCACTCGTGCATTGTCCAGTTTAAAAAACTAGTTATAGTAGTAATATGGAATTGAAGAAGTGTTAATCATAGCAACTAATGTTTTGCATTATTAATTTTATTTGCCTCTTCACACTCTTTTAAAACATTTTTTTGTAGAAAATTAATAATAGCACTTAATACTTGTATTGACTATTGATTAGCTTGCATCTCTTTATTTTCTAGTAAAACGTTTGGATAGAATATAAAAGATTTTCCTATTTGTTTTGTTTTAAGATTTAAAACAAATTCATTCCAATTTCTATTAATATGGATCTACGTCTGTAATATCCCACATCGGAAAGTGGGGGCAACTTGTAGTGCCATATATGTGTGCCCAAGAGGTTTGCACTAGTGAGAGGCCTTTTGGGGGTTGCCAAGGGTGCACCTACCAAGAATAAGAACCGTGCTAGAAAGGGCTACCTAGTAGGAGCTAGAGTGGAGCCGCCCAAAGCGGACAATATCTTGCTAAGGTCAGAGCCCGAGTTGTCACAACGTCTGTCATTTTTTCGCTTTAACATATCTTATTTTATCTCTGCTCTATCAATGTCCCCATTAACATAATTTGTTAGTTTTCTTTTGTTATAGGATAATTAGGCGAGTTTTGATTATTGATTGCCATTTTTCTTTTCATTCTCAATTGATATTTTTTCCATTTATATATTTTTAATTAGTGTACAAGTTACGATTGTTATTGTTATTATTGTTATTGTTATCGTCTTATCATCATCACCACTTTTTGCATTTTTTCATATTATGATCCATGTTATGGTTAAGATCCATATTTTGTTTACCAATTCATGAGAATCTGCTTAATTTTTTTTTCTTTAGGTTATAAATAATTAAATTTATAATTGTTTTAAAACTATACTCTATATGACAAATAATCTTCTTTGATTTATATCTGCAGAGGCGGATGTAAGTGTTGTTTAAGGGGGGTCATGGTCCCTCCCAATTTTTTTTTTAAATATATAAAAAAATAAATAAATTTAAGTCTATCAAATTTCTATTGTGTTCCCCCACAAATTTTAAAAAAAAAATATAGTAGAGAGAGAGAGCTTGAGAGAACCCACAACGAAACAATCGACTATTGATAAATTCTGTGACTTGAAAGAACGTCGAGCACAATTATAGCAATATTGAATTTTGAAATATATGTTTTCTTTTGATTACAAATAGCGTAACTTTAGCCTCTTATTTTAACCATCTATTTTGTAATGCAACTTTACGTTATGTTACATTGTTGAAAATTGTGTGCACCCCCCCCCCCCCAATAAAATTTCCTGGCCACTGGAGTATAAGAATTTGGGGTCTAAGCCAAATTCTTAAATAAGTTTTTATAGTTTTTATTTAGGTAATTATCAAAAATGACCCCTGATTGCAAAAGTCCATTGCTCGCCCCTAATTATTATTTTCGGTTGGATCTAAAATTCAAATTTGTCCCTTGCTGTCCAAAACTATGCTTAAATAATGGACAGAAACTGCACGGAAACTCTTTTGAGGGGCATAAGAGTGTTTAAGGTACAACAACAACAACAACAAGCGTTCTTTATCCCATTACTAGGTGAAGAGGAGAGAAGGGGTCGGCTACATGGATCAAACGACGCCATAGTGGTCTGTCGTGAATCATATCTCTAGTGAAACCATTCGCCTCTAAATCCTTCTTAATAGTGGGTTCACCTGGCATAGTTTTTCTAGGTCTTCCTCTGCCTCTAACAACTAGAAGGCTTCCCTCCATATGATCAACTCTCCTAACCATGGCATCTGCAGGAAGGTCTCCTCCATACATGCCCAAACCATCTAAGTAAGTTTGAGATTCAACCATCTTTTCTGTAATAGGTGCCACCCCAACTCCCTCTCTGATGGTAACATTCCTGATCTTATCTTTCATAGTCTTGCCACTCATCCATCTCAACATTCTCATCTCAGCTACACTTAGTTTATTCTCGTGTTGGCTTTTGACCGCCCAACACTCAGTCCCATACAACATTGCTGGTCTAACCGCGGTACGATAGAATTTTCCTTTTAACTTGAGTGGTACCTTTTTATCACATAACACACCCGAAGCTTTCCTCCATTTCAACCATCCTGCTTGAATCCGGTGATTTACATCTCCCTCTATCTCCCCATCTTCTTGTATAATGGATCCAAGATACTTAAACCGAGTGACTTGTGGTATGACATTATCCCCAACTTTTACCTCTAAGTTAGTAGTGCTCCGCCTTTTATTGAACTTGCACTCCATGTATTCTGTCTTACTTCTGCTTAAACGAAAGCCATGCGCTTCTAAATTTTGTCTCCAAGTTTCCACCTTCCCATTTAGCTCTTCTCTGGACTCACCCACTAGGACAATATCATCTGCAAACAGCATACATCGCGGTGCTGGCTCTTGAATGTGTTCCATAAGTGAGACTTTACATCCAAAAAGACCAAGGTCAAATGGGACAAACAGATAAGGGCTCAAAGCTGACCCTTGGTGTAGTCCTATAGTTATAGGAAAATCTTCTGTGGATAAAACCCACTATGTCCCCATTGTTCTCACACTAGTCATAGCTCCTTCATACATGTCCTTGATAACACGAATGACAATAGGCAATCCTAACCCCTTTCTTCTCTAGGGCTTTCCACAAAACTGGTCTCTCTGGGTACCCTATCGTACTTGGGCCAACCTTCTCCAAGTCATTGATGAAAACCATGTGTAGGTCCTTTTGATCCCTCCGATATTGCTCCATCAAACGCCGCTGGTTGAACAAGTATGGAATTGCTTCCATGGTCTGTTTTTGACCTTCCGGGCATAAAACCAAATTGCTTTTTTCACCCTTATCTAAAATGCTGGTTTCTTTTCTTAGTCTCCGCTCAATCACCCTTTCCCATAACTTCATAGTATGACTCATGATTTGTTTAATCCCCCTGTAATTGGCGCAATTTTGTATATCCCCTTTATTCTTATAAATCGGGATTAGGGTGCTTCTCCTCCATTCTTCCGGCATCTTCTTTGACCTCAATATCTTGTTGAAAAACCTTGTGAGCCAACCAATGCCTTTATCATGGCCTAGACCCAATTTCCAAACCTCAATATTGTTGGTATACTATCTGGCCCAACTGCTTTACCTTTGACTATCCATTCGTATCAATGCTTCTTCTTTCACTTCCTTTTCAGGTTGAATTCTGCGATAAAAGGTGAAATTTGGGTGGTCATCCTCTCGCATGTTCAGCTCATCTCCACATGCTAAAATCTCGTAACCTTCATTAAATAATTTGTGAAAATAGTTCTTCCATCTCTCTTGTATGTCTTGTTCTTTAACATGGTAGCATGGAAGACATTACCTTCAGGCTTCAAGGCTATTAAAAACCATAGCTGAAATTAATGCATGGTATCTCACTTGCATATCCAAGTCTTTTGTCTCCAAATCCTGTGAATTTCTCGACCTTGGATAGCAAGTCGGTAATCTCATAGCTTTTTCCCCAGCTTTGGTGCCTAAAGATTGGTACAATTTGTAATCCATCAAAAGCTTGAACAATAGTCCTCGACTCACTCACTGCGCCTAAAACTCTTAGTCTCTTGGGGTTTTAAAACTTTCCAAGCTTCTTTGTAAGATTCCCAATTTAGATCCGCATTCTTACATAGACTAGACCAAGCTTTAAACTCTCATTGGCTCCTTTTTACCTTAACTCTCTTTATCTTGTACACTATCATCCTAACCACTGTGGTTTTGCCATTCCAAGATTCGAGTTAAATGCAGGGAATCTAAAAACTAGGTCCACACCCTCTTGATTCACCCAGCGTCTCTTTAGCTATGCAGCTTCCTGATCCCCTCGGCCGCCTTGTCCCACATCTTCTATCATTTAACCCGCTTCCGTTTGCCTCCCAAAACCCTCCCTCCAGCACCTTGTGTTGAAAGATCCTTTGTTTTTCACCCTTCAAATGCCACCATCTAATCCTTGAAACCTTACCTTGGCCCTTCTCTTCACTTTCCCCTTAACTCGTATATCCATCACCAGGACTCTATGTTGGGTAGTCAAGCTCTCTCCAGGTATGACTTTACAGTCCATACTTGGTTGGGTGGGCTTTGTTTGAACTCTTTCGATGGGTGGGCTTTGTTTGACTTTCTGGTTGGGTGGGCTAAAGAGGAAGAAATCGATCTGCGAGCATGCTTTGGATGGGTGCCCCACTCTTGTATGTGATGGCTCTGGTTGGTGCTCTAGTTGAATAGGCTCCCGCTTCTAAGTAATCTACCTCACATGTATTGGCAACCATAAGATCATAAGCAGACGAGAAATCAAGGATAGATTTTCCCTCGGTATTTACCACCCCAATGCCATAACCTCCATGCAAGAAACCCCCCTATAGTTTTCAGAAGAGCTATAGTCCCTACGTGCCCATTCAGATCCCCTCCTAGGAAAATCTTTTCTCTAAGTGGTATATCCTGGATCAAGCCTTCTAAGTCCTCCCAAAATTTTATCTTGAGGTGTTCTTCACACCCGACTTGAGGTGCATAAGCACTTATCACATTAAAAGTGTCCTGCTCCACTACGAATTTTAGGGCTAGGATCCTATCTCCTACCCTCTTTACATCTACAATACAGTCCTTCTTCCACCATTAATGTCGACAATTATGGGAACCCACTAAACCATTTCTCGATTAACAATAACCTTGCCAGTGTACCAAAGCTAAATAAAACAATAAGAATCGAGACCACTAGCAATGAAAAAATCTACAGTATTCCTTCGCCTTATTGGGCTCCAACTCCCACTGGACATAAAAGTTTCTTGAAAAAAAAGTGGCACATGAAATTGATCCTCCTCCTGATCATAGTGTCAACTATTTCCATCGATTTTCCTGTGAGTGTGCCTATATTCCAAGTCTTTCCCCTTATACACCAATCATTGCATAGAAAAGGTGATTTTATTTCTATCTGTGATTTCTTGCGGTTATAATAACCCTACAAACTTCAGCAGAGTTAGATCATCTCTCTTTCTCTGATGAAGTCCTTCGTCAAAAGCAACCCTAATGTTCGTGCCAAAAATTATTGGGCATAAATAGAGAGTTACCGAAGATGCCCCTTCAAAGTGACAGAGGATGTTGTTTGCTTTTCTGTGCAGTTTCCGTCATCTTTACGAACGGGAGGTCTAGTTTTGGACGAGCGAGGGACAAATTTGAAACTTTTTACAATGTAATAGTTTTATTTACTTCAACCGAAAATTAAACTTTAGGGACGAGCGAGGGATATTTGCCATTAACTGTCAGGATATTTTAATATTAAATTATTAATAAAATAATATTTATAAAAATTGAATCAATAATTTTTTTGTAAGTCTATCCACACATGTGGCTTAATTTAATAGACAATACGGATTAACTTTATAACGTGTATTAACTGTAAGTAATCACGGATATAAATAAAATCATTCATCACTATATTTATATTTCAATTAAAATAGCAAATAATTTCAAATTCAAGTATGTCGTTATTCCGATATTTTCTTTATTTACAAATATAACATTTAGCCTCTTATTTTAACCATTTTTTATAATTGCATTTAATAGTAAAATAAATAACCGCAAATATGATGGAGCATATAAGAATTTTTAAGCAATAATTCTTTTTGTTAAATGTGAAGTTTTTATAGTTTTTTATGGGTCTAAAATCTCATATTATATATACATACATATATATATATATATATATAAATATATAATCAAGAACCTAAAGTTCTGACCCATGAAAATTCAATTTGGCTAAACTTTACAGGAAAACTAAGGAAATGGTCCCTCATTTAAAGTGTTTAAGGAAACAAGGACACTAGGCCAACTTTTATTGTTTAAAGTCCCCCTAGTAGTTAATTACGTAGTTAATGTTGGTTTGTGACTTTGTGATATTCTACAATATAGTGGGTTGACAAAATTACCCCTTTAGTAGTTATGGTCTTTGGCACAATTTTTTTTCCGGTCAACGTTCACAGTTGTTTTCGTGTTAATTTTTTACGTTAAGGACTAGTTCAATTTTTTTGTAAATGAGTTTTTATTAGTTCCTTCTTACGTTGAATAATAACGTTCCATCCAATATTTTCTTAGGAATTTTTAAAAATAAAATTAGGAACACTTTTTCTTACACACTCTAAAATAACATTAAACATTATTATTGATGTCTTTGAGATTTATTTTTTATCAACTCCCTCCGGTGTTTTTTATTATCATTATTATGTGCTTGGTTTGTAGTTAGGCAATTTATTTATTTTCTTATTATAAGAACCTGATAATTGATAGTGGACGATAAGAGGTTATAATTTAATAGAGTTTTAGTTGGGTCCAAAATAATTTGATTACTATAGAGAGGTTATAACTAAATAGGGTATAGTAGTAAAAAAGTGGCTACAAAGTATATTGATAAATGATTGAGTTGCCTATAATCTCCGTTAGTATACTTATAAAAACAAAGTGATATAGCTAAATATTTAAAATATACATTAATATACACATATATATATATACATATATATATATATATATAGAACTAGGCTATAAAGAGGGATTCCCTCACTTTAATAAAAAGAAGGGATGATCATATGGAGGGGCAATTGGATGAATTTTTTCATAAGATTTTGTAGAGATGATCTATATTATGAGTAGATCACTTCCACCAAATTTCAAAAAAAAAATAAACCTAGAAGTGCGTGAGATGATCATCAAAAATTTTAACGGCCGAAAATGTATATATATATCAATTTTTCAAAACACCCACTTCTAAATTTTATTTGAAATTTGGTGGATACTACTCATAATTAATCTCTACAAAATCTTATGAAAAAATTCAATTGCCCCTCCATAATCATCCCTTCTTTTTATTAAAGTGAGGGAATCCCTCTTTATAGCCTAACTCTATATATATATATTCAAATAATCACAAGTGTTGGAGTAGCAGTGGCTTGTCCACCACTAGGTTCCTGCGAAAATTGATCTATTTAGCAAGACATAAGTCTCATGTTCTATTCCTTGTAACATTTGCAAATTTTGCTTACGGTCAGCAGCAGCAGACTCAGTTCCAATGTGGTATGGGGACATTCTCATGAGAAAAAAATAAAAATATATTAACATATATTTAATCGCAATATTTGATATTAATATTTGAAGGGATATGTTTGCATTTAAGGGCTAGTTTTTGGTAATCTTCAACTGTTTGAAGTTCTAAGTTATCATTCCTGAGCTATTCTAGCATCTTATGGCAGCCATCTATTTGTATAGGACGCTTACAATTATAAGTACGACTCAAAACACAAAATTTTGGTTCTAGAAGCAAAAATCAGTTATGTTAATTGAAATACTCTTGGTTGTGTTCGCGTAATTGTGTATGGTATAATAATAAATATTATTTGGGGAATGATATATATCTGTATAATTTTTTTTGTTTTCTTGAAGTGTTAATTTAGTAACGCCTTTCAATTTCCTAAATAACATCGGAATGTTCATCTTGATTAAAATTCATTTAATTTTATAATGTTATTTTTTTTTCTTTTAATTAATTCTTTAAACTAATTGTTAGTTAAAGTAAGAGTAGTAAATTGTAAGTAGTGGGAAGTTAATTTGATTTAGGTGGAGCGGAAAAATAGTTCGGGCAAAAGGGTATTTTTGGGAATCTATATTTGTTTCTTTTGGTGGTAATGACGTGGAAAACGAAAAACTATTGTGAAGCTGTCTTTAGCAACTCCAAGGTTGCACCATCCCACCAAATTTGGTGTAATTTCTACACCAAATTGCTTCAAGGAAGCACCAAAACTTACACCAAATTTGCTGCAATGAATAGTGTTGCACCATATTTGGTGCAACACTATTCACCCCACACCATCCCACCATCTTTTTTTCTTTTCTTTTTTTCAATTTTTATCTTCATTGTTATTTTCATATAAATATCAATTAGGTCAATTTTATACTTCTAATTTAATTTTTTTAGTTTATTTTTTTAATTAGAAATATTAATAATTTGTTTTATTAAAAAAATTAAATTTATTCTAATTAAATTTATGTATATTTTATTTTCATAATAAATATGTTATGTTAATTTAGTGAGTTTTAGTTTTATAAATTATAATTATTTAAATTATTATAAGTTAATTAATAATAATATCTATAATAAAATAATTAGTACAATATAATAATTTATATGATGATATAAGATAATAGAATAATAAAGAGAATATTCTATTTTTAGAGAGAATATACTTTTTGGTGTTATATTTGGTGTTATGGTTGAAGTTGAAAAAAAATATAGTGTAAAAATGACACTATTTTGGTGCTAAATCAACACCAAAATGGTGTTTTGGGTTGGAGTTGGTCTTAGAACTTTAAAATCAAGGGATCAAAAACTAAGATCCTCAACTTTTACTAAACTTTAATCCTTTATTAGTCTCCAAAAATATATATTTTTTGAAGTTACTATTCAAATATTAGTGAACTCAGATATAAAGAATTTGAATTTTATGATGATATTTGACAAGGAATCGCAAAAAGAAATATGATAAATAATTCTTAGTTGGAAAAAAATATGACAATGATCTCATAGGAACTATACAACTTCAGGTGTTATCAAAACTTGTGGCTTAAAATTCTGGCCTTAAAATCCATCCATTATATCTAATTTATTTTACCTTTAAAATGCAATTACAGATATTTAGGTGCATAAATAAATTTTAATTAAAGTAGAAATATAGTGATATGAGAGAGTCGTGCTTCATATGTAGGTCATCAATATTTATTGGATTTACCAAAAGGAAAAAAATATTTATTGGATTTTAGGTTCATATTTACTAGATTAGGGAACTTCAAGTTCCTAAATGAAATATAACTAGTGTGATATAGAACATTTATTTCTATAACAATAATGAAAGCAAAAGTATGTTAAGTATAACAAAATATTTTCATAATTAAAAAAATATAAAAATTTAACACTAAAATGAATCTTAATACGGAATAATGCTAAAGTGATAAAATAATTTGGATCATAACTTGTACACAGATTAAAACACATATGAATTTGCTAAACCAATTGCAATTAGAATAATTCTAAACAATATTGGGTTAACGATTTTGATAATATTATCTAGATTCATATATCCCTAATAATTAAAAGAGAAAGGGGAAAATTGGATTAAAAAGAAAGGATAAGAGAAAATTGAGTAAAGTTCTCTCTTGTCCTTTCTTTTCCCGGAAAAGAAAATTTCAATTTCGGAAGAGTAAGGGGAAAATTGGATTAAAAAGAAATAAATAGAAGGAAAAGGAAAGGGAAGAGCAATCGGGAACTAACGGAATGGGGGTCTCGGAAAGAGAAATATTTCCAGTGAAAATAATGAATTTTCCGAGAGAGAGAAAAGGAAATTCCGTTATTTTCTTACCGAGCCACCCATTCCTTCAACTCCCGAAAACTAATCTCCCTTTCCATCTTCTCCACATCTCTGACTTCGTTAGCGGCCGCTGCTTCTTGCTATTACACACTCCATTATATACTACTGTCCCCCCTCCCCTAACACTAATTTTGTTTTAACAACCCTTGGATCCTAGGAGTTACATCTTGGCCCTCGATTCCCTTGAGAGATGTGTTTTTTATTTTATTTTTTGAAAAACAATTAGGATGTATTTGATTGCAAACATATTCTGAGAAAAATGCGTACTTTTTCATTTAAGTGATTTGGATTTTAGGTGTCATTTGTTCTTATTAATTATACTTGGGTATCAAAGTTTATCGTAATATATAACTTAGGTGCCAATTTGAACGAATTTTATTAATCAACGTGGTTAGCAGTTAGCTCATTTAATTTTAAACCCAATTTACCCCTAACCAATTAATTAAAAGAGAAAATAAAATATCAAAAAAAATAAAATAAAGAAAGAGGGAGATGTTAATACTCACCACCAACTATAATATTAATTTATACAATTATAATATAACTTTACTATTCATGATGGACCAAATAGTCAATTTATCGCTAGACTTTATAAATTTTAGGAACATAAATTTTTTAATAATGAAATCATATTATTTTCGAGTCACAAATGATTTAGTTCGGTTTTACATGTCACGCATCAAACTCGAACCTAACATATTCGGTTTATTTGTTTCAATTTTGGCTCGGTACGGTTTGACTGTTATGTTTTTGGGTTCGCCACAACACCTTTGTTGGGGGGGGGGGGGTTCACTAGGTAGTGGTTATCTCTCTTTTTCTTTATTTTCTTTTGACATTTTTTTTCTTTTAATGAATTGCTTAGGAGTAAAATGGATAAATTGAGTCAAAAATTAAATGTGATAACAGTAAACCACGTTGACTAGCGGAATTCATTCAAATTGGCATCCAAAGTCATATTATGGTAAACTTTGGCACCCAACGTCTGATTAGAAAGAACAAATGGCACCCAAAATCTAAATCACCATAGAACTTATTTTTATAGCCTACTTTAAAAAAATAGGTTCTAGGTAAGATATAAATGACCCAGATTAAAAACTTATTTCTATGTATAATATAAGCAATCAAACACTAAAAATTAAAAAAATATATTATCGTTTCAAGGAAAATATACATATTTTCC
Organism: Lonicera japonica; assembly: GCA_021464415.1. NCBI lineage: Eukaryota > Viridiplantae > Streptophyta > Magnoliopsida > Dipsacales > Caprifoliaceae > Lonicera > Lonicera japonica. Next base: position 23,790,959 of record CM038463.1, read on the forward strand.
ACCTAAAAAATAAATACAATAAAACACCTTTAAATATTTTTTCTAAAATTAAATTGCCTTGAATTTATACATTTTTCACTATAATTCTATGCTTCATAATATCAAACACCCGAAAAGTATATCTCGATTCAATGTGAGTCATACAACTATTCAATAGCCCCCACTATGCATAAAATTCAAAATTTGAGCAATATAAAACAACCAGACAATTAATAAGGGGGTGATGCCTAGAATTTATGTTAAAACATAACGAAAATTATTCAAGATGCCTAGCATTACTCTCTCTCTCTCTCTCTATATATATATATATATATATATGAGAATACTTGCTTTGTGATTTGTGATGATGCAAATTATTGTGAGTTTGGAAGGAGAGCGGCTAACATGTGTCAAACGGGAATATCGATTTTAATTTATTATTAATATAATTTTAAGAGTTTTGTTAACATGTATTTTTAGGACACGTGTTACGTAGTTATAAATAAAAATAATTAAATTAAGCAAAAATTCTTGTACAAAGTGTTTTTTTGTTTTTTTTATTCGTAGTATTGTTAACATGTGCCATAATTAAGGCCACACAGTACTTTTCAAATTTTAATTTTATTAATTAAGGATAATATCTTTTTTAATAGAGCTTTTTAAATCCTATAATTTATTTTGGTAGGTTTAAATTTAGTACGTACCAATGATTTTTTTAAAAAAATAGCACTGTTTTCTTAAAGTAAATTAGTGTGCAAATCATGTGATGCGTGGATTTTTAATGAAAAGGTTGGGGTGCGCTTGCGCGGAAACAAATTAATGAACCTGAGGTTTGTTATTTGGTGGTTGGATTCTCAAAAACTAATTTCAATCGAATCAAAAAGTAAACCATAGAAGTCTATCGATTTTAATTCTTAAAAACCTGTTTAATCTTTTCTAGAAAACAAGAATTAATAAAGTAATTAATCAGATAAGCAAATACCAGTATTAAGAAGGTATCTTTGCAGTGTAGGACTAATCGTTAACAATTCACTATATGCATAAAAGTTTACAGACTCGATTAATCACAAATCGTACAAATTTGCACAACTTAAATCGCATAAACTGCATGCAAAAAGTCTCCACCTTTTGCGCGTTTAGTCCCTCCTTGAATCATTCAATTTGGGTCATAGAGAATCACACGCCTTGTTTTCACATCGATCTCTTTAACACCATTTGCGAATCACACGCACTTTGATATATATATTTTTTTTCTTAAAAGAAAAAACGTTTGTTTTGGCATGAATTGAAACACTAAAGTGGATTTTATATTTTGAGATTTTGATCTCTCAATTTGGTTTAAAAAAATCTCCCAAAACATGTAAAAGACTTGTCTCAAAGTCCCTTAGGGTAGGGGTTCATTTATACGAAAAGACCCGAGTAAAAAAAATAAAAATTAGAATAGGAAATAAACTTTTAAAAAAGAACTTTACGATAAAAATCCATGTCAACTGATCCAACACTAAAAAAATGTATCTATCCGAAAATAAAGGTCAATTCTGAGCCTGAAAAAACACCGAATCAATCCACACTATAAAGTAGTGTATCGATCCACCCTTTTTATTCACTTAAAGATAGCCACAATTTAAAAACTAACCATTTAAAAATAACCACACATTTAAAAAGTAAACAAAACTTCAAAAGCAACTACACCTTTACTTTTGACATTTTTTAAATGATTCTTTATTTATTTTTCTTTTTGTTTCTCAATGTGTCAAATCCGTTTGAGCTTAGATTTAACTCAATTTTTTGGAGCAATTCTAATAATATATTAAAAAGATAATTCAAGAATTTTCTCATTAATTTGATTCGCCAAAACATTACAGACATAGAAAAAATATCAACAAAAATAATAAAGAAAATTAGTTCGACCAAAAAGGCTTTTGTAAAAACACCACATAGGAAATCAAATTCAAGTGCCAATGTTCACCGAATTTATTTTGATGTAATCTTTCAATGCATTGCTTTAGTAGCTTGGCTTGCTTGTAGTTCTTCAGATGTAATCTCAAACGACTTAAACAATTTACATGCAATTGTGGTTTTGTGGAAAGAATAAAGCCAACGCAATTTTAGACTTTACATTTAATAGTAAAATTATTAAATAGGTATCATATTCCATGTTTGTATATTATTTTGAAGGTATATTATTTTGATACTCCATCACTAAAAGGATAAGCAATAGTAATGTTAAAATTTGTGAGAGGAAAGAAAAATAGTCTTATATTGTTATATAAACACTTCAATTTGAGGGAAAAAACATTGGATCAAAATTTAAAGTCGCAAATAATTTTTAACACTGCAAAAAATTCCTTTGTAGTTTCTTCTATTGATTAAAAGATATAGCAAAGAAAAAATAAAATAAATTTAAAATTAAATTTTTTGAAGTAAGAATTAGAATTTTAGATATATAAATTATGAATTTGAGAGATTAGATACTACAAAAGAAAATAAATTAATGAATTAATATATTATAAATATATATATATATATATATTAGTAATATTATATATTACACTTAATATTATGTTAGAAATTAAAAGAAATACTTAGTAAATGAAAGAGAATGGAAAAACAAAAAGGCATGAAAATAGAAAAAAACATGAATATATATATATATATCTAAATTGGAAAAATTGAAAATATTTATTTAGAATTTTAAAAGCGCTAATGCAGTGACATACGCCACAATATCGTGAGAAGAAAGCATTTTACATTCTATTTATAGTAGTGTAATAGTACTTTTCTTCTTAAAGAGGGAAGGAGACAAAGAGAAGAGAAGAGAAAAAAATATCTTAAAAAATTAAAGGAATTTGTTGACTTTTTTTTTAAATTTAGATATTATAATTATAATTTTATTATTAATTAAAATTTATTATAATTAAAATTTTATTAGTAATTAAATTAGATATTATATTTGCTAAAAAATATATTGCATACTAGATAAATTACATATTACAATTAATATATTATATTTCAAATTAGATATGAGATATTAAATTATTAGAAAATTGAGAATAATAGGAATATTATAGAGATTAAAACACATTTATTGTGTGCCACATGTCATACTCTCATCAAAATAAAGTATTTTACTTACTCATATACATATATTATATATAAGTACATGATATATATGATATGATTATATATGATTCATAAAGTAGTGGAATATTACTTTTTTTTTCTTAAAGAGGGATGGAGATAAACAGGAGAAAAAAAATTATCTTAAAAAACTAAAGATATCTATTGAAAATGTTTTTAAAATTTAGATATTATAATTAAAATTTTATTAGTAATTAAATTAGATATTATATTTGCTATAAAAGATATTGCATACTAGATAAATTAGAGATTACTATTAATATATTATATTACATATTAGATATGAGATATTACATTATTAGAAAATTGAGAATAATAGGAGTATTATAGAGATTAAAAAAACATCTATTATGTGCCACATCAAAAGAGAGCATTTTACTTACTAATATTATTACAAGTATGCAATTTGTGCGATACACAATGTTTTAAAATTTTTACTATTAATAAAGTAATTATAAAAAAATTGTAGTTCATAAAATATTCTAATTATGAGGATTCAATTTATTTTTCTAGTTATGAGTAATCATAAGAAAAATTATGCTCATTTGTGAAAGTCAATTAAATAGAGATTTTGTAAGAACAAAAGTTTAATGTTATCTTTGAAGATGTGTATAACACACATATATGCATATAATATATATATATATGTATATTTTTCATATGTTTTATGACTACTCATCTAATTATTTCAAACTCGTGAACCAACTGTTTTAAATGAAATTGTTTTTAAACCTATAGACAATGTGCTTTCTTTAAAAGAGAAGAAGAATTAAGGATTAATAATTAAGATTTAAATATATTGTGTAAACATTAACTAAATAAATTATGAGAAAGAGCACAGGCAATCAAAAGGGCAAAGAAGACCAAATGTTAAAAGAGAGAAAGAGTGGGGTAATTTAAAAGAACATATTAAACGATAAATGTAATAAATATAAGACACGTAGTAAGTTCTCGTTGAAAGAAAATATTTTACTTATATCTTATATGATATATGAAAAGAACTTATATCTTATATGATATATGAAAAGAAAATGCCACCATTTTCTTAAAGTAAGTGATTGGATTTGGAATAAATTTAGGTTGATTTCATATCGGTGCAAATAAAAATGTGCTAACTACTGTTTCCAAGATATCTGGGGCTCGATAAATGATTTCCTTCTTTAACAAATCACTAATTTATGTGTTATGATAGGAGTAGGACTTTGTTAACCCTTTTTTAAAGAGGGTCATGGTGACCCTTCCATTTGATTGGTAGATGCAATAAAAAGTGTAGGGCTTATCAAATTGTTTCATTATTATTTTATTGCATTCATCAATTAAATATAAGGGTCACCAGGGCCCTCTTTAAAAAAGGTCTTTAAAAAAAAATTAACAAAGTCCTACTCTTATGATAGTCCTTTAAAACTACAGTATAAAATTAAAAAAAAAACAATCAATCTCAACAAACATTAGATGCGTAAGACACAAAAATACCAAATCGACTATTTATCTAGATTCACATAGCTAGATTAAAAGATTTAGTTTGCAACTCAAGTGGCGAAAATCAATATATCAATCTCTTATTCGAAACCCTTCTCCACACATAGCCGCACCCAAAAGCCCCCCACCCCAGCCCCAACCACTGAGCATTGTGCAAAAGTGGCTTGGGTTGGGTTAAGAGCCAGAATTGGTTAGTGGGCTTTGTACATTGTAGTAGTAATTGGATTTGGGCTAGGACTTGATGAGATCCTTGTTGGGCTGTGACCCTGCTTAAGATTTTCAAATAGTAATTTCAATTTGTGTAAAAATTAATTAGTATTTTAGTGATTATTATCAGCTTGCCATAAATTTTCCTCTTTACACGTGTGTACACATATATAGACAACTCAAAAAAATATAATAATTAGTTCAGCAGTTAATAATTGTTTAACTTAAAAAAAAAATAACTGCGACAAAATTTTGTGTAGTTTGAACTCTCCAATGAGTTTTGGCCCAGTAATTGAGGGTCTGGAACTTGATATCTCATTAAGCAATAAATCTCATATTCGAATTTCTGGATAACAATTCTTTAGGGCTAGTACTATAGGAAGTTATAAACTCCTAAATGCACTAGGCTTATATGGGGAGTTATGTGGATCCTTTAAGTTCGCATGCCTAGAGAAAGATTTGTTAAGACATACGTAAGTTGACTTGGACAACCTGTACCACTTGAAAACAAAAATAAAAATCTGAAAGTTGCGTACTTTACTTGCAAAGATTTATTAGGTGATGCTGTTTTTTTGAACTCTCTTTGCCATCTGTTGGATTTGAAGAGGATCCTTAGTCCCACTCAAATTCAGATTTTTCTCTTAATGAACAATCAATGATGAATGATCATTAAATACAGAATGGGAGTATGCGTCAAAGAGGAAATTGCATTTCTTATGGGGTTGGTAATAATAATTGAAATTCTAGATTAAGTACTAATGAAATTTATTACTCATAATTAAGGTTTAGCGCATTTTCTTTTATCGAAAAAAATAAATAAATAATTGGGGATATTCAAACCGTGATCAAAATAGTAAGGGTTATTTGGCTTTTGACCTCCATTATTTCTGCCATTACTAGTTTTGGTAACTAAAATTTATCATAATGCACATTTGGTACCCATTTTGGACGGTTTCCGTCATTTGACACAATCCTCCATCTGTTGACCCCAAATTAAATGCAAAATGCTCCAAACTGCTCTTCCCTTATCCTATTTTTATTTATACCTTAGAGCATCTCCAATGGAATAACCAAGATTGAATAATCAAAATCACTTTTGATTATCCATTTAGCAAATTGTTAAAGTTAACAATGTAGATCTTCCTATTAGCTATTTTTTCTCAATAACCAAATTAATAGGGCCTTTTGCATTGACTGGCCACAAATTAATCAATTTGAATTTTGTTTCAAAAAAAAAAGGAAAATATTATCTAAATTTGAAAAGATTCTCTTTTACCGAATTGAATTAGTAAGTCTGGTTATTAAAGAATGTTGTTAACTTTGATTAAAAATTAAGGGAATATATTTGGTTATTGGTTAAAAAGTTGCTAAAATTTGATTATGCTATTAGGGTAGTGTTTTTAACTAATATTGTTAAAATTGATTATAATTGTTATTTGGAGATACTCTTAGCCCCAACCAAATATCCCATATGTACATATAGAGATATTTTTACACACTAAGAGAGATTAGTCTTCGGCTATTCTTTCTCACCCTTTTACTTCATCAATCTGTGTCACACATTCCTCCTTCGATTCGAGGAATTGCTCGTCAATCCATTGACTTTTTAAGCTCTTCAATTCTTTATACATTCCCCTTTCTTATCTTCTTGTTTTTTTTACTTACCTAGATTTGAAACCCTTGGGTTTCTATTTTATGGCCTTGAGCTTTTTTTGTTTGATTGTTCAATTTGGAGTTTCAAAACCCTATATTTCAACGGTGTTGTGTAATTCTGTTAGAGTGTTTTGAAACCCGTAAATTTGGTTTATTTTTTTTTATTGATTTCCAAGTTTTTTTTTTATTGTTATTGCATGTGTGCTTTTGCAAGTATGTTATGGAGGGAGGATCAAAAAGGGGAGAATTCGGGTTCCGGGAGAGGTAAGGTTGCAAGAAAGTTGAGAAAGGGCAAGTAGTTTGTCCATAGAGGGTGGTAGTTAAAGAAAGAAGTGGAAGATGGTGAATTGGGTTATTTGAAGTAGCCAGGTCTTAGGAGTGGATTTTGAAGAACAAGGGTGACCCAAACCTTTGTTTAATCGTTGTTTGGTTGCTGAGAAATTGCATACTAAAGACAAAAGAAATTGACATCGTTCGTTCTTTCTATATTTGGTTTGTTCGATCACATCAAGATTAAAATTGTACTATTATTTAGAGCTAATTATGTCTATCATTAAGTCGTATCTTTAATCTTTACATATTGGGGTTGGTTCTTGAATTTATATAGGTTTAAGTGTGAGAGAGGAATTAGGGTTTTTTTTTGGGTTAAAATAAGGGTATTTCAGAGCATTTGTACAAAAATTAATGTCGATAAATGGTTTGATTAGAGTTTGGATGGAAACCATCCAAAATGAGAACCAAATGTGCATTATGATAAATTTTGGATACTAAAGCTAGTGATGACATAAATAATAGGGGTCAAAAGCCAAATAACCCATAGTAAAGTAAAGATTTATATCATTAGGTTTCAGAACGAATAATCTTTGCTAAAAAAATATGTCTACTTTTAATTTGAAAAGTGAATAATATATAGAAAGTATTTTTTGAAAATTTTACTTATGGAATTTTAGTATAAATATTACTTGCAGTAGAAATTAAACGTTCATGTCAACTTAATATAAAGACCGGCTTAACAAGTGGATCATCTCTTATTATTATTATTATTATTATTATTATTATTATTATTATTATTTTAAATATATATAATAGTTCGTACATGCATTGCATTGTAAAAAATAATCTAAAAGTAAATTATGAATAGTATTAACATGTGCCTTAAGTATACACATGATAAAATCTTAAATATTTTAAAAATAAAAGTACAACATCCTCTAATAATACCTTAATTCTTATGATATATCTTATTCTTTTTATTTCAACGCATAATGATACACTTATCAAGATAATATTTCTCTAATATTCTTTTCATCAACATACATTGTGTGAATAGTACATTCACAATATTCACTCAAAGTATAATTATATAATTCACTCTATAAAAATAGTGGACCATAAAAATATTGGATAAAAAAATCTTTTTCCTTCCATTTATTAACAAGCTTACTCAATATAAACTATATAGTCCATGAAAAACGCCAAATGACTCAAGCTTTTGACACCCACTTGGCATTCAACACGTAATAATAGATGAAAAGTTGAAATTCGGTCGCCGCCTTTTTTAATTAATTCAATTAAAGCCACGTGTGTATGCATTCATTGGGTGAACTCAAACTACTTTTATTGGAACCCCCACGGTTACTATTATTATTATTATTATTATTATTATTATTATTATTATCTCTTTTTGAACACTAATTTTTGATTTGTTGACTTGATATATATATAAATATGAAAATACTTTGGTACAAAAAATTCTTTACATTAAGAACAATAAGAATTATCCCTTGTCATAAACTGTCAAATATATGGCGTTAAGAAAGTTGCGAAAAAGCAATATCCTTCAAAGTCAACAAATTTTGATTAAACAATGTTTTTGTCAAAATACCCGCTATACACATACGCTAGTATGTACCCTTACACTTCTCATTCACACTTGTTCACTTATAGTTTCTTAATTCTCTATCAAAACCGGAATCAACGAAAAGAACCCTAAAATAACCCCTCTTTGTCGAAACTCTGCGTTTATGGTCCCAAATAAAAGATCACTAATTTTGTTTCAATTAGAAGTGTTTATGTTGCATTATTGAAGATTCAATTCCATGTATGTATTATCGAATTTTCTTTTTTTCTCTTTATCTAATCTCATGTGTTCAAACATAGTACAACAATCATACACATATTGCCTCTTCTTATTTTGATGAACTGCATTTTACCTACCCATTTAAAACACCAAACTTTTCTAAGAAGTGGGGAGGATAATCTTGCCATAAATATTGAAAATGAAAGCCAAGGTTGATGAGAAAAGGAAATGAAGAAAGAGCTGAGAGAGAAGTGTAAAAAGAGAACAATTTTTGAAATTTTTGATAGAGAAATTAGAAGAAAAAGAGAGATTAGAAAATAATACATATTTAAAAAAGGATATTTTCGGCATTTGTGTCGAATGGATGGATTGTGTCATTTACGAAAATTTATTCAGTTATTTCATGTCATGTGGACACCTCTGTTTGAAAATTTGAAGGTTTCTAACCGGGTCGAGATAAAGTGAAAGGCGGCGATAATACAAGGAGGTTTAGTGTCTGACAAATTAGTTTAGGGAGACGACCCGTTAACCAAACAATTCACATAAAGATTTAATGTATTTTCCCTATATTGATTAAACATAACTTTAATTTGCTGAATAGCAAGAATTTGAATCTTGTTATTTCATATACTTTAAAAAAAATGGAGGGTAGATTTTGAAAATTGGAAATTGTGACAAATGTTTGTAGTTGTTGAAATCCGTCTCAACTTTATATATATACATATGTATATATATATGCTAATTAACTAATATTTATTATTTAGCATGTAAGGAAGATAATAATTATTTTTGGTGCGCGCATGAAATTATAAAACTATCATTTGTTAATTCTAAAGAAAAAGATAATATTAGTGATATAAAATTTGAACTCATTACTTTTATTATCAGAATTGTGCAGGGACTCAAAATAATTGGACACAAATAAATAAGTAAAGCGGCCACATACACACATGTGGGCAAGCCCCAAGATGGGCTCGACCTAATCGGTCGAGTACTCGGCCGGCCGAAGAGGCTGAACATTTTAGAAACTTTCAATGATGTCATCATGCGGTCATCAAAATATGGAATTATAATTTAAATAGAAGACTACAAGATGAACACATATATTCACAAGAATTCAGGATGAAAATATATATATAATATACTTGTGCGTATATTATATTAGAATTATAGCTATCTTATACAACCCAAATCATAATCAAATTGTAACGCTGATGCTTATAAAAAGAAGCACATGTCATGTAAAGTGACAACACAATTATTATGAAAGAAATACAAAATTCCTAGGCTAGAGTATGAACGTAGGCACATTGCTGATCAACTTGATGTTGTGCGATTGTCACGTATAAATTATATCTCCTCCAGATAGATGTCTTAATAACACAATCAAACTCAATTGAAAAAAAAATTTGATTTCACATTTACCCATTGGGCCATCTATTATTGTTGCCATTTTTTTTCTTCAAGTTATCTGTAAACTAGACACACATCGCATGTGCAGAATAATATAGTATATATATATATATATATATATTTTGACGCAAACATATATTTTGTTTTTAATTAGTTGGAGACATTATCATGCATACTTATTAGGTTTTTAAATGATCGAAGACTACAAAAATTAAGGTGGACTTAACTAAGGGCCCACAAGTATAACTTGTTGGACTCTTAGAAATGGACAAGTCATCTAACGGGTGTAATGTCAAAACATAAAAATGAAGAAAATCTAGGTCTTGCATGTGACAAAATTAGCTTACAGAACAAGATAAGTGACATCTCTCTTTTTTTTTTGTATACAAAATATGGAGAGAAAAATATTAATAATGAAGGATAAGTTGAGTTGGGGTGATGTTAATTTATGTGATGCAAATATCTTTGCGTAAGTTAAAAAAAAATAAAATCTTTGGTTGAAGAGTAGAGGGTTTACAGGTAAGATATTTTTGAGCCGGACTAAATATTTGATGAAAAATTAAAATTATTATTATTTACATACACCCACACACACACATATATATATATATATATATATGCTTTAATTACTTGGATTTTAGAGATTTTGAGTTTGAGTTTCACATACGGTGGGTCGAGAATTTTCTTTGTTATGTATTGTAGTAAAGGAAGAGATTTAATTATTTTTTTAAAAAAAACAAGAATTTTCAGTATATATATATTAAATTATTTTGTTTGGGACACTGCCACATGTATTTTGTTCCTAGCATGCATGATCTAGCTAGGACGTACTCTTCCAAATGGATAACTATGAAAAACCATTAAATTAATGCTTGCATGCCTAAATTCGTAGTGCAACCAATCTTACCAAAATCTCCTATTTTTATGTGGGAACACACACATATATATATATATATATAAACATCCATTTCCTTCTAAATTTGCACTTTTTCCATCGCTGTACTTACTAAAAACTTTATCGAAGAAAGAAATATTTAATGTAAACAAGATAAAAAAAATCTTTCATAATTCGATAATTTCGATTTCTTTGGCAGTTTGAGAGCTTTGTTATGGCAATCGTGATTGCATAATATATTGACGCTAGATGATACAGTGTTTTGAGGTAAACGCATCGGGTTGAATTTAGTTAGGATTTAAGAAAAAATAAACTCATTTGACCCATCCCGTTTTGAAATATATAGTGTTTTTACTTTTTAATATTCTTATATTAATTACTTTATAATTACGCTGGTTTAGGGTGTCCACTCGGCACAAGTTCTAGATCAAGTGTATTAGTAAGTGAGAGGGTTTGGGTTTTTAATGTAAAAACCCGTCTAGTCATGAGTTTGACATTTATTTAGACTGTTTGAATTTGAGTTTGGCCAAATCCTTATCAAACCCAATCCATTGCCATATGAGGGGTAGTAGGACTTGGTTGAAATTAAATATATAAGTAAATTAAACATAAAATTATAAAATTAATTTGTTTGATTTAGAATTTGAAAATAAGAAATAAAGTGCCACTAAACCACAATAATGCATTTAATGACTAAAAACATTCCAAACAGACCTTAACCTCATGATCAAGTAATTAGAACCCCATGTGCTTCTAAATTTATTAATTTCACCTACACCACATGCATACATGCCTCCTAATTATAGTATGTCTTTTTCTTGCCAACAAGATCTTAGAATTAGAAAGCTAGCACAAAGTTGAAGTTTTAAAAAAAGTGCTTCTATATATATGTAATAAGATTGCAAAATTAAGTCAATGGACTTGTACCTTAGTGACATATTCTTTAATCTTTGTATTAGAGATGTCACATATTCGAAACCGTTTGTCCACCCATTTGTGGAGTGGTTGTTGATGATACATATGGTATGATTCGCGGTGGTTCGTATGGTTGGTGAAACTGTATAAGTTGAAAATGTTCTCTCAGTTGGGAGACTTTTATGAGGGTGACATGAACAGTATTATTATTATTATTATTATTATTATTATTATTATTATTATTATTATTATTATTATTATTATTATTATTATATAAAGTGACGTTCTTGTATCGCATTAGGCACACATATATAAAGGGACATTTTCAATTATTCTTTTATGAAAACTTATGACTCATATTTAGATATTTTTATTTTTACACTTGCACTGGCACTGGCACTTATCCATAGCCTCCCTTGGTAGTTGGCAAGCATAGGGATTAGTGGCGGAGCCAGAAATAAATTCTAAGTGGGGCCAAAAAAAATTTTAAGCCAAAACTTCAATAATTATGTTTCTAGGCTAAATTTTTTACTAAAATACTTCTCCATTTTGTTTCGATATTTTGGAAAAGTTAAAAACGATATACTAAAATTAATTCTATATTTTGAAATATCTTTATCAGCTCAATATTCAACCTACTATAATCAACAAACAAATATATTAATAAACCAATCTAAGAAGAAAATCAACATTAAAATACCTAAATCTTAATATTCAAAATAAAAAAAAAACAAAATAGTGTAAGATTATAAAAAAGAAATATAACCTAAGAGGATAAGAGCCGGAAAAAAAAGAAAAAAAAAAGAAGGAAGCAGAGTGCGCTGGTGCAGTGGTGTTGGTGCTGCATCCGCGCTTCAAACAAATAAAAGGAACAACTAAAATAAATTAGACCACCTATTATACTTTTTGTTTATACACCATCTCTACAATAAATTATAAAACCCATCCCCCGTACTTACACCTTTCATCGCACAAAACCCCCTCATTTATACATCAGCCCTGTAGTGAGATGAAAGACCTCCCCCAAACTTATATACTTTATATATAGCACAAAAACCCCTCACCCTATGCCCCACTAAACTTTTCAATTACACATACACACCCTCATTTTGTACTCTCACACAAAACCCCGCATACTTGGTCAAAATTTACGAAAAGTCTAGACGGGACCATGGCCCCTCTTGAACCCTACAGAGCTCCGCCCCTAAGGATGTTGAATTAAAAGTTCTTACTTGATTTCCACGTTTAAAAAAGGATGAAAATTATGTCTATATATCTAGCTCAAATTAATCCATGATAAAAGAATGAAATTTATTATTGACTTTATTGCCAAAACTCAAATGATTATTACTAAGTAACATAACCCTCTGAAACATGACATACAATCATTCAATACACTATTTTCTTTTACGAGAAATCAAAACCGTTTCTGGAATACATTTTCAACTTATTTATTATTGTAAAATTGACATATTGATTTTACTCAAAAAGGAAAAAAAATGTAATATTTTTTGTGAGATATTTTTTATTTAAAAAAAAGAGAGGCCAAGACTCTCCATTTTGATATTAAGGTTTTCGTTTGATAACAAAATAAAAATGGTGATGAAACAATTGATTTGTTTGAGAAGTTGGAAAATAACATAAGTGATTTGATTAGATATTCTCCATTTCTTTATGAGTAGATCTGTACATGCCCTACATCTTTCTTTATTTTTTGTGCAAATTTTTTATTTCTCACTACCAAAAGAATTTTTTTCATAAAAAAGATTAAAAACTAAGAGAAAATTTCTCCAGCTTCCACATCTCTCTATTTATTTTTAAATTTTACATAAATTAACTTACATTTTGTCTTGTAATGAGAGACATAACGTACGCAGTCTAAATTATAATTAACTAGGTTACCTGTGTCGGACAGCACATTGAAATTTAAAAAAAAGAAGAAAGAATTCAACACATTTAAATTAAATATTTTTGTCGTTGTACTAATAATAGATTAAATCACAGTTAAATTTTTGTATGCGGCAATCTATAATAGGGTTAAATAAACCAAGTATATATAACAATTATTAATATTTGGTTATTTTGTAATATGATTTTTCATATATGCTTTTGTATAAAAAATATAGTTTTGTCAATATATATTTCGAATAGCTATACAGGCATTGGAAATTTTTTTTTCTCTTTGCATTTGATATTAATATTTTTAATTCTCAACATCTTTTTTATATCATGATCCCTTATGGCAGGGAGAATACTAGAGGAAGAAATTGGGCATCGTTATCTTGGCAGTTCAAAATATCTAATGAATTTATATAATTTAACTATATAAAATTAATTAAAAGTTATTCTTAATTTTTTTTTCAAACATAATATTGTAATCACAATAGATTCTTATTTTTTAGATCCCGATGAGTAGATTTTAAATTTATAAATTTTATTAAAATTTTATTTTCAGATTTTTTTTAAAACATAATATTGTAATCCCAATGGATCTTATTTTGTAAATCTCGATAAATAGATTTTAAGATTTATAAATTTTATTAAATTCTGATTTTTAAATTTAAAGTTATGATATTTTAAGTTTCTTAAAAGTTAATGAGAGAAAAAGTATGTGAGAATATTTTGTGTGTATAAAATATATGTGAGTATAATTTGATGTTTTTATGTAAATAAAAAACACTTCTAAAGGTTAAAAAAAATTCTCCAAAAGTATTAACGCAAATTATGAATTATTAATTTGATAAAAAATTATTGAAAGAAAATATTGAATTTTTGTTCCTTATTAGAATTAATGAATAAGATATTGTGGATGGCCGACCTTGGAGCAAGTGATCAACTGTCAACCAACAAATGTCCAACAGGAACGGCTCACCTAATAGATTGTGGGGGCAATTAAAAAAAAGGGCTTATTAGAGAAAGATTTTCACACTAAAGTCAGGGAATAATTATTTTTTAAATAAAGGGCCTATTTTTTATTTTATTGATAATATGACATGTGTCTTTTTTTTCATTATAAAATGACATCCCAACCCTTAAAATAAAATAAAAAATACCAATATGCATTAAAATATGGACTGCAATATGAACTTTGCAGTCTATATTTCACTGCAATTTGAACTTTGCACTCCATATTTTACTGCAATGTGAACTTTGCAGTCAATATTTTTAGTGCAAAGTTCATATTGCAGTCCATATTTTACTGCAATGTGAACTTTGCAGTCCATATTTTTAGTGCAAAGTTCATATTGCAGTCCATATTTCACTGCAATATGAACTTTGCAGTTTATATTTTACTGTAATATGAATTTTGCAGTCCATATTTTTGTGCAAATTTCATAAAAAGGGGTAATCTAGGTAATACATAAAATGTTTTTATTAATTAAATGATATTTAAATTTATTCAAATACATTCATTTAAAATATAAAACAAAATAGGCCTCTAACACTAATTACCAATTAAAAATAGGCCCTTCATTCAAAAAAATATTATTCATTGGATTTTTGGTAAAAATCAATGTATAATAAGCCCTTCTACCTAATTTCTAGTACATTGTGCTACTGACGGCTCATATCTGACCAATCATTTCACAAAATTTCTCTTTGAAAATTAAGAACACAGTTGGTTCACGTGACTTGGACTACTAAAATACTAAGTCAGAAAAGGCCCTTCTCTTTATTGCAATTAATTAAAAAAAAGCAAAATATTATCCGTTTTAAATCAAACTCGGATTCAAAATTTCCCAAATCCGAGTGTCATACTATATATATTATAAAAAAATACTCATATCAACCATCATTAAAGCAATATAGGTTAATGCTTAATCACTGAGCTGTTTATTATTACTATTTAAGTTTTTCAAGATTTTCAAACTATATATATTTGAGTCGTACGCACACGCGCACCGTGTGTGTAAAATAAACTAATATAAATTAATGTAAAGGAGTGAGCAAGATTTTACATATCAATAAAAATGAGGTGACAGTGTAAACAAGATTTTAATTGTTCATATATTTTAAGACAATTATGTATTCATTTCTGTTAAGCATGGTATTGATCGCAATTCCTTCTCATGAGGGTATCCACTATGGGTATAATATAATTTAGGCTAAATTGTTAAATATGTCCGATGAGTTTCACTGTGGGTAATTGCTAAAATTTGGAAGGGAAGTGTCACCTGCATGAGCTAGGTACGGGCGAATCCCTTCTCTCTACACACGCACACACACACACACACACACATATATATATATATTCATGTACATCAGTATATATAGGTTGAGATCTATAACAAATCAAATAAAATAGCAAAACTTAGGGGGAAAAAAGAAAAAGAAAAAGAAAGGGAGAGGAGGGGCAAGGCAGGCCAATCTCAACCGCCTGGCTATAATTTAGCCTATTGCTAAATTTAGTTGGGCATTACCATACGTAATAGGTTTATGATTATTATACCATACCCATAGTGGAGGTGCATATGCTAAATATAGGCTTTTTGCATACCCACAGTGGATGACCTAACATTTTAAACTTTTGAAAGAGATCATGATATAAGAGTCTAGCTGTTTAGGAGGTCTAATGTTTAAGTCTTAGCAAGTACATCTCTCTCATTTGTTAATTATCATATAGGTGTCCACCACATCTCGTGCGGGTTGTTGTCAACACAAACAGTGTTAGCATTTAGGCTACGTTGTTCAACCATTGATGTCTTGTCTTAGATAGAGGGGAGCACCATGCCTTGGTATGATTACTTTGGTCAGCATTAGTACCAAGATTCACTGCATCTTCTGAACTCGATACTGATTTTCAATCCCTTGCTCCACCTCTTTCAATGCTTTGATCCACGGGTTATTCCCACTCAGATAGAATGGGCACCACAAACAAGGATGTAGTTTAATATTTTAAAGAGCGTGGCCCACTCCTCGACAAAAAATTGGCGTGCTTCTTCAAGTGTGGGATACATCTCATGTTCGCTTTCGGACTGGATAAATAGTAAGCTTGATTAAGAATTGAGTATGTTTGTTCTTTGCCTATTATAAAGAAAAAACCAAAAAAAACCTCTAATTAAGGACTAGAACTAACATTTTATTAAAAAAATCGTAATAGGTGTGGGTACCCCTCCCCAATTAAACTATCCCTTAAAAGGATTTAAAATTGCCCTAATGGGAGTTGAGCCTGCATCATTGCTGCCCTCGAGCTTCTCTTCAAATACTTACTTTCGCTCTAGTTCCGTCAAGCTCTATCACCATCATGTCGCCCTCAAGTTGTTTTTAAAAATTTGGAAAGCAAGGGTTAATGTCACCCTGCATGAGCTAGGAAAGGGTGATATTTATATATATCAATATATAGGTTGGGATCTATACAAACCAAACAAAATAGCAAGACTTAGAGGGGGGGGGAGAAAAAGAAAGGAAGGGGCGGCGCAATCTCACCCAGTTGGCTATAATTTAGCCAATTACTAGATTTAGTTGGGCATTACCATACATAATGGGTTTATAATTATTATACCATACCCATAGTGGAGGTGGGTATGCTAAATATACGTTTTTTCGTTACCCACAATGGATGACCTAACAATTTAAATTTTTGCAAGAGATCATGGTAGAAGAGTCTAGTTATTTGGGAGGTCTAAGGTTCAAGTCTTAGTAAGTACATCTCTGGCATTTGTTAATTATCATATAAGGATCCACCACCTCCCGTTCAGTTGCTTGTCAACACAAACAGTGTTGGCACTTAGGCTACGTTTTTCAACCATTGCCGTCTTAGAGAAAGAGGAGCACCATGCCTGATATGATTTTCAATCCCCTGCTCCATCTCTTTCAATGCTTTAATCCACAAGTCATTCCCATTCGGATAGAAGGGGGACCACAGACAAGGAAGTAGTTTAATGCTTTAAAGAGAGTGGACCACTCCTCAAGAAAAATTCGATGCGCCTCCTCAAGTGTGGGACACATCTCATGTTTGCTTTCGGACCAAATAAGTAGTAAACTTGATCAATAATTGAGTATTTTTGTTCTCTGCCTGTTAATTATGAATTTTTTATATTATAAAATAAAATAACCTTTAGTCAAGGAGTAGATTATAAATTTTATTAAAAAATCGTAATAAGTGTGGGTAGCCTTTCCTAATCAAACTATGCATTAAAGGAATTTGAAATTGCCTCACCAGGAGTTGAGATTGCATCACCGCTACCCTTAAGCTTCTCTTCAAAGACTTATGTTTTGCTCTAGTTTAGTCAAGCTCCATCACCATCATGTCGCCCTCGAGTTATTTTTCAAAAACTTGCTTTCACTATGGATTTGCCTTATCATATCTGCATCACCATCCTTAAGGGATTAATTCAACTACCCCATCAAATTGCCATTGATAGGATTCAAATTCTGCTTGCTTCTATGAAGAGTAGGCAATCATACCATCTGAGATAAAGCTCATTCTGATTTTTTACTCTCCACGTACAAGTATGGAGTTGCGTTAAGTACAATATTCATTGCGATTCTTTCTCCTAACAAGTTAAACTTTTGGTAGAGATGGTTCCAAATACTTTTGTACAAAATTAAGAATTTTTCTCCTTTTTCGCTACGTAATCAATATTTAAATTTAAAAAACAAATGAGCTTAATTTGTGAAGATTATTAATTATATTGAAAGTTATTGTATAAAAAATATATAAAAATAAAATAAAAACTCATTATTTCAATGAGAAAAACATATATCCATTGGAGCTCAAATGTATGCAAAAAATTGATATAAAAGAATAGGAATGTACTAGCATATATGTCACGGGGCGTCCTTTAATGGTAAAAAGAGTTCGCGTGAGCGACAAGGCATACTGTTAGCTTATTCAAGTTCACTAGGATATTATTTACAACAAACAGCCAACAAGCAACAACAATAATTAAAAGTGAGCGTGATCATAAATTAAAATTACTTCATTGCAATAAACTTGATTACATGATAAGCTATTACAATGTTGGAAGAAAGTAAGAGGTTGAAATATAGTGCTAGTGAACGTGCACTGGTAGGTAACTCGAGTGAGATGCATATAATCTTATCCCCACATATAACCCCTTAATGAAAATACCAAAATTGTAGTAGTGCACGTTGACTCACAAAAGTTATAAGAAAACGATTATGAAGGAAATTCCTAGATATATTTACATGAAAACAATATTTACATATGAAAAGAGATTTCTTTAAAAAATTAGTTGAGATGAAAGGCTAAAACTTATAGTTAATGTTGGATGGCTTGTTGCAGTTGCTAGTGCTAAATGGCTTGCTGGATTTTGCTGTGTTCAAGTGTGTGCATGACGTCATTGAAGTGTAGTTAGTCATGGGTGCTGTAAAGAGGCATCCCTTGACATTATCTTCCACTAAAGTTATTGATGCCCTTGTCAACTTGTTGAGGTATGTAGTGATCATTTCGTAAAAGGCAGATAGGTTAAACACGCTTTCCCAAGTTTTCTCTTCTAGGTCCCTTCCTGCCTATTTAACTAGAAGCTCGTGGTGTTGTTTGTGGCATACTATCATAATCTGGTCGGAAAGGATGGCTTCCACTATCTTATTTCCTTTTTATTTTTGCTTCAACCTTGGACAATTAGAGTCTCATCGAGATAGATCGGTTGCATCAGCATAATACGATTTCAGTACGCTAACGTGAAATACAGGGTAAACCTTCAACAAACTAGGGGGCTTCCTATAAGCAAGTTTCTCAATCTTCTTCACAATATTGAGTGGCTCCTCCTTAACCTTAAACAATAGATAGTTGTGAGCAACTCTTTCTCACGAGTTGAGTATATCATCTTTATGTCGTTGAGCTTTCGACTCTCGTATGCCACTAGATGACTTACTTGTATTAAGACCCCTCTTAGGGCAACATTTGACACATTTTTGTACATTTGGAATGACTTGGTTACATTGGGCAGAGTAAGACTGGTATCTTTAGACATGGTTTTCTTCAAAGCATTGAAGGCAGCTTAAGACCCCATCAATCAGTCCCAAACTTTTGACTTCTTCAGGAGTTCTATTAACGAGATTGCGATATCAGAATAATCTTTCACAAACATCCTAGAGTAATTCGCTAGTCCAAGATAAGAACAGAGTTCTGACACATTAGTGGGCGCCTGCCATTGTTGGATGACCTTAACCTTAACTGGATCTATTTGCACTATTCTTTGCTCAATGATGTGGCAAATAAATTTAATATGTTTATGCACAAAAGAACACTTTTACAACTTGATATATAACTCAGGATTTTGGAGTCTTTCAAATACCTTCCTCAGGTGCTTTTCATGCTCCACCATGCTTTCGCTGTAAACAATAATGTCGTCAAGATAAACTAGAACAAAATCATCCTAGGTTGTCATTGAGAACCTAATTTATTATAATGCTGGACGTAGATGGATCAATAGTTAGCCCAAATGGTGTAACAAGAAATTCATAAGCTCTATATCTTGTTATGTAATATGAACTTGCTAATTAGATCAAGTTTGGTGAATATTTTTGTACAGCTGATTTGATCGAAACAATCGGCAACCAGAAAGATGGGATAGTTATTCTTTATGGTCATTTTATTGAGAGCTTGATAGTTGACACACATTCTTAAAGAACCGTCTTGTTTCTTTAAAAAAGAATGGAGCTTCGTACGAAAATTTTGCTAGTTGCACTAAACCCATAACCAATAATTCTTTTAACTTTTTTTGAAGTTCAACCAATTCAGGCTGGGACATCAGGTAAGCTATGCGAATTAGAGGTTTGGCACTCGGGACCAATTTAATCTGATGATCCACTTCTCTATGGGAATGCAACTTTTTTGGAAGGTTGTTGTGCATCATATTTTTGAACTCAGTTAAAATGAGGAATATATTTTGGCAGGGCTCCTGATGTCTTTTGGATTTCATCCCATTTCAGTACTGCCACAAAGTGGGGTTGTCGTGTTTAAAGACCTTTTTTAACTGGATTGTTAAGAGAAATTCCCCACTACTTGTTTGGGTCATTACTAAGATAATACATAAATTCTTGCTGAGCATTATCAAGCTAGTGGTGCAGGTCATAACACTGGCCTCAGTTTCTCTTAAGAACTCTAACCCCATGATAACCTTGAAGTCATCCATCAAAATGACAGAGAAATTGGTTCTCCCTTCGCAAAGATTGACTTTTGTTAATAATTATTTTTCCATTCCGACGACAGGTTAAGCAGCCGAGTTAATGGCCTTCACATGACCCAATTTTTTCTCCAAGATAAGGCACAAACATTCGACTTCGTACTTGCCAAATAGTTATGCATTGTGCTTGTGTCCACGATAGCAAGCATTGGTTTCATGTTTATTTTAATGTCAACATACATTACACCATTTTCCTGAAGGCTCTTCTTAACATTTGTTCTCTCTTTCGAGGTGATTTCATCTTTTTTTTTCATTAGAGATCCTCTTTTACTATCACAGCATTGCAAGAATAAGTGAATTGTCCTTGATAAGCACCCAGTGAGGCTCCTTCACAAACCCTAATGGCACTTTAGGAAACATGCCACCACACCTGGCGACGATAGCATTTAAGAGTTGCTTGTCGGGGCAGTTAGCTATTAATTGAGGACCATGGCATAAATTAAAAGGTCTAGGGGTGAAAGGCTTCTTTCCATTATTACTGGCTTGGGAAGTCCCCGTGAAATTATTCTCATTTTTTAAATTTGTCTGTTGATTGAAAGACCTAGTGGGTGTGTTACTTCCCCCATCTAGTTTGGCTTGAGAGGTTTATTTTTTCTCCATGATTTTTTGCTTGTCTATTTCTTGGAGTGTTGGGTTTAGGCCCCGTTCTATAATCTTGTAGGCATTCAGTAACTGATATGGCTTGAGGTAAGGTCTTAACTTATCTTTGGTTTATTTCATTTTTGGCCCAAGGTTGTAACCCAATCATGAAGAAGAAGAAGAAGAAGAAGAAGAAGAAGAAGAAAAAAAAGAAGAAAAGCCTATCGGCATCATTCATATTGTGGATATCTAACATAATCGTGGTGAAAGCATTGGCATACTCCTTAATACTTTCACAGTGTTTTGTTTGTAGGAGCTCTTGTTGCACATTATGGGATGTGTTTTCGGGAAGGAATCGAGTACTTAATTTTCTTTTTACATCCTCCAGGTGCTCATCTCACAATCACAAGCTTGAATGTCATTATACTTGTTTTTGCGACCATAAACTTGGCATCCTCGGATAAGTACATAGATTCAGTGAATACTTTGGTTTCCTCTACGTCATTCTTTGTGGCACAAAAATCTAGTTCCATGTCAAAAATAAAGTTCTCCAATTTCCTAGCATCATAAACACCAGTTAATGCCTTAACTTCGGGTACTTTCATCTTGGTACTGTGAACACCTCATTTTGCGACCCCCGCAAGAATCCTGATAAACAAGCACGCATGCATGCACGAGCATTCCTAGATTCACATGTACTTTGTTCATGTGACACAGGTCAAAGAAGAAAGCCGAAAAGACTCCCGGATGAGAAGTTACAGAATTATCGAAATGTGCCGGAACTGAAAACCGTCAAAAATCTTGAAAACTTGTTACGCATTTTTGATCATCCTAAAACTTTGAGATTTGTTATACATTACCATGAGGAGTAGCATACCCGAAAATCAGCTCGATCCGACGGTCGGATCTTCAAAAATTCAGAAAAGCGTGAGTTTGTTTCGGGTGATCAAATGGAGGTTTTCTCGAAGTTAAAATGGTTTGAAGTTTGGTCAATAGATAGGCCTTATTTTGGGGAAGAACATATTCAAAATTCAATTTTGTCGGACATGGGATCATCAAGAATCAATTTGTCTATCGTGCAATTCTAGTCGAAATGTCCTTCGTAGCAAATTAAAATAAATAGTGGCCTTCCCGAATTCTGATCAACCTCAAATTTGGACACAAGCTATAAACAATTTGGAGGGAAACCATATCCAAAATTCAGGAAACTCCAACGGTTAGAAGTTCAATTGTCGAGATTGTTGTACGCAAGTACGTTTTCTACGCGGGAACAAACTCTTTGTACCAAGCCAAAGATACCGAGTCCTTCCCAAACTCTGATCGTCTCTAATTTTTTACAGAGTCTAGAAGACTTATATCGGAAATACATATCCAAAAATCAGAATGATCCAACGGTTAGATCTATCACTTTATAGCTTTTCAAATCCCTTTTCAAATTGTTTTTCAAAACCTAAAGGTGTATAACAAACCCTAATCCAATTCCAAAATAGTATTATTACTTTCTTACTTTTTCAAAAGCTCGGATTAACGGTATTGTTATACGAAGGAATCGATAATCGCTATATATCCAATCTAACTCATAGATTGCGGTGTATATGTGATGAATATTCGATTATGAGATTATTATTGCCATCTATACCGGTTTAATCAATAGACTATGGTACACGATCGGTCAACTCGCTCATGTCACATCGAATATAAGATTTCACATTGAATCTGTTTTCGAAAAGCCCAATGCTTTATAAAATCACTTGTTTCATTGCATCTATTATTATCAAACTCTCTTTTTCAAATCACACACACACACACACACACTTATTTTCAAAATCATGGGCGAATTAGGAAACACATCGTTTTCATCCCATCCCCAAAATTTTTGTTTCTAAGGCAAGCACGAAAAGCTGCAAAGTAATAGCAATAGCATGCAAGAATTGAATTATAACACGCGCATATCCTACTCAAGAGACTAAAAGGGCGAATTGGGTGCCTGACACCTTCTCGATTCGTAACTTAATCTCCGAACCTTCGAATCAACTGGTTTCGCATATATTGTGTATAAGAGGATGTTTAGTCCATAAATACGTCTCTTTTACACAAACTTTTTGTTTTTTTAGTAACACAAACTTTTTGTTTGTTTCTTAATTTTTTCAAAACCTAATTTTCAAAGCAACGACGGAATCGTCGCCCACGAGGACCCCCGGGCGTCGAGAACGCAGGTTCTTACAGTGGCGACTCTGCTGGGGATACTTAAGAGGATTAGACTCTAAACAAAAGTAGAATATGCGTGGATAATTATTTTTGTTTGCATTTTTTTTTGGCCTTAGTTTTAGGATAACATAGATGTGATTTAGGTGGATACCCTGATTTCCTTTTTATTTGTAATAATTGTTTGAGGAAAATCTTTTCATAAATAAAAATTTGAAAGTACTCGAACAAACCCTAAAGCGCTTATCATAATGTACCCTCATAATTGTTATTTTGCACGCACCCACTATCATCATACATTATCGCGAGTGTGAATTTACCCTATCAACCTCGGGACCAAAGTTGTGACTAGGCCGTGGACTTGCGGGTCTACACTAGCCAAAAGCGCATGGGACCACTCTCCTTGGCCAAGTACCAAACTGAGGTATATCGAGTGATGAGAACACTCACGTACACAGAATGTATATCAAAATATCCTTGCACGTACTCGCCCTTGGGGTATATAGCAAGACCTAGCCAAATAGGAGGGAGCCTTAAACCTTACCCCTTTTCAACCACGCTTGCATATAGGATGCGTCAGCCTAGTACACACGAATTTTTGCATATTTTTTTTAACCGTCGGTCGTGAGATTAGTGAACAAAAGTCCTTGTCATACATACCAACTCTTGGTTTGGCAAGTACGGTCGATGGCTGTCCAACCCCGTCCGTAGAAATTCCTCACTAAAACCCGTTGGTGAGAATTTTCCTGTCACTATTTCCATAAAAAAAAAAACTCTAAGAGGAAAGAACTTCCCGATTTTCAAAAAATGTTTTTCAAAATATTTTCTAAAAAATCAAGTCATTTTTCAAAATGAATTTTTAAAAAATTAATTTTTAAAATCGAAAGGTTATAAGGGTTACCCTGGGAATTCATATTCCTACCCTAAACCTATCCATGGGGCTCTCAAGTTGTTGCCGTCGGTCTGTTTTCGCTAATCACCAAAAAGTGGTTTTCGATTTTATTTTCCTGTCGAGTCACAGTTTTTCGAGAATTATGCAACCCATAGCAAAATATTAATTTTTCGGTCAAATCCCCGACTTCTTTCTCCCCATTCTTCACCACACTCCGATTATCTGGCAATGGTTGACTAGGCTCTCAGAGATTCAAACTAGACGACTCACGAAATCAGATTCACCACCGATCATGCCTCCTCATTGTGACACCAAGCTACTACTTCATCAAACCAGGGTCGACAATACTGAGGGTAGTTATGGTAAAGTTTCTCATGCAGCGGGTCCACCGCCTAGTCCCGTTTTCCCGTAAGCTGAGGGTAGTACCTTAACCCTTGAACATTTATATCATCTAATCCATGATCTGACCCAATTTGTAGCCATCATGAAGGATCACCAAGTGGCCACCCAAGCCCATCTTGAGCCCTAATCGCTGTCAGAATACCTGCTGAACCAAATCAATTCAATCCAAATCCATACCCAGCCTAAGGTAACCAAACTCGAGACCCAGTAACTCCACTTAACATTCTCTAACACATTCTCTCAATTCATGCTAACATCAACCACCCACTTCCTATGGCCTTGCTAAAATCGTTATACCACCGGCGTAAGATCCCAAAACCGCATGGTTGAACCTTGAACATTACCAATCCCTTCAAAACCATAATCCTCAAGCCATCATTGATGCAGATCATAATAGCTCCCTGAAGACTAGCCTCACAATCATCGTTCAGACACATTGAAGGTGCAAAGGGTATATGCACTGAGGGTATCGACAAGAAGACGCAAACAGGTCCCTGAAGACTAGCCTCACTATCATCGTTCGTATACACTGAGGGTGCAGAGGGGGGTATATGCACTGAGGGTTTCGACAAGAAGACCAAAACAGCTCCCCAAAGACTAGCCTCACCATCATCGTTCGCACACATTGAGGGTGCAAAAGGTATATGCACTGAGGGTATCGACAAAAAAAACCCCGAATAACTCTCAAAAGACTAGCTTTTTCATTAATTATTCGCGCTGAGGATGTACTACCCACATCACCACGACCCTGTTGTTGTCCTATCAGCAGAACCAAAAACCCTAAAGGTATAATCAAGTCAATCAATTGGTTTAGCAACTGAAAGCCCCTACCTCTCTCAAGAATCAAGCCTGTCCACACCCACTCATGAAAATGCAGAATAACAGTAATCCTCCCAAGATTGTGGGTATGAGCAAAAGCAGCAACGCGAATGAATCTTAACAGGCCCAAGACTCAAGAAGTAGAGAAGACAGAAGCATGACGCAAGATCAGCAGAATCCCAAGACGGAAGCACGCCATTTCTCTTGTGACCGATATCACCTTGCACTCACTCACTGATTGACCGAAAATTAATGTCTTTTCACTGTTGCTATGTTCTCAAAAAATTGTCGGTCTTGCATGCATGCATATGCACTTAGGTAATATCAAATAGCGTAGCATACTCCATAAATCATGCAACTCAAGATTCAAAACCTTTTCAAAACCAAGTTTTTAAAATGATGGTGCTGTGATTTAAGAAGTATACGAATACTTGAAATTTAGGGAAGCATGGCATAAGCATTTGCATAGTGCATACACATGAACACTTGCATAAGTGTACCGTGCACCAGTCCAAGAGTACATAGGCACTAAGCTCCATGGCCTACCAGACAGGCTTCACCACCGCATCCTGGTATATACCTCGATGATTACTCACACCACCATCACCAATTAAATCGTCATGACACAATCACATGTCCTCCCAAAGAGGCAAATCACTTCATAAATCCTCCCAGAGAGGCAAATCAAATCCCAATCCCTTTCTACAAGCACGAATCAAAGCCCTTTCTACAGGCACCAATCCAAGCCCTTTCTACAGGAACCAATTCAAAGCCCTTCCTATAGGTACCAATCCAGGCCCTTTCTATAGGCACCATTCTAAAGCCCTTTCTACAGGCTAATCCAATCCAAGACCTTTCTACAGGCACCAATCCAATCCAATCCAAACCCCTTTTACAGGCACCAATCCAAGCCCTTTCCATAGGCACATACTAAAGCCCTTCCTACAGGCAAACTCAAGCCATCTCCAAAACCAAAAAGCCCCCTTTTGAGAGGATATCAGAAAAAGATAGAGAGAAAGACTGGAATAAGAAGATTCCGTAAAAGACTTAGGGAACAAGCCCCTACAAAAAGGACTTTTCGCCTAGCTTCTTCTCGGGCGAAAAGTCTTCAAGATACGCTCCCAAAGGTTCTCAGACTGAAAATCACAAAACACAGCACGACGATGTCAAATGCGAACTTCCAAAGTAAACATTCTCAAAATCGCAAGAACGATGATGCTAAAAAAACCTGACAAAGTGAGATAAAACAAAGTGGGTACAAGAAAAAATTGAAAGAGTAGAAAAGAGGATAAATCTCACAGTGCCGAAAGAAAATAATATTGAAAAAACAGAAAAGAAAAAAGATGGCATCGAGAGCCACACCAAGAGTGACAGCTAGGCTAAAAAGCCCAGGGCTACATCTTGGGTGAGGAAGGCTGCTGACCTTGCGAAAAAAAAGAAAAAAAAAAGAAACTGCATCAAAAAACTTTCAATCAATCAAGGAAGAATAAGGGTATCGAAAAATAGAAAACGATGCAGGCACACAAAAATTTCTCCTCTCACGAAGTCAGAAAATAGTAAGCAGAATCGTACCTCGAAGACATGAGAAAAATGCCACGGAAGCAAAGCAAGAGGCAAAGCCCAAAATCCATGCACGAGGTTCGAGAATTAAGAGAACGTGACTCGATCCTTTCTCAAGAAGAAAGAAGCCAGCCAAAAATTCTTACTTTAAAAAAAAAGATTACACCAAAACTTTATCTCTTTATCTCTCTATGTCTTCTCAGAGACTCTCACATCCTCAGCAGATCAGCAATTCTCGCATCAGCCCTTATCCAAGCCAGTAGGAGTTACCTCCCTTGTAGCTCATCAACCAACAGCCTTTATCCTAGCTAGTAGGAATTCTCATTTCTTCAACAAACCATCAACCATTGTATCCTCAGTAGATCACCAACCTTTTCCAGCAGACCATGAATCATCATATCCCCAGCAGACCATATGTTGTCACCAAAGAAATGTCTCTGGTAGACCATCAACCATCATATTCCCACCAGACCCTCTGCCCTCACCTTGTCAAGCTAACCGAATCAGAATTATTAACAAAATCGTCCATGCCTGTGGGAGTACGTCCCTGCCTGTGGGAGTACAAAACATTCCCTACCTGTGGGAATTCAAAATCATCCCTGCCTATGAGAGTACAAAACATTCTCTGCCTGTGGGAATTCAAAATCATCCCTGCCTGTAGGAGTACGTCCCTGCCTGTGGGAGTACAAAACATTCCCTACCTGTGGGAATTCAAAATCATCCCTGCCTGTAGGAGTACGTCCCTACCTGTGGGAATTCAAAATCACCTGCCTGTGGGAGTACAAAACCTTCCCTGCCTGTGGGAATTCAAAATCATCCCTGCCTGTGCGAGTACAAAACCTTTCCTGCCTGTGGGAATTCAAAATCGTCCCTGCCTGTGGGAGCACAAAACCTTTCCTGCCTGTGGAAATTTAAAATCATCCCTGCCTGTGGGAGTACGTCCTTGCCTGTGGAAGTACAAAACCTTCCCTGCCTGTGGGAGTATATTCCTGCCTGTGGGAGTATAAAACATTTCCTGCTTGTGGAAATTCAAAATCATCCCTGCCTATGGGAGTTGTGGGAGTACAAAACATTCCCTGCTTGTGGGAATTCAAAATCATCCCTGTCTATGGGAGTACAAAATATTCCCTGCCTGTGGGAGTACAAAATCATCCCTGCCTGTGGGAGTACAAAACATTCCCTGCCTGTGGGAATTTAAAATCATCCCTACTTGTGGGAGTACGTCTCTGCCTATGGGAGTATAAAATATTCCCTACATGTGAAAATTCAAAATCATCCCTGCCTGTGTGAATTCAAAATCATCCATGCCTGTGGGAGTACAAAACCTTCCCTGCCCATGGATATATGTCAATTTGAGAGAGACTTATTAACAAAAGCCATCCCTACCAGTGAGAATACAGCAGCTCATCAGCCAAATCAAAATCTGAGTAAAAAGCAGGACATGTCCCGAACAGCCCAAAAATCGCCCATCCATCCCTAGTGGAGCACGACATCATGGCATTATTTTTAAATAGCACATAGGAATCATGCTAGTTCCGCAAAATGACGCGTTCTCATTATCGTCCTGGTTTCGTTGCTTCACAAAGAACCCAGGCCGAGAGGGTTTGTGAACACCTCATTTTGCGACTCTAGCAAGAATCCTGATAAACAAGCACGCACGCATGCATGAGCATTCCTAGATACACATGTACTTTGTTCATGTGATACAGGTCAAAGAAGAAAATCGAAA
This sequence comes from Lonicera japonica, assembly GCA_021464415.1. Lineage (NCBI taxonomy): Eukaryota > Viridiplantae > Streptophyta > Magnoliopsida > Dipsacales > Caprifoliaceae > Lonicera > Lonicera japonica. The sequence goes on from CM038463.1 coordinate 23,820,062, forward strand.
GGACTCCCGGATGAGAAGTTACAGAATTATCGACATGTGCCAGAACTGAAAACCGTCAAAAATCCTAAAAACTTGTTATGCATTTTTGATCATCCTCAAACTTTGAGAGTTGTTATACATTACCATGAGGAGTAGCATACCCGAAAATCAATTCAATCCGACGGTCGGATCTTCAAAAATTCAGAAAAGCGTGAGTTTGTTTCGGGCGATCAAATGGAGGTTTTCTCGAAGTTAAAATGGTTTGAAGTTTGGTCAGTAGATAGGACTTATTTTGGGGAAGATCATATTCAAAATTTAGCTTTGTCGGACATGGGATCATCAAGAATCAATTTGTCTATCGTGCAATTCTAGTCGAAATGTCCTTCGTAGCAAATTAAAATAAATAGTGGCCTTCCCGAATTCTGATAGACCTCAAATTTGGACACAACATATAAAACATTTGGAGGAAAACCATATCCAAAATTCAGGAAAATCCAACGGTTGGAAGTTCAATTGTCGAGATTGTTGTACGAAAGTACGTTTCCTACGCGGGAACAAACTCTTTGTACCAAGCCAAAGAGACCGAGTCATTCCCAAACTCCGATCATCTCCAAGTTTTTTACAGAGTCTAGAAGACTTATATTTTCAATACATATCCAAAAATCAGAATGATCCAACGGTTAGATCTTGACTTGTCGTACAAATAGTTGACCTTGTCTACAACAACTACCTTTCCTATGCGGAAACAAACTATTCGTATCAATCAGAGAAAAAAAAGGTAACCCTCCCGAAATCTGATCGACTTGAAATTTTTACACGATTTAGAAGACTTCTATTTCCAATACATATCCAAAACTTAGGATGATCCAACGGTGGGAAGGTTTCGCGATATGCTCCAAGAGTCCTAGTTGCAATCTCCATTCATTATTTTCATCAACAATCAAGGGGATTTCTTGGTACACACCAAGAGACCCTTACTCTCTCCCTCTAAGGAGGCTCAGGTATAATTTTCTCTCTCTTCTTTAATTTATTCTTCAGTTTTATAATTCATACTCTTGTCTGCATAATTTCTATCACTTTATAGCTTTTCAAACCCCTTTTCAAATTCTTTTTCAAAACCAAAGGTGTATAACAAATCCTAATCAAATTCCAAAATAGTATTATTACTTTCTTACTTTTTCAAAAGCTCGGATTAGTGGTATTGTTATACGAAGGAATCGATAATCGCTATATATCCAATCTAACTCATAGATTACGGTGTATATGTGATAAATACTCGATTATGAGAGCATTATTGCCATCTATACCGGTTTAATCAATAGACTATGGTACACGATCGGTCAACTCGCCTCATGTCACATCGAATATTAGATTTCACATTGAATCAGTTTTCGAAAAGCCCAATGCTTTATAAAATCACTTGTTTCATTGCATCTATTATTATCAAACTTTCTTTTTCAAATCACACATACACACTTATTTTCAAAATCATGGGCGAATTAGGAAACACATCGTTTTCATCCCATCCCCAAAATTCTTGTTTCTAAGGCAAGCACGAAAAGCTGCAAAGAAATAGCAATAGCATGCAAGAATTGAATTATAACACGCGCATATCCTACTCAAGAGACCGAAAGGGCAAATTGGGTGCCTAACACCTTCCCAATTCGTAACTTAATCCCCGAACTTTCGAATTAACTGGTTTTGCATATATTGTGTATAAGAGGATGTTTAGTCCATAAATACATCTCTTTTACACAAACTTTTTGTTTGTTTAGTAAAACAAACTGGCGACTCTTAATTTTTTCAAAACCTAATTTTCAAAGCAACGACGGAATCGTCGCCCACGAGGACCCCCGGGCGTCGAGAAAGCGGGTTCTCACAGGTACGCTACCCATCCCCAATAAGTGTGTTAGCAATCGCCATATGGACGATAGTCAATTTTTGGTTGATTTGATGAATTTTATTTTTTATCTCATCGATCATCTCCCCAAAGTTTTCCCCTGGTGGGTTTCGATGAAGGGCTTGTAGTTTTTCCTCTAAGGCTTTTCTGCAGTCTAGGAGTAACACTTGATGTGTCACCGAGCGGCACAACTTGGATGTGTCTATCCAAGCTTTGTACACGACCGCAAAGAGAAGGCACTACACCCGTCTTTTCCATCAATGAGCTAACATTCCTTTCGAGAGTTTCGATTCGTTGGCTATTAATTCCTATTGTAACGCAGCAAGATTCACAAACTATGTTTCATAAAGGCAGTCTTCGAACAATTCCTCTTATGTGACGCCCCGAATCCCGTTACGAGATTTTCATCTCCGTGACCCAGTCAATCAGGGATGCCGTGCACGACTGCAGGTTTAAATTATAAAATCATAACTTTTAAAAACTTTTCTTCAATGTAAAATGTAATCATGTTTTATAAAATTTTGGCATGTGGACTCGTTTATACAATAAACCCACCTATAAGGTTTAAAATCATTTACATACAAATGTAATCCAAATCAATGCACATTTAAAATCCACTCCATATGTAAAATCATTTATACAAGTCCGGAATTACACATTCCTTACTAGAATAATTTCAAAACTCATACATAATTACAAATAGTTTTAGATGACAAAAGATTATACACTACTTAGTCCTTAATCTTAAGGACTATGAAAGTTTATGGATATCAGAGGCTTCTAGACAATACGCCACGCTCCAACCCCGAAGCCTGCCCTGCAAAACTATTAGAAAACGGGATGAGCCAAAATCGGACTCAGTGGGAACTATATAAGTTTTATTAAGAAAATACACATTGGAAGGAACATACGCGTCCATTGTAATAAAACATTGTTTATACTTTTAATGATGGAAGTAATGCAATGAAAATCACCCACAGCATGCATAAAACCTAATAACTAGGACACCCATCCTAGGAACCGGAAGTTACTCGAATCAACTACGTTAACCCTATCTTTTAATCTCTTATATGGATTGTATCTATGAACTCATAGCGTAGTGAGATATCATTTGTTTCCTATGGTTCTTTATGCCGTGCTATTCATTACTTTCCACTTTAATTATAATACATTATGAAATCCGTCAACTCATACGTGTCTACAAAACTTCTTAGTAAGTATTACAACTTAGATGTTGGCATGTCATCAAATTATTTTATGTAATACTAATTCACATCCACAAGACTCCTCAATTAGCATTGCAATATAAGTATTAGTACATTATGCAATCGAGCCACATTATCAATTCATTAATAATCGCAATGAAATCACGCGAGGAGTACAAATAATAATAACAAAAGATATGATACAACAACCATAACAGACTATTATAAGCATATAAAGATCAATCTATCATATCTCTTGTATAAAGCCTCAAGCTTACAACCCGCAGTCACTAGGCTTAGAGCATCAGTTCTCGAAATACCCTAAGCTCTAAACTAATCGTGTCTCCTCTAAGTGTGAGATCTGCCCAGGGACTTGATCTTAACTTATAATTCATTTGGAGTTAAACCCATGCAAGATATTTTCCTAGGGACTACGCTCCAAATAGTTAACAAGAAGACACCCGTACAAGTAAACTCCTCCAAGGACAAAACTACCTTAAGATGTTTCACCTAAGTGTAGGGCTACTACTTCCCGAAACACACAGTGCCACTGATAGAGCTACACAAACTAATCCGCAAGCCAAGGAAGCTATAAAATGCAGGACTAGAATACTCATCCGCGATAAGGCAATATACATTAATACGACAACATAACAAACGGCTGCCACCGCACTGTACTGGGTAACCCTTTTCTTTGTCCGCTTTGGGTGGCTCCACTCCAGCTACAACTAGCACCAATACTCCTGGCTTGGTATTTATATCCCGGTCCCTCCGGCCTGGCATTTACAGCCCGGTTGCCCCCGGCCTTAGTATGGAAAATGCAAACACCATAATTATCATCCCGTGATTATTCATGTGTTATAGCCCATTAGCGCATTATTGATACTTTACATCTCATAATGTATCATGTCTGTAAAACTAGCGCCCTGTGAGTCTTATTGATGTCTTCGTGTTATTATATCATGCCAATCGTCATTTTCTATGCTTTCTCGTCTAACCGATATGCGTACGGCGTGATATTCCTTCCTGATTATGGCTACGACATCCTATAACCCATCACGTTGAATTATCTACATTACTAAGGTGTATCTAGATTGCATCTTCATTACTATTGCTAATTGTGGTCCTCATATGACACTAGGCTCAAAGGTTAGTGCATACCATTTTCGCCTTAGTGGGTTATAGTACAAATCTCGTGAATAATGCCATATAGAAGGTTATAGTACACGTCTCATGAATAATACCATATACTTGTAACTGATAACATATCTAAATATATTTATCATTTATATCCCACAATCAAGTATCTTGTAGGCACCAATCCAAAAATCCCCAAACTATAGGTCATACATATAACTACAAGATGGGTTTCATAAGAATCATTGTTTATACGAACTAAAACATAGATCTACATGTTAAATCATGCAATAGAGGTTATATTCTACCAATACCAACCGTTTATTAGACATAAACCCCAAATTCTCAATCTCATAGTTCATACACTTACCTACCAAATGGATATGATATGTAGATGCAAATTTATGGCTCATAACATGAAATCAATTACTCATACATGAAGTTTGTATGATAATCTACCCATTCACGCCACTAATTTAACTCTCATTCAACCAAACCCACATGAGGATGCAACAAGCCTAGGGTTTCATGAAAAATACCCATTCATAATAGAAATCTCTAGTGCAATACATAATAGTTTGAAAAACAAGTTTAATATAAAGGTTCCCACATCTATTGTTGATAATCCATAAGATTTAAGTGCTATGTGAAGTGTTGATGCCACAATCCCAAAGCCTTAGCTTCACCTTTGAGTTCCAATGGTGGTGATATGAAATGGAAGATGATGATCGAATAGTAATGTTGCGTATGTAATCTTTGAATTAATTAAGATGAAAAATCAATTATAATATCTCACAAATCTCATATCTCTCTCTAAAACTCCTTTAGTATGAGGAAGAAGAGTGAGGCTCGAAATGGGTGTATGGTGGTGATAAATAATGAGAAAATAAGGTTAAAATTCGACACTCAGGGCTCCAAGATCGATCTTGGAAGCTCTTAGCCAAGATTTCTCTTTCCCATAACACTTATCACTATTGGTAATTCGGTCATAACTTCTTACTCGGATTAGGGTAATTTTATGTCCATGGAAAGCTAATTCAAAGATATACAATTTTCTAATAGGAAGTCTCCTAAAATTCTAGATGGATAATTCCCATAAATCTTCTGAAGACAGCGCTCTGCCAAAGCACACTGAATGACCAAATTTTACTAACTGGCCTACTTCGGATGTTGTTTTGACTAACAAGAAGTGCGAATTGGCTTTCGTCCAAACACAAAAGTTGTAGAATGGTATGAAACCTAAATATAGGCACAAATGGTGACTAAATTGAATAAGATACAGAGAAGTTACATAGCTCCAAAATTGACTAAAAATAATGAATCGCGTATGACCGAAACTCACCATTTACAACCAGAAATCGATTTGGACCACCCGAATCACTAAACGATCACTCACACGAGTGTAGGTAACCTAATATGACTAATAAGAAATGCTAGAATGCTACGAGGCTCCACAATCCAAGATTTCACCACTCACGGTGAAATAAGCGAACGAATGATGACGATTGTGGTGGAATGAAAGTACGGGTGTAGACACCCCAATCCGTGACCCCCGCAAGAACCCTAAAAAATGCTCGTTAGTACCGTTGTTGAGTCTGTTACTCACCCAAAAGTACTAGAAACTGCTCCGAGAAGTTTGTAGCCTAACAAACCCATTCCCAGAGGGATTTGTCGTGCGACAAATCCACTTTTGTAGGTGTTTGTCGCGCGACAAACCAGATTGTGGCACGAGAAACCTTCAGATGTTGCACGACAAACCCCTCTGACTCAGACCGTCCACTCCCTGACACATCAGTCTGTTAGGGACATTACTTTAGCCGTTTGTCGCGCGACTTTGTCCCATATGTCACGCGACACTTCCACTTTTGGAGGGAATGTCGCCCGACAATCTCCCCGAGCACTATAAATAAGCCAACACCCCAAGGGTTCAAAGAAGATTTTTGGGGAATCTAAGAAAAAGGGAGGGTTATTATCTAGAAAATCTGATTTTCTAAGAAATACTCAAGGAATCTCCAAGTTCTGATACTCGACGTCTCTAATATTAAAGTTGAATTCTCGACTGTATCTGGAGAAGAAAAGTCTATATCCGCCGAATCGTCTTCGGTCATATTATATTTTCTCTCTCATATTCTTATTATTATCGTCGGGAAGGTAACTAAAATTCCTTTGGTAATTAAGATTACATATTTGTACTAGTTTTATTGTATCTTGTAGAATTGTTTAAATACTTATATACTTACTTGTTATTTTCGGAAGTACTATAAGTGAGTAGGGAGTTGGCTTGCTTAGGCCAACATAAACCGAAAGCATTTACTTCCATTTGAATTATTTTGTAGACTTGTTATATCTGGTGTTCTGTCCACTTTTTAGTTGGATAAACTTATTGTCAAAAGTTATCGATATTTTATTTCCAAAATAACCTGATAAAAATTATTTTCAAAACAAGAAGACGTAATACCATTTATCATCTGGCTAAAACCAAGTTTTCAAAACCTGGACTGACAAAACTTACTTAGGAATTAAATTCAAATATATTTTGTCTTTCATAGAGACTGTAATTTATCTGATACACTCTCCTCAAGAGTTCAATTCCATATCAAACTAATTCCAATAAAGATCCAATATTTTTTAAATTAAACAAACGAGATAATTGACATTGTTATCTGAGGAAACAAATACCGAATCATTCTCTTTTCAAAAAAATAGATAAGATAAACTTTTGTCACTAGTAATATTTCAACAAAATCAAAACATCATATCACAGAATACAAGGTTTTCACCCTTTTTCCTGCTTTTTTTCAAAACTTAGGTTTTTTATGAGATATTTCCCAAAAAACAATAAAGTATCAGTAAAGACATCCAAGTTTTCCAACATTAGAATAAACATATAAAGCCATTAGATACCGAAAGGGCGGAATGGGTGCCCATCACCTTCTCAAATCGTAACATAATTCCCGAACCCTATAAGAATCTCAGTTTCGTAGACCAAACGCATGGGAATAAGGCCGGCTTTGGCCTTTACCCCTACACAGATTTTTGTACGTTTTCTCATAAAACATGCTGGCAACTTTGAACGAACCCATTTGCATTTAGAAAATAGAAAATAGGACAGACCCCTATAAATTGAAGTAAATGAAACGACGGAACCCGTTTCGACGTTTTAGACCCTAAACACGGGAATGAGACCCAGGGGTCGCATTTGCGGATTCTCACGACGGATTATTACATCTTATACCAACGATCACGGGGTGTCCTTTGATGGCACAAAGGAGGCCACGTGAGCGATGGGGTTTATTGTTAGCCCAACCAAATTCCCTAAGATTTTATTTACAAATAATAGCTAACATGAAACATCAGTAATTTTAAAAAGAGCATGAGCATAAATTGAAATTTCTTCATTGCAATAAAATTGATTACATGAAAAATTATTACAACTTAGAAGAAAGTAACTCGGGTGTGAAGCATATAATCTTATTCCCACATATAACCACTTAATGAAAATATGAAAGTTGTAGTGGTGCACGTTTACTCACAAAAGTTACAAAAAAAATATTACAAAGGAAATTCCTAATTGTATTTACATGAAAACAACATTTACATATGAGAAGACATTTTTCTAAAAAATCTAGCTGAGATGCAAGGCTAAAACTCCTAGTCGATGCTAGATAGCTTATTGTCATTGCTGGTACTAAATGACATGCTAGACCATGCTACACTTGGACTTATACACAATGTTGTTAAAATGTATAATCGATCACGAGTATTCTTAAGAGGCACTCTATGACAATATGCCAGCGTGATTACATAAATCACCGTCTCTATCAATAATCCTATAGAAGTTACAGTTAGATATCATGCCAACAAATTTATTTATTTTTGGTCAAATGCCAACAAGATTACACAAAGGGCAAAGCATACTTTAGCATGTGTTCACATTACCATGTCTAGTCATTTTGTATAAAAGCAACCATGACGAGAAAAACCTTAAAAAATTATGAATTCAGTGCCATAATTACCCTTAATGATAGAAGGGACTCCTGATTTTCTATATTAATAGAGATACACTAACTTAAATACAAATTAAAAATAGAGAGAGAAGAAAGCTATAGTGTAAAATGCATGACATAATTTGGCATATGTTCACGTTATTATGTCTAGTCATTTTATAAAAATGCAAAAACATACATCATTTTATTAATGTCCCATTCCAAATTGAACCCCCTTTTTTCACCTTATAAAAATATATATTACCTTATATAGAAATTTAGAATAGAGAGAGAGAAGAAGAGTACCAAATATTATATTTTGAAATATTCAAAAATTACTAAAATTGGCAAACGCGTCAACTCAATTAGCGAGGGGCCAAAAGAAAATTTTAACAGTAATATTGTAATAATTTTTGTTTTTCTCAAAATGTACGAGTTCTAAACTAGTTATATATGTGGATCCTGGCTAGATTGGGAAAAACAAATTAATTGATAACTTTTACTACATTCGTTTTAAGTTAAGAGTTTACTTTTTTAATTGAAACATTTTAAATTCAGAATTTAACTTTTTTTTCTGGCATTTAATTAGTTAATATAATATATCATATTAGCATAGTAAATAAGCTTTATTTTCCATCATATCATTGATGGGTTGAAAAAATAACTAAGTTTTTTAAAAAAAAAATGCAAAAATTAATTAAGTGAAACTTTTAACTTGAGACAAAGGGAATAAATTTTCTTCATGTTGATAATATTTTATTCCCACGCCTTATAAGAAGATTTAAGTCAAGGGGGACACAAATTAAAAATATTGAATTTTTTCAAGGTATTAAGAAAAATGACAATTTTCTTTTTTTACTTGTAACAAGATTTGAACCCAAATAAAGAAATAATATACCCTTGCATAACCCCCAAATCATTCATTCGTTCAAATGTTATTAAATTTTTCTACTCATATTATGGGAAGGGTTCAAGTTACACCTGATGTAAAACAGATAAGAAGTTTTACACCTATTAATAACTTTCTCTCAATCCCATGATTCACCGATCTAATTAACCGTTGAATTAGCTAATTATAATATCTCAAATATACACACAAAAAATTTAAGTAACCAGAGATGTATAAGTCCTTATCATAATCACGTTATACGTTGAATTATGAACTTTACAAAAATTAAGTAAAAGTAAGTAAGTGATTATATAGTTACAAGTATCAGATTGATTTGAAATTTTGCACCCTTAATAAACATAATAAAAATAACTTATCTAATAGTGAAAATAATAAATTGACGTGTGTAAAATTTCTTAATCTTACACTAGTGTATAACTTAAACCTTCCCCCATAAATTACACATGTAAGTAATACATGTATTGTATGGAAAATTAATCTAATATTATATATACAGGACGGCCCTATAGGGGACGCTTGATAATGTTCCGCTTGACTTGTTCCTTTAACCCCTAAGAGCAAAATATGCAAATAAGTCTTTGCTTTCTTATGAGAAAATCTACAATTTAACCAAATAGATTTTAACCAAATTACATCTTTTTTGAAAAGTCAGAGAATTGAATTCAACCAATCAAGAAGAATGTATTTCAACACAGCTTACCAAAAGAACCCTTGTCATATAAGTTATTTTATGCAAACAAAAAAGGGCTAAATATTAACGTTGTACACGTGAAGTATATATGCATGTCTATGTAACCCAAAAAAAAAAAAGTTTATATGTCTAGTAATTTTCCAACAAATCCTTTTCCTAGATTCTTTTCCGAAGAAAAATGATACTTTAATGTCACTTTCTAAAGTCATGGAAACAAATTCCCCGAAAACTAGGGCAAGACTAGTAAAGGCCGTGGTATAATGAGTAATGTAGTATAGATTTAAGAAAGATTAACACGTACAAAATTTGTAAACAAACTAGGGGATGAACGTACACTTAATTGATACAGAAATAAAATGCAAAATTGTGCTCAATAGTAGTTTTTCTTCCAACTATTACATAGAGGTTGACCCGGATATATTCAATAGATCCGGGTCCAAACTCGAAGAGTTATTGGAATAAAAAAAATAAAATATTCATACCCACTATGCTGGGTATATGAACTACAACAAAGACTAACTCACGGAAGTCACAGTTTACATTGGGATTCCTAAGGCCCAAAGTCACTTACGCTCTACAAAGGCCTAAATTCATGGGCCCATCCTCTAGAATATCTAGCTAGACAAGATAAGTTAAGGCACTTTCATAATTAAGCAAGACAACTACACAAGATCAGAAGGAACTTAATCCTCTCCAAGAATATGTTGCTAGTTACTTGGAGTTTCTTATTATCTCTAACTCTTATACTTAGCCTCCTAGGCTCTTACATCCTATCTCCTAGGCATCTGAATAATCATCAGAAAATAACTCTTGTATTTCTCTATTAAGAGAAATACAAGTGGCAGTAGACTATTATTTTTTTAGGCCGAATCACGTTACCCATGGCGTTATAGTTTGGTTGTCTTTTATTTATTTACACACAAGTTCTAATCGTGTTAGGGCAATCTAACCAGAGTAGGGCATTGGTAAATAATCTGCAGCAAAGGTTCTTATCTAGGGGAGGAAACATATATACAAAGAAAGAGAAAATAATAAAAAAAAATTGTCAAAAATATAAAATCACATAGATTGTTGGATTATGCTATATATAATTATGCATAGAATCATATTGGAATTGACGATATATTTTTTTTTTGTCGTTCAATTTATTACCAAATCAAATTCTATAATATATAGTAAAGGCAGTTCATATTAAATAGGTTTGATTGCACGAAATTCTGACTTCGTAACTTTTTAGCTCTAATAAACTCACGACTGATCTAATAATCGTCTGCCTATTGTTCTACGTCAATAATACTCATGGTAAATGATTGCATTCAAACGAACCTATATCGATGGAATTCGATACACACATGGTCGGTCTTGATTTATATAACAACTTGTTGAAAAAATAAACTCAATTTTTAGTATATCTTGAGCCCTTGTCATAAAAAAAATGGGGCAATAAATTTAGTGCACGTAAGGCTTTTCGCAATTGCCACCCTGCACATCTTCAAAATCGCAGAGCTCAATCATATTTTTTGTTTTAATTTATCAATTATACTTCTCTTCCTAAAAAGCAAAATAAGAGCAGAGTATTATTTTCAAGATTTGTACCAATGTACTATATGCATCAGAAGCTATACATTACTCTGATATTAGTTATAACTACTTTTGCAATAACACCACCTTTCAATAATTCTAGCTAGCTAATTAAAAAGACCTATGCATTTGACATAAAAAACAACATATGTGGTGACCATTGTTTTAGTTAGAATTTGGAGTACATATCAACAATGGCGAATGTAAAATTTTAATTTAGTACGGGCATGGTTAATACTTAGTAATTTATTTTAATTACAAGTAATAATAACATGACAAAAAGTTATATAAAATATAAAATATCTATTACGTAAAGAGATATGAAAAAACACAAATACAGGAACCTTCTTCAAGCCTTCATATCTTAAAAATGTTGAAAGATATCTTCATTTTCGATATATTTTTTAATAAATCTTTCTCAATGTTAAGAGGTTTCTTTCCTACAACTTCATACAGTTTCATGTAATTATATGCATTTTTTCTTCGAAAGTTCGTAAATGTTCTCAGGCAACTCATAAATATCCTAAATAATACATATATTTATTTTCAATTTTCTTGCCTTTAAATTAAACTTAATAAATATTGATTCAGTAGTCAAATATATTTCTAGTCACCAATTCAAATGTATTCTTCTCATTAAAGTATAACAAGAGAAGAAATTATTTTACAAATTAAAGTGTAAAACTAATGGAAAACACTGCTGTGAAAATCCGCAAATGCGACCCCCAGGTCTCAACCTTTAGTTTGGGGATCTGAAATATCGGAAAGGATTTCATTATTCTATTTACTTATGTATGTTGATAATTCATATCGGGTGTCCTTCTATCTTATTTCTAGATGCAAGAGGGTTCGTTTAGAGTTGTCGGTACGTTTTATGAAAAAATGGACAAAATAGTTGTGTAAGGGGAAATACTACATATAAGCCTTTTCTTTATATGTTTGTCTACAAAATCAAGATTCTATAGGGTTCGGGGACTATATTACGGATTGAGAAGGTATTAAGCACCTGTTCTGCCCTTTTGGTCTCTAGTGACTTTATATGTTTATTCTATGTTGAAAAAATTAAATACTTTTACTGATATTCTACTACTTTCTACAAAAATCTCATGAAAACTTGAATTTGGGGAAAACAGGGAACATGATGAAAATCTTGTATTTCGTGATCCGATGTTTTGGTTTTGTCAAAGTCTGATTACTAGTGACAAAAGTTTATCTTATCTGTTTTGGAATGAGAGTGATTCAGTATTGTTTCCTCAAATAACAATATCAATCATATCGTTTGGTTAAATTAGAAAAAATTAGATCTTATCGAAATTGATTTGATATGGAATTTAACTCTTGAGGAGAGTGTATCAGATACATTAATACTACAACAAATATGTCATTTAGTGACGAAAATTTTACCTGCGAAAATATTTTCGTCACCAATGATTAACTTTTGGCGACGAAAAGTAAATTTCGTCGCCAAATTCATGTTTGCAATGTTATGGGCTACGAACTTGTGAAATTCGTCGCTAGTAGGTGGCGCGAAAATTTGGCGCCAATATTTCTTGCTTTAAAGAGATGGCGCCAAACAATTAGCGACGAAATCTTTTGTTAAATTTCGTCACTAATGGAATATACAATTGGTGACGAAAAATATTTGGTCACCAACAGATTCGAGGGTCAATATTTGTGATGAAACTTAAGTTTCGTCTCTAAATGTTAGTGAACTTATTACGACGAAACTATTATTTGGTCACCAATTGCTCTGGTGACTTGTATCAACCGCTAGTAACCAAAAGTCTTTGGTCGCAAATTGGTATATGGAACTAATTGCAACGAAATTAAAATTTCGTCGCAAATCATCTTATGAAGTATCTTATCTATGACGAAGTCATCAATTTTCGTCACCAAATGGGACTTACTATGGTGAAAGTAGGACAAAACCCTTTTTTCTTCACTAATTATTTGTGACTTGTACAATTGCGGACCAAAAGGCATATTTGGTACGTATATGGAACTGACTATGCGAAGACAAAACTTTGTCATAAATCATCATTTTTTGAAGTAACACGTAAATAATTTTAGAACTAAAAAAATTCCATCACAAATTGTCATTTTAAGTATTGTTTTTTCAAGGAAAAAAGAATATCAATTGCCAATTAGTGATTAACGAACTTTTTTTAATTCTAGAAAAAAAAAATTTCAAGGAAAAAAATTCCATCACAGTTATTCGTCACAAAATTGATTTTGCGACGGGGTTTTCGCGACGAAATGACAACGAAAAAAATTTTGTTGCCTATTATAATGCGTGACGAAAAAAATTTTGTTTGGCGACCAAAAGTTTCACAGCTAAATGGCTAATTTGTTGTATTACAGTCTATATGGAAGACATAATATATCTGAGTTTAATTCCTAAGTAAACTATATTAGTCCGGGTTTTGAAAACTTGATTTTATTCGAATAAAAAATGGCCTTACTTCTTCTGGTTTTGCAAATGATTTTATCAGAGTTTTATCAAGTTGTTTTTTTTAAAAACGAGAAAATATCAGTAACTTGACAATAAGTTTATCCAACTAAAAAGTGGACAGAACAATATATCAAAAATCTACATTATAAATAACTTAATTTAAACAATTAAGATGAAACGAGGAAAGTGAAAATAAATGCTTTCGATTTATGTTGGTCCAAGCAAGCCAACTCCCTACTCACTTATAATACTTCCGAGAAATTAAACAAGTATGTACGATAAACTTAATTAAAAATTAAACAAGTCTATAATTACTAAATAAAGTACAATAAAAACTAGTATGCATATATATTATTTGATTACTATAAGAGACTTTAGTTATCTTTCCGTCGATATATATATAAGAAATGAAAGAGAGAAAATATAATACGACAGAGAAAATTTCTGACAAATATCAGCTTTCCTCTTAGAAATATTTTTAGTAGTCTGACTCTAGAAGGTGGCACTCCGGGCGCTAAGATTAATTATATTCGAGACTCTTATAAAAATAAATGTTGTCAAAAGTGCTTTCGATGAAGGCTTAAAGATTAGAAAATATGAAAGAGAATAGGAAATCTAGTGTAAAAAAATCCTTCCTTCAACCAATAGGGGAAAGGCCTATTTATAATGCTGGGACATACATGTTTGTCATGCGACATATCTGTTTACTGTGGGCTACAAACATGTGAAGTGATGGATTTTAATACTGTGATGTGTCAGAAAGTGGTTGGTATGTGTTTAATGGATTTGTCACGCGACAAAGTGGGTTTGTCGTGAGACAAACACATCCAGGTGGGCTGTTTGTTGTGCTACAAACTCCCCCAAAGCATGCTCTAGTATGTGGGTGAGTTCTAGATTCGATGTGAACTCTATAAGGATTTTCTTTTAGGGTACTTGCGGGGGTTGCAAATTGGGGTATCTACAACTACAAATAAAGAATAATGTTTGCCCTCCCATTTAAATCACAATAAATTTAACTTAAAGAGAAAGTAGGATAAAAGAAGATAGGATATATTTTAAAAATATGATATGGGTGTGTGTCCATTTAATCTACAAGGAGAGTAGTTTATATATTTAATTGTTTGTTTATATGTTAAATTGGTCAATGTATGGAAACCATCCAATATAAGGGCCAAACTTGCAATATTAAAAAATTTAGGGGTCAATATCAGTTTCTCTATAATTAATGGGGTCAAAGGTTAAATAATCATTTCCTTTTGTTAGTAACAATGACAGATCATATCCCCAATTTTTGGATACTTTATAAGCCCATCCTCATTTTTGTAAGTTCACACAAAGTTCCCTATCAAAATATATATTCTACATCTCCTATGAAAAATTGCCAATTCCATGTGAAATCCATGCGGGAGCTTAAGCCCACACTAGGCCCAAGCTCCCTCCGCCCCTGCATATCAACTTCATCTATATTATAATTCATTCTAACAAATGAGTAATTTTCATATTGAAATGTCGATATTTTATATTGGATAAATATATCTATATGTAAAATGACTTATCTTAGTTCAGCGTACAACATATATGATTTAGATTAAGCATTCTCTCACTTGCACACACATTCCTCCCTCCATGCACGGATGCACCCCCGACCCCTGTGGGGTCTCTACGTGACCCCACTCAAAATTTTCATGTTACACAAGTTTTTTATAGTGAGAAATGCATACTAAAAATGTGTCGATACATCTGATTGTAATAAAGCTCTTCTTTATTAAAAACATAAAATTTAAAGTACTACGTACTAACTCTTATTTTAGCACCCACCACGAACTAATACTCCTTAAAAAGCCCTTTAATTTGCCACCCCTCATTTCATATGTCCTCTCTCATTCCTCAACCCCCCGGGCAGCCCCCCATCCCCCAACCCCCACCCCACCCAAAGGAGGAAAAACTGAACCATATAAAACAATATTGAAGAAGAAAAGACCCTAGATATTTAAAGTGGAGAGTGGATAGATGCATATAGGGTCGGTTGAGGGAGGACAAATATGTGTCCAATTGTAGGTGAACACGGTCAAGGGGGATGGTTAATAGTTGATGTATCAAAAAGTTGATGTATCAAACCTATTTTATAATTAATGAGAGTAGGCAATCATTCAACTCCTAACAGGATCTTCTAGTTTAATTAATTATAAAACCTTTCCACCACTGCTCCAACTAATTGGGAAATCCTTTCAAATTTACACTTTGCAAATTCAATCTTTCTTTATTGAAAAAAAATAAAAAGAAAAATATGTAAATATGTAAATATTTGAGAGCTAGTAAAAAGAGAAATATTGTCTGATGCATGCAAACTAATCTAACTTATTTATTGTACTTTAATTAAAGCATAAAAGAAAAACTGAATTGTTATGACAAGGTTAGACTCTGCTTTAACAGTTACATATATTACCCTATTTATTGGTCTCACTAGACTATAACACAGGCATTTGAATATTGTTTAGATCCTATTTTTATTTCTCAATATATCTCTGTATAAGGAAAGAGGCATGTAGACTAAAAAGATTATTCAATGATGACAATAATAATAATAATAATAGAATTGAAATATGAGTGCTAACTTGAAAAAACTTATGATCCATTTCTCGAGTTTGAACATTTTTATAATGTGATTTTTTTTTTCCAGTCCTTTAAAGATATGTATCTTCCAGTTACAAACAAGTATCTTTTGATTTTTTGACCAATATTTTTCCATTCTGCGACGAATATCTACTGATTTTTTAATTAGTATCTCATTAATCGATCTGGTAATCGTTATAGGCAGTATTTTCAGATACAATGTCTTATAAAAACCGCATCTTTTCAAAAAATATTGTAAATTGCATAATAAAATTTTCAAATTCAAGAATCAGATTCTAAACGCCCTTATTTTATGTAAGACAAATATATATACTTCTTTTGACCAAGAGATAAATATGTATATAATATTTTTTTGGTACAAGTCTATGTACTATGTAGAGTACTCAAAAATTATTGTCTCCGTATTATATCCTGCTAAGAACCCGACAGCCACAGTAGACTGAACTTAATTACTGCGAAGGCATCACCATGTCAGAGGAGAGTCGGGACGGTAGTTAAATTAAATTTTTACCTACCATTTAGCATTATCATCAAGCTATTAATCCTCAATTACATATACACTATACACAAAATTTTTTATAAAGTTAAAACTATTCCCAAATTAAATAATGTTCATAAGTGATATATTGATCACACCTTTAAAGAAAAGTTGGAAATTTATTAACTGAAGAGATTTAGACCTTTCTATGAATTAATTTCTATGTTACAATTTGTCATGGTATAGGGACTGGCATCAATGATTCCATGTGACTACGTTGCAAATGGGTGTAAATTTGAAGTATGAACTGTGAAAGATACAATGTAGCCACGATACTTCTTATAACAATGGATGTGTAGAAGATCAGATCATGACCAAGTGGACCTATGTTGAGCTTGTGTTGCGTGTACATTGAATGTAAATAGTAGTCATTTTTGTTTTCGCTTTACATTAAGGGTGCGTTTGATAGCAAGTATATAATTTGTATATATGAAAAAAAAAAATAAGTTCTAGGCAATGCAATTGAATTGCCTAGAATTGAGTTGTGTGAAAAATGTCAATTAAATATGTTTGATTGCCTTAATTTTCTACCCGAAAAATATTAGTTGTATTATGGCATTTTTAATGTAGAAAAAATTATTGATATTTTTTTTTACAAAATTCTATAGTCATGATGGATTTTGTTTAATTGATTTTAATTAGTAGATTTTAAATATTAAATTTTGAATTTTTTATTTTAAGTTATGGCATTTTTAATGTAAAAATTGGGTAAAACTTTGCCTTGAAATTTGTGCAAGTAGCCTAAAAAATAAAAACATGCCCCCTCCCTCCTTAAGAAAATATTTTCAAGCTTTTGATGGAAAAAAGCTCATGATTGCCAAAAACATGGAATTTGACCACCTAAGAAAATTTTGACAATCAAACACACCAAAAGTGACGACTTTGGTGAAAAATCCCTATTTTCCGATGAAAAATTATGGCAATCAAACGCACCCTAAAAGTTACGTACAATCTTTTGCAACCCTAATTAATTTATATCAATGAAGTAGTACTATTCTTTTTGGACAGGTGTGAAACCAAGAAGATTATACATTTAGTCACACTCTCACGCAAATGTAAATAAAAAGGCCAACAAATGGGTCATTTGGCTTAGGGTGTTTATATGTATGCACACAGAAATGCAAACTAAAGAAAATAGCCAACAACTTGCGTGTACTCCATCATTTATATCATTTCAGGCCTCAACTATATTTAGACCCCCCCACACCTTCAATTCCCTTAGCTCACTTTATATTTCACTTACAACTTAACCTTCCTCTAGCTACTACATACAACTCTCACACCCTAGCTAACACTTATTTTCTTATACTTCTCTCTCTAGAATCACTCTCTCACTAGAAAGAAAATAAAGTAATTTGATCTTTCACAAATGGAGTTGGGTAGTATTGTCAACTTTCTTGAGAACAAGACCATTTTAGTCACTGGTGCCACTGGCTTTCTAGCAAAGAGTACTCTCTCTCTCTCTCCGTGTGTGTAGTTGTTTTATATAGTGGAAAATTATGATTAATGATTTTATTTGGTGTGTGTGTAGTTTTTGTGGAGAAGATACTTAGGGTTCAACCAAATGTGAAGAAGCTCTACCTTCTTTTAAGAGCTCAAGATAGTAAGTCCGCCTTACAGCGTTTGAATACTGAGGTATGAATAGAAAGAATAACTCTCTGTACAAGAATTTTTGTTTTCTTTAATGTGTGTTAAAACTTTGTTCTTTCATAAATTGTTAACCGGCAGTTCTCTAGGCGAAGTAATTTTGTCTTAAAATCTCTTATGTCTTTACTAAAAGGTTGTCACTAAAATTATAGCTTGCATAAGAACTGTAAGTCTATATGAGAGTCGGACTGAATTAATGTTACTCCCTTAGTTTTTTTTTTTTTTTTTTTTTTTTTTGAACACATCAAATTTCTACACCTAAGGGGAAAGGGAAGCTGCATTTTGTAACCGGTGAGTCTCGAACCCCGGTTGCCCGGGAGTTCGGGGGAAGGGCTTACCACTGGGCCACCTCCTCCGCTCACTCCCTTAGTTTGATGTTGAGAATCTTATTATGAATTTTTTAGACGTCTCGACTTAATAGTCTTGTACTTGCTTTTGGACATAATCATTGTACGGTGTTTTGGTGGTAGAAAAATTTTAGTTCTAATTATGTGTGAAATTTATATTTTATTAAAAAATTCAAAAATAATGACACTTTATCTTGTGACAAAGGGAGTAATACAAGTGTGTGGTATTTACTTCTAGCTTAAAATATTCTTCAAATTATCAATTAATTTGTTCAAGGACCACTTGATTTATGAAAAATAATTGGGAAAGAAACGAATAAAATTAAATACTGTCAAATTAATTTTTAATTTCCCAAAGTAGAGTGGAACTGTCATGTCCACAACATATTTCGCCGAGTTCCATATACGTTGACTAGATGAATTCAGGAAATAATTCATTTCTCAATGTAGGAGAGAAAAAAGAAAAAGTAAAAAAGCAAGCAACTTTTTCATATTTTTGTAATCAAAAGTTCTCTCTCTCCACCTATTAATAAATATATACTACTTAATAATATATTATTTTTATTTTATAATATATAATCAGATTTGGTCTAATGTTAATTAAATATATTAAAAAAATTAATTAAAGATTATTTTATAATAGTTGACTCGAAACGGGTAAGTTGATAATTTTATATATATATTAAACCTTCTCGAGATGTTTAATATATAAAAAAATTAAGAAAGAAGAAACCCAATATAATAGCGAGAATAAATAAAATAAAATTCACGAGTAACATAAAAAATGAACAGAAAAAAATAGGTGAAATAAACTTCTTTTTTTGAGAAGACGCGAATTAAACTTATACATGAGAAGGTTGTGAAAAGCTCCAATTAATTAATTAATACCATTTACGGGATTAAAAAACCATTAATATCTCTTATTATATAAAAATATCTATTTGAATATGAGTTGATATCTTCCCACTTTTTTTACGGGCGTTTAAATTTTTAATGGTTTATATAAATCATTTTATAAATTTGTTAGGAGAGAGGTGTATAGTAACATCAATAAATTGACAATTACAACACAAGCAAATTTCTGTTTCTTGTTGTTCACCAAAAAAAAGCACAAGCAAATAACTTGAGACATGTACGATTTTTTTAAATAAATATTAAACACAACTTTTACAAATATAAATATGATCTTACATTTCAACAACGAAGTACAAATATACTGTTGTATATTTGCTAAAATTTATTATATTTTACAGAGAAAAAATAAAAACAATTCTCGTCTCTAAAAAATAAACGATTACAAAGACAAAAATAAACACCACATTATCGTAAAATTATAAACTTTCATTCTTGAGTTCATTTACTTTTTCTTTTGATTCAAACAGTTTTGAGATAAATTGAACTAATTTACGCGCGCATCGATCAGACTAAAGCTCCTCTACCAATCCAATCAAAAGCGGGACATTTACTGAGTTATGCGTGAATTTCGATTATTTTTGCTATATGATTTTGAAATCAAAATTCTCTCTATGTATATATAGGTGATTGCAAAGGACTTGTTTAAAGTTTTAAAGGAAAAATTGGGAGCAAATTTATATAACCATATTTCACAAAAAGTTACTGCGGTGGCTGGGGACATCACATATGACAACTTGGGAGTGAAGGACACTAATTTGCTGGAGGAAATGTGGAGTGAAGTTGATTTTGTTGTTAATCTAGCTGCCACAACAAATTTTGATGAAAGGTAGTCTATATATATAAACATATCTGTACATGATTTAGTTCTGGTACGACCATCTGTATACATGCCAGTTTTTTAACGACGACTTTTTGTTTCGGAAGTATTTTCAACAACAAAAAATTGTTATTAAATATGTGGTCCATGTATGGACGATCTGTGTTCTTGGTCACACACACATATATATAGTATAAACTACTAAAATATAATTATTTCATTTTATTTTGATAATTGAATTTCAAAAGATAAATAATTAATTTATTTATTATATTTTTCAGATATGATGTTGCCCTTGCTCTTAATACATTTGGAGCTCAACATGTATACAACTTTGCAAAGAAATGCATTAAAATAAAGTTGCTTCTCCACGTATCTACCGGTTAGTATAATTTACTCATTAATAATTACCTCATTATTTTTTTTCTTTTTCTTTTTTTTCTTAGAAGGCCGCCTTGCAAGAAACTGTTATTTAAGATTACATGTATGTATATAATTGTCCACTTCTGATTTTTTGGAGGAAATGTTATTGGGACAAAAATCCCAACATGCATGTATGTTCTGTTTTTTTTTTTTTTTAATTAAGAGTTTTTATTTGATTTTTGCTAATTTGTAAAGGCAACGCAATTGTTATCAAGATTGAACTTATTTACAATCATTAGATTTTCTAAGTCATCATTCTTCTTAAAAGAAAAACAAAACTTTTATTTTAAGAAAGATAAAATATTGTAATCATTAAATTTGCTCCCTTATCTGGTTGTACATTCACATGATGCAATAAGAATACAATCCATTTAATTCACCCGAGAAGAATAAATAGTAACATTTGTAGATAAAAAAAAAATATTTTCCTTCCGGCAAACTTAGTCCCATTTTACTAAATTGACTTCTACAATATAAGCTTATTATGGTTTACCAACCTTAATTTGGAGTACCAAACTATGTAATAAAATTATCCCAAGTTACCTATTAAACTATTTTATGCCACTTTTCACTAGTATTGTGGTAATCAATGTCAAATCTATCTCTTTAACTACCATATTTTTTCTTCTCAGTAGTTTAACTAGTTTTTCTTTACTTTTACCCCTTCTTCACACAATATTTTGTCTTGCAGGAAAAGTAGATTTTCCAAATTGCTTATCAATGTCTCTCTCTCTCTCTCTCTCTCTCTCTCTCTCTCTCTTCAAAATAGAAATATTAAATAGTTGTAACTTTCATCTATTTATTTACGTGATTAATTAACATAACTAGGAGTGAGACACATATTTATTAAATTATTATTAATGTACATATGTTGGGTGTGCCACAATTTTCTTATTTATTAAATTAGCTCTAAATTAAAGCATCTTTTTTTTATATAAAATGAATATTAGCATATGTATCTGGAGAAAAGCCTGGGCTAATACTAGAGAACCCATACTACATGGGTGAGACACTAAATGGGACAAGTGGGCTAGACATTGAAGCTGAGAAAAAAGTGATTGAGCAAACACTGAGTAACCTCAGAGCTGACAAAGCCACTGATGAAGATATTACCATGGCTTTAAAGGACTTGGGGATTCAAAGGTTCTCTCTCTCTCTCTCTATATATATATATATATTAGATATGGCACCTAATCTTGCACAATATAGACGTGACATAAAATATTATATATGCGGTTTCAATATTGAGTGGTAGAACTATTACTTGCATTAGTCTAATGGTGAAATTGCACGTAAGTTGCAAACATGCATATAGTCGCGAACATAATATATGAGTCATCGGGTGAAGTATCCCAATTTGGTATAAAAGGATACCAATATATACTTTAAATTATTAGATTGTGTTTTTATAATACGTAGTGTTTTTCTTTGGTACTTTAAATACTTAAATCATTAAAAACTACTCGAATACCGAGATATGTTAAAAGAAAAAATTGACAAGAACTAGATTAAATATACTATAAAATCATATACAATTATACAACAAAGATACAACTAATGAATTTATGATAATTGGGAAAAATTTAACTAAAAAAAATATATAAAATTAATACAAATCTTATGTGCCACATTTCTTATCAATTGTGGAGCTACTATATAGTACTATAATGATTCCTAATTGGGAAATAAGAGTGTTCGCAAATTGCCAAAACTTGCTTTGTAGGGTTCAATCAAGTTTATTGGATTGTCTGAGTCGGACCACAGTAAAAAAAAAAAACAAAGATATATTATTTTTTGTTTATTTCGCAATAAATAATTGAAAGATATAACTAATGTTTGTGATTCATTCGTGTAGTAGGTGTAATGCATTTATTTGAAGTGTAAAGTGGCGGTCAAAAGGTTAGTAATTTCCCAAATTGCCCATGGAGTGGTCCTTAATTTGGTATATATACACCTACGTTAATGATTGAATAGTGTTGGTTAAAAATTATAAAAAGTTAAAAATATATATATATATTAAATATTCCAATCTTAAATTGCTTAGTACCAAGAATTTCATTTTTTTTACAAATATTTTTGTTATGAACAAAGAAAATGGGGCTGAAATTGACAATTTAATTAAAAGTATAATATAATTTTATGACAGTTGAAATTCGTATTGAATTTATATATAAATACAGTTAGGGTTAAGCACCAAATGCGGACAACAATTTTCGAGACAACATTTGTCACTAAAAATATCTCTTAATAAATTGATAATAAATTCGTCACTAAAATGTTGGTCTGTATACTGATAGTGCGTATAACAACTAAATATATATATATATATAACCCTTCTCCTTGTTTTAAATCGAATATGGACCACTTCATGTGAGGCAAATGAATAGCCATTAAATGATTTGAAAGGAACACCACAAAATGGATAGCTCAGTTCCATTTGGGCCTTTAATATTTTGTTCCTTAGGCTCACATGTATACTTTAAACTTTAAACTCAAAGGGAATCAAATATATATATATATATATATGATATATATTGTTCATATATAGACCGGATTTTTAGCGACAAAGATAGTTTGCGTCAAATCTTTCTCATATATAAATATATACAACCCTTTTTTTAAGAAGATTGATTTTTTGAAAACCAAAAGCGAACCAACCATTTTAAAGAAATAAATTAATAAATATTTTGATAAAATTTTATCAAAATAATTTCTATAATTAATAAATTACATCCCCCAAATTTTCAGATTTGAAAAGTCAAGCAACATGGTGGGATGACGCTGGGAAGGGGTACCCCAATCTGGTACCTACCAGTTGACATTCCTCAATAAAAAATTATTATCAACCCACAATTAATTAATTTATAAGATAATTTAAATACTCTTATTTATTTTACTAAAATTACTATCAAATATGATACGCCAATAATAGGGACCGCGGACGAGAAAACCACGACCCCGACAATTAATTAATTTCTAAGATATTTTGAAGATCCTTTTAAATACAAAGAATTAATCCACAATTAAATTTAGAATTTATCTGTTGATATGGGACCTATAATTGTTTACATCTTTTTTAATAAAGACAATACCCAATATATATATAAATAAATTTTTTGTGAAATATTTTGTATATTTAAAATTTCTCGATAAAAACCCTTCTATTTTTTATTTTTTTTATATATTATCTTATTCTACATTAATCTTGTTGGGCATAGATATGAGATGCCATAAAATACATAAAACATGAGAAAAATGCTCCTACCAAAATTACAAACAATGAGTGCAAAAAGGTGACCAATAATTTTATAAGTCAGCATAGTACTCTTTTTTAGTTGGCAACACTAAAAACACTTGATTCACTGCCCACTCCATCTAATTTGAGTAGATTCATTGTGTGCCAATAAATAACTAAAAAATTAATTTACGATATTTAGAAAAATAATAATAAATATTTTAGTTTAAGACATTAAAAAAAAGAAAAAAAAAAAGAGGTATCTCAGGCATGAAAATAAAAAAATAAAACTATAAAAGTACAAAAGAAAATCTACAATCATAGATCTTCACAATAAATTGATGGGAACTGGTCCTAAAAGGACAAGAGTAGTTGTGTTTTAATTGGGTAACCTTTCGGGTTACACGGATTGCAAAATTGACTATGAATGTACTAGGTTTTTAATGAAATTAAGTTGTGAGTTAATGTCGACTTTAACTTTAAATTTAATGCTTAAAAGTGGGTTGCCAAAATACAACCTAAAAAGCCCGCCTGTGATTAAAGAAAGTTGTTAAATTTAAATATTTATGTGATTAGTATATCATACAAGCCGCATGAAGATTAGGTGTCACCTAATTTTCAAATTCAAAAATAACTTACTCTAGCTACTATAATTATCCTTGTACACAAGCTACACCTATCTAATTTTGAAGTTAATTTTATTTTAAGTTTGATCTATATAGTTTCATGACGATACCAACGATCAATCTTCACATAATACAAAAGAAATCTAAGAGATGTGCCTATATAAACATATTTAGGCGAAACGTCTATTTAGATATTACAAATAGATACAAATAATTTGTTTCAAAACAAGTAAAAGTCTAGAAACGTTGATACTATTAGAGGAGTCATTTTTTACATCTCTGCAAAGCATGAGTAATTCTCCACAAATCAGGATTATATTAGGTACGATTAAATCGTAACATTGATAGTGTCATCACCACAATTAACGTGAATACGAGTATTTTTTCATTAATATAACTAACATTGTAAATCCATGTTATACCTAATTAATTAGTAAGGATGGCAGCGAGCCATGTTTGAGACAATTTTTAGGTAAAACTTGAAATCAACAGGTAAAATTACTATCCAAACTCAAAGTAAAGTTTATTTTGACGAATTCATAACCCCACCAATTTTGCATATGCAAAGACCCAAACCCACCCTTCAACCCTATAGCTATTGTAAATATATAATATTATAAAATTACTAAAAAAAATAGCACTATCTACATTCAAATTGAATTGGATTAGATCAAATGAAACTTAATTTACTTCGGGTTATTGTAAAAAACTCATACATACCTCTTGTTAACTAAATAGTAGTACCCAATAGTAAGGATCCTACCTTAAATTCAAAGGTCCAACATCCGAGTTTCACCACTTGCAAGAACAATATTTATTCCTTCATCAAGTGCGATAGCACAAGTTTATTGATAAAATAAGAAAATCTTAGATTAAATAAAGCAATTACCATACTTTTTATCCCATGTCACTCATTGTGTGCATGAAGAATAGGAGGGCATTATTGATACACTCACTTACACTCCCTTTTAAAAAGTGCATTTACTTTACTAATAACACACACCTTTGTTTTTTATTTACCTAATAGTTGAAGTATTAAAACATTTAACCCACATCATTAACCCTCTCCTCCTTTCCCCTGTCTCTCTCCTCCTCCTCTTCCACCACCACCACTACCATCTTCACCATGATTTTAGGCTTAATATATGGTAAAAAAAATGTATGAAAACCGAGATATACCTCATAAAGCTCATATGAACAATAAAAATCATAAATATGTATAAAAAAAAAATCCAAAGAAAAAAAGGGACAAAATATGTATGAAGGTCCATTCGGCCAACTAAAGCCAAGTGCACAAAAGTCCGCTCAGTCGATCTAAGCCGAATGGAAAAGAGGTTACTCATTTCTTTGTAGCCGAATCTGTGTAAAATATATTCAATTAAAAATAATTCAATGTACTCGGTACACTTCAACCGAGCACACAAAAACTCCATGTTTTAATAATAGTGCAATGTATTCAACTAATTCACGCCGAGTACGCTACACTGTGTATGGTCCATGTGGGCCGAGTGCACAAAAAATTACTCGGTTCATGTAAATCGAGTCCTAGTTAGATTTTTGAAAAAAAAAATGGATGTAAATAGTGTAAAGAGATCAAGGTGCCTTGATTGATCTAGAGATAGAAGGGAAAGAGGCAGCGGTGGTGATGATGATAAAGTGAGGAAAGTTAGGGTATGGGAGGATTAGAGTTTTTTTCTTTTAAAAAAAAAGTTGATTATATAATTAGTTATATAATTAATTATCATTAATAATCTAATTAGTCGACATTAACTACTAAGTGGGTGCTCATTTGATATAAGTGTTAGTAAGTCATAAAATATATTAGATGAGTGTTAGTAAATAGAGGAGTGTTACAAAAAAAAAAAAAAAGTGAGGGGTGTTATTAGTGTCCTCCAGAGAATATATGGAACCTTAAATTATTGATATTCACACCTAAATATGACAATGATTTATACATTTGTGGGGTTTCAATGCATCACATCCCCGTAGTTGTATGAACAATAAATTTGGAGGCACCAAACCTAACTAATTGGAGCTGGCCACCACCTGTTTAGACACACGTATCCTTAATTCCACTGTTCATTCGCGTCGCTTTATTGTCTTATTTATTATATCATACTCCTTTGTCGTGTGCAATGTGTTAGGTTTACAACTTTACATTAATGGTTTAAAATTCAATCATGCTAGTGACACAAAATTTGCAAAAAACAAAAAAACAAAAAAAAGAAGAAAAGAAAAGGATTCTAAAAAAATTGTAACTAATTCTAGTTTAAATAAATTATTTAGATTGTGACAAGTAATTTTTATTTAAGTGACTCCTCGCTAGAGAGATGGTAAAATAATGCATGTCCACCGATAATAGATTCTATTCAAGTTGTACTATATGCTTTTCACAATTGTACCATTTCCAAGGATACTTGAAATATAGCATCTCTTTTGATGTTAATGCTTCTACATGGATTTACTCTTAGGGCTAGGCAATATGGATGGCCAAACACCTATGTATTTACAAAGACAATGGGAGAGATGCTTCTAGGGCAAATCAAAAAAGATTGCCCTTAGTTATACTTCGTCCCACAATCATAACAAGTACCTACAAAGAACCATTCCCTGGTTGGGTTGAAGGTATTAGGTAATATTCACAAATATCTTTATCCTTTCTTCATTTATCATGTCATTAATTACATAGTACTAGAAAGAAAAAGGGAAAAAAAATGAAAATGATATTCTTACCGGCTTCATTTACCAGGTGCATTATTCAAAAATGTATTACCAATCAATGCATTCGATATGAATAACCAGCAAATGAAGCCAATAAGCGTAGCATTGCTCTTTTCTTCGACACTAAATACTCTGATTATTTAATATGAGATAATTGATCAATGTTAATTGATTTTGGTGTAACAGAACCATTGATAGCCTAGCTGTTGGTTATGGTAAAGGGAAATTAACATGCTTCCTTGGAGATCCTGAATCTACAATTGACCTGGTTAGTTTTACTCCCTTTCTCATTTCTTACTAATTAGAAGTTTAAACAATGTTGTAGAAAAATTAATATCTCTAATATATACAAAATTATGAACTAATTAATATATTGCTCTGGAAGAAGCCGTATTTGATATGGCATTAGCACCACCTCTTAAGACAGAGGGAGTGTATGATAATAGTAATACGGTGAAGCTTGCGCATATATTCCATTAATCACTTCAAATATAAATACTAATTTGTACTCTCACTCTGTGTGTATATATATATGTATGTATATATTGCAGATACCAGCTGACATGGTGGTGAATGCAATGATAGCGGCCATGGCGGCTCATGCAAATCAACCTTGTGACATTATATATCATGTTGGGTCCTCAGTATCAAACCCTGTACTCTTTAAAGACCTTCAAAAATTTGGACTCAATTACTTCACCAAGAATCCATGGATTAACAAGGATGGCAACCCTGTCATAGTTGGCAAGGTCACTGTGCTCAGCACCATGGCTAGCTTCCGCAGATATATGGCTATCCGTTACTTGATCCCTTTAAAGGTTTGGCCTTTTCCCATTTTCAGAAAGAAATCATTTATACAGGCTTTTGAGGAGTGAACACAGAATTAGACAGTGGCAATTGAAATGGATTGGGATATTTTGAGTTTTCTCTTTAACGTATAACTAGAAGGGTGGATTGGGATATCCCTGCTGGCTTGACCAAGCAGTTGTCTTTAACTTCCAACTAGATGGTAGTACATGTTCCTTGGACCAAATCGGGTGGTGGATCGAGAAAATGTTACTGAAGGATAGCAGTAATACCACATATATATATATATATTCCCATTGTTTCAAATTAAGTGTTCATAATCAACTTTCACACAATCTAAAGAATACATAAATTTCAGCGTAAGTCAATGGTTCAGAATAAACCTGTTTATTATCTGGATGATTGGTACAGTGATAATGTCTCAAAAAGAAAATTGAACTCTAAATTTGTAATGTTATAATGGGCCTAAATCAAATTATATTATTATTATTTTCTCTGACATATTTTGCTCTCTTTTCAGGGGTTACAAGTAGTGAATACAGCACTATGCCATTTTTTCCAAGGCACATACCATGATCTTAACCGAAAGATCAAGTTTGTATTCCGCTTAGTAGAACTCTACCAACCCTACTTGTTTTTCAAGGGCATGTAAGTATGATTTTAGCTTATTTCTACTTGTAAAAGTCTCCCCCACTAGCCAAGCTTCACACAATTATTCGACTCATTATCGCGTGTCCACTCCAAAATAACAAAAACAAACACCAGACAAGTATAACAAGCGTAAATACTTATAAAAGACATATTCATATGCGAGCAAATGTGTATATATATATGTGTGTATCTGTGTCCCTTTCATTGATTAAATTTTCTTCCCACCCAGATATGACGACATGAACACAGAAAAACTGCGTAGGGCAACAAAAAAGGGCGAAGCTGAGGACGAAATTTTCTACTTTGATCCCAAGTGCATTAACTGGGAAGAGTACTTCATGAACACTCATATTCCTGGAGTCGTAAAATATGTATTCAAATGATGGCCACAAGGAACAATGCATGGAGTGTTTTGTCGCAGTGCCACTTCAGAAATCTGTTTTCGTATGTTGATATTCATTTATCAGAAGGGGAAGGATGAGTAATGGGATATCATCCTAGGTTTAAGGGTTGAAATTGTTGGCTAGTTTGCAAATCAAAACAGCCTTCATGAATGAATAAGGATATGGGTTATGATAAGGGTTCAGGGCTTGAAATTGTAGCTTATCTTGCATTCTGAATTTGGTGCACTAGAATGAGAGCGCAGCGAACCATTTCCCTATATCTATTTTAGTAATTTCATCAATTGTAATAGTTTAAAAGTTCCTCTTTTGTGTTCTATACAGGTGTTTTTATTTTTCCACATCAAATTATGTTATCTTTGAAGATGTATTGGTTGAATAGATATCATTAATTCTGATAGCCCATGGATTGTTTTATTTTCTTTTGGCTTATTATGAAATCCACGAACTTACACTTTGCACATTCTTATGTGCTTGATGCAATGCATGATACTACAGGGTGTGTTTTAAATTTGTAGAATTGGAGAAATGGACTTTGTTAGTAACCATTTCTCCCAAAAGTTTAAACTGTTAGATAATGGGCCAACAATGTATATCATGCTCTTCAACACTCCCCCTCACGTGAGAACCCCACTCATATGTGGAGAGACAACCCAAACCAAACCAAATGTGCACTTTGTGCACAAACAACAACGTGCATACTGCACAAACACAAAAGGGGAAACAAATGCAAGCAAGAGGATTCGAATCCGAAACCTTGCAAAACCTAAACTTTGATACCATGTTAATAGCCATCTCTCCCAAAAGCTTAAGCTGTTAGGTAGTGGGCCAACAATTTATATCATGCTCTTCAACAGACTTCAATTAGAATAATTTTAAGCAATCTGATTTATTTATAAGTTTTAATTACATTATTAGTCAATCATTCAATTCATTTATGGATTTCATTTTTCTTAACATTTCCAAAGCTTATCGTTTGGATAGATATGAAAGTAATTATTTTCAAATTATAAATATATTTTAAAATCTCACTGGTGGTGTCGCATTCATGGTGATGACAGTTATTACAACATAATAGTTATTATATGGAGATGGTAAGGATGCATTTGGTGCGCCAAATTTAGACTGCAAGATAAACCACAATAAGGATGGGTTATGATAAGGGAAAAAGTTCGTCGCAGTCTCAACCACAATTTGGAGAAGTCTCATATTGATGAAAAGGATGTAATATCGAGGATATAACAAAATTTATAGATATTGGGTTACTCTATTGCCAGAGCTTAGAATACTGCCAAACCTATGTACAACTATAAAAGCTTATGGTGCATCTTTTCAAAGTACTAGGCATTTGTAAAGAATATAGGTTCCCCCTAAGTTCGCGTTCAAGTACTCTCCCTTTCAGTAATTCATATTTTACCTCAAAGGGACAAAAAGGAAATGTACAAACATGTAAAAGCAACGCTGGCACTAGTCGAACCAAACCCTAAATACAGACTTGGGATCAAATGTGGTATCAAACGCAATCCAAATAACATAAATAGGTCACTAATAATAGGTTACCAAAATGGAGCTATGAAAGCATGGGCGCCTACAAATATTCCTCAATGGATTTTGCGTATTGGTTCAAAGCAAATTTAATGATTCAATACAAAAGGGGAAAAGATCGAATAACTTATATGTGGACTAACAAAAGGCTAATGTTACTTGCAAAACATGAGCAACATTTCCAAATAAGAGAACAAAGGTACAGCTCAAAATTGAAAGAAACTTAATATGCCCTTACCAGATTATTAGGACTACATGCTAAAATGATGAATCTTAAGTATGGTGAAACAAGAACACAGTGAATCTAATGCAGTGTTCGCACAAAGTAAATGAACACATTTCAAAGCATACAACAAAACTAAGCATAAATTGGGAGGGCCAGGCAGGGGCGATAATGAAGCAGTTGATAACCATGTAATATGAAAGTTTCATCACCTTGCAAAGTTATGGCTGGTACCTGGACCCTCGAAGGTAGACCGAGTGATCATAAGCTTTCAAAAATATCTCGTCGGTGAGCTACAGGTCAAGGCTCAGAGGGAGACGGGGACCTTTCTTTTCTTTTACCCCTTACGGCAGTGTTGTTACTATTAGAGGATGGAATTGAATGGGAATCACCATTTATAGGATTTACGCGGAATTGCGTGGTCTCAGAAGATTTTGCAGTAATTTCATCAGATTTTTTATGAGAACCTAGCCTGGTGATGCAGAGCCAGGTTCTTGAAGACTCGTCACCACCATCTCCTGCTATTGGCACATGCCATGCTCCATTCACCGATTCCTGAAAGAGGGAAACATTAGATATTCCATCAAACCAATGTTTTCAATTGCGATAGCGTAAAGCATAGCGTAAGTAAATAGCGTAATAGTGTAAGCTATTTGGGACATGTAATAAAGTTTACAAGCAGAGAGATTGAGAGTTTACGAGCAGAGAGAGAGAGTTTATGATGTTCTGGCAAGCAGAGTGAGTGTTTTGAGCGGCTAGGGTTTAGGTGTACATCGTATACGCGCAGTTGCCTTTTTTTTAAGTTGTCCGAATAGTGTACGCAATGTCCCCAATAGCGTAAAATGCGTAACTTTAGCACGCAATTGTGTGCCACGTCACCAAATAGCGTGCAAGTTTGGACAAAAGCAATTTACCCTAAGCAATGTAGCGTTTTCTGCCCAAAAAAGGCAATTGCGCGCAATTGAAAACACTGCATCAAACATTTGATTTTGAAATTAAGCTATCTATATATACTATTAAACACGAGAAGTAGATAGCAGTTAAATTTGGTACGCACTGGAATTACGAAGTTACCCTTTGTTGATTTGGAAAAAGGAATTCAACTATGATTTGAACACATGAGTTCTATTTTCTCTTTAACAATGTTAGATACAAAACAGCATCCCTTTTTAACATATTCCAACATTTCTATTTAGATTTAACTATTGGTGTTGTTTGATAATTATTAAGCTTGTGCTTCTCAATTAGTAAATGGATGAGAGAGGTAGAGATGTGCAAAATAATTGTTTAATAGTACAGAGAAAATGAGAGAGGGAGCTACTGTCGAGTGTAAAAGGAAAAACGTAAATGGAACAAAAATAACTAACTTCAGAATGATACCTGGATCACAAGAGAATATGAGGGTGGCATCTGAAGTTTCAGGTTACTTTTCACAAATGTATATCGAACCTGTGAAGCAGATATAATGAGATGTTAATGCATAAAAATTTATCATGGTTTATACATACATAAGGAGAACCAAACTTCAGCCATGGAAGATCCATTTTAGAACATACAAACATGGGGAAATTAAAATAAGAAACGAAAGAGCTCAACATTTTCAAATATAACTTATTAATCACTAAGCTGACAACCATTACAACATACTGTAACAAGTTAAGAAATGTCTAGGAAAATGTGAGAAACGTGAGACATCTAAAGTGGCATGCTAACTTTGAAAAGACCAGGGAAAATGACTTGAATATTATGGTGCATTTTTCGGGCGGGATTAGAGGTAGGAATGGATTAATTAATCCTATCCGGCATTTGTTATCAGAAAGGATATGATAAGCAAATCCTATCATGTGTTTGATACAAGGGTGGATAGGATATGTTTATCCTATCTCGTGTTTGGTGCAACACGGGATAAGATTGTACTCAGGATTAATTATCTCTTTATCCCATTAGAACCGGATAAAATTATACCACCCCTATAGGTGGTATTATTTTATCCCGTGTGATGGTGCAAATTATTAATCCAATCCGCCCCGCCAACCACGAACTGATGCATGGCCGTCCACGTCAGCAATCAGGTTTGCCCCAATGAGAGGAGCTTGGAGGAGCCCTGTTTGATCACTATAAGAAGAGTGGAGCCCCTCATAAGTTGGATACCTGCTTGAGACTTAATTACACACAGCGAATTACGGAGCTCGGGTTCCAGAGCTTTTTTGACCGACTCTGGAGTTCCATCACCCAACCACTTTGATAGAGTAGCTGGCGAATGGTATGGGCGACCGCCACCTGCTTTGCAGAAGACGCCGAACCTCCCTCACCTTCATTAAATGCGCACCAACTGCATTTAATGCACTGGAATTCATGGAGAAGCAAGGTCAGAGTTGGTGATGATCAAAGCATGGCTTCTGACTTGCTCTGGGAGCTCTAGCCACACGTTTCCTCTCGATCATATATATAGAAGAAGTATTTACTTCTCTCAACAACAGCTGAACAATACAATAACTTCTGGATAACCAAGAATAACATAAAGAGATACTGAGCACACGATAGAGCTCTAGATACAGAGAAGCTAGAACTTGTGTAGCTAAAAGCATACTCTCGTCGTAATACTATGAGAATAGACTAGATAGAGAGACCACTTTGAGTTTGTAATAGCCACTTAATTATATCAATAACAAGGTAAAACCGAGCTCCTAACTCTATTCCGCAGAGGAGGACTAACCCGTATTTTCATACGAGGCCAACCTCCTCTATACATCTTTAACTCTGTTGGTCTGTTGCATTTATTGTTCTAATCATTTGATCTAATCATTTGACTGCGTGGTCTAAAATACCCTTCCAGTTTTTAACACCAACACCGTTGTTACCAAATAAGTAAATGAATATAAAAATAATTTATTTTTTTTTGATCTTCTTATTTACGCACTTTAGATAATCAAATTGATTAATGAAAATTTTTGATCACCCAAAATCATAATAACTCAACTAATAAAATTCATT
The DNA here is from genome assembly GCA_021464415.1 of Lonicera japonica. Taxonomy (NCBI): domain Eukaryota; kingdom Viridiplantae; phylum Streptophyta; class Magnoliopsida; order Dipsacales; family Caprifoliaceae; genus Lonicera; species Lonicera japonica. Next base: position 23,854,427 of record CM038463.1, read on the forward strand.
TCTCATATATTATAGTATTTTTCTTTTTCTTTAATTAAATAAAGGTATTTATAAGAAACTTTAGCTTTATAAAAAAGTAAAATTTAAATTAGAATTTGAAACTATAGTTAATGCATAGTTCGTAAATATTGTATGTAATATAGAACTTTTCTCCCATAAGAGTTTTTACGAAACTTATTTATAAATAGGAGAATTGCATTAGAAAAAAAAATGTGGACAACAATTAAAATTGCATGTATTTTTAAAATAAAGGCTAATTGTATTGTATAATATCTGGACTTGTAATTCAAGACTTCATTAAATGCAAAATTTATTAAATCTTTATCCGACTAGTTCTTGTCATGTCCAATCCCGCTTAATCTTTATCCGACTAATTTCTTTCCTATCCTATCCCACATAATTCATATCCGACTAATTTCGACTCTTATCCTATCCGGCCTTTATCCTATCCAATCCTATCTCTTTATCCGGTGAGCCAAACGCACCCTTAGTGCACGAAATGATACCCTTTAACATGAATAATAAACAGGATAACCAGTTCTCAAATCTTAACCTGTTTAAAACCAATTGACATGTATGTATAATTACGAGTGCTGGGTGGACCCAGCACTGGGGGAGAATTTTGGTAAAATGAACATAATATACAAGTTTAACATATTCTATCATTAATGAGAATTTTCTAGAGGATAATTAACTTCCCTTTTCCATGTCCACTCATCTGTTTTCAAATTGTTTGATTTCTCTCCACAAACAACAGTGTCCCAAAAGGCGAGGGGTTGTAAGCGGGAACTGGGGGAGTGTTAAATAGGAATCTCATAGTAGACAAGGTGGCAGAGCACCAAGGAGGATTTTATGGACACTGACATTTAATGTCAAATTTGTATTTGCTAATAACCCACAAGTTCCCTGGAGACTTTCTTCCACAAAAATTAAGCAAAGGAGCAATGAAGTAAATAATTCCCCCTCCTTTTTTCGCAGTCAACACTTCTCATTTCACAGGAACTAATTTTAGGAGCTAATAAGCATGGACACTTCTAGGAAGTCGAGTGAGCATTGGAGATGATGTTCTCAGCCAAATGAGACCTACAGAGAAAGCCTCGAAATCCAAAATCTTTCTTTCTTGACTATTGCAAGAATCTTACATTTGTATGTCTCAAGTCTTAAACCTAGCACTTAAGGGCACAGAACTCTGTGAACTCAACATTCACTAACTCTCTTCTGAAATATATACCAATAGACAATTAGACATAGAGGGGTCCAAACTAAATAATGAAGCAATATAGAAATTTTGGTTTATGCAAATTCTATAAAAATAAAATTTGTGATTACAGAATTCTCACTCCCTATCATTAACCACATGTAGTGCATCTGTCCGAAGAACAGACAACAGTGGAAGGCCAACCCTTCCACAAACTTCTCCCAAAACTTCATTATGGGGAGAAATCTCTTTAAATCTTACTCTAATTGCTACACATATCCTCAAATGTGGGGAGGAAAACAGGAGTCCCCAAACGGATCCGGTTCCATCAGTCTAGAGAAGTGTAGTTAATCTACACCATTTGTTTAGTAGTATGGCTCAGATTTTAAAGGGATGTGTTTGCCTCTGGCAATGACTCACTTAAACAAAAACTACTTGTCAAAATTTGAACCATCTAATTTTAAATTAACGGTTCAATTATCTTCAATTCTTTCATCACTCTAGAGGAACTCAATCCTCCCCAAAGACCAACAGTCACAAAACAAAAGCACAAAATTCTAATTTATTAAAAATATTTAGTATACAACGGCTAAAACTTATATCTAGGGTTGTTTAAAAAAAAAAATTACGTCTGGGTTAGATACGAGGAGAAGATTGGAAGCTTCTCGTCAAATATGACTTTTCCCCCAGATTCATCCCCACGTGTTTGGAAAATATAGGGAGATGATTGGAGTTGATCTTAGGTCACTATCCAAATGATGTAAGAAACAGTGACTTTAATACAATCAATCACCTAAACAAATTCTTCTTTAGATTTGCTATGTTGATTTTGAGGTACATGACTCTTAATTTGAGAAGTTCCAAAAACTGAATTGTAACTTTTAACAGTTATGTATCCCAAATTCCTTTCATTTTTCTATTTGCATCCACCATCAGTAAAATTTGGCCTTCTCACAATAATATTAAACATGTCCTGATCCTCTAAAGATTGGATCAAAGACGACTCTCCATCGTCTTGAAATATTTTATACTATTGATTAGTAGATTTCAAAAATTCTTCTTCTTCATTACAAGTGAGCAACCATACCAGGATGCTTGACAAGAAATCTTAACTGTAAACTTCATTCAAGTTAAAGCACGATACAAATAATTCAGATGCAATTACTAATTCATGTCAATCTTATTAAAGAATCTTGAAATAGAGGAATCAAGCACAGACACATTTAGCATAATGTAGCATTTCGTCTTTCCATGCGAACCAAACATCCTTTTTCCATCTTAGCATGTCATATTCTTATATCTAGAAAGAAAATTATTTCAGTTTAACTGCAACAGCAAAGCAAATGACTTGATGGAATTCATTTCTCTGATTCTGCAAACAACTATATAATAGGTTTCCTCATTATCAGTCAACATGCCACATGAACATGAGAACAAAAGTAATATGCAATTATAAATGTCAAAATATACGTACTTGATGTCGTTCTTTCCACTTGAGAAAAAAACTGTTACCAAGGAGTTCAAAAATGTGATCCCTCATTTCATCATTAGTCACAATCAAACACTTAAGCTTTACTGCTGCATAAAGCCAATACCTAAATCATAGTTGAACAAAAGAACATACATCATTAGTGTCCTCGCCTAGGAAGCATGTTCAAATTTAAGCAGGAAGTATCAATAATAAGAAACATATAAGAAAAATGGCAAGTCCAATTTAAAAATATGCAGTTGAAAATGTCCTTGAAGTAGTAAAGACTTTACACTTGAGGGAGTAAGAAATGCACCAGCAGTATGAGTGAACTTGAATTGTTAAAAGCGTTAGGTGGTAGAAAGTTGTGGAAAAGAAAATGGGATTTTTTGACTTTGCCCTATTCTCAATGTGAAATTAGACTTCCCCCTCTTTTCATAAACATTAAACTTTGGCATTCAGAACAGGGGCAAAGTCAAAACCCCACCCCCAAAGAAAATTTCCAAACTATTATGATCCTAAAACAAACAGATTCAGCAAGAGCGAGACCGATGGGGGAGGGCGAAGATAGGCTTTGCATGATTTAAATTTTAACTTTAGAAAGTTTACCAGTCATCGTTTGATCCAAAAGGTGTTCCATACAGAACTCCTTCATTCATCCATTTCTCGATCAGCTGTCTATTGGCAGAGTTCTCAAGAAGTGTACGAATACGTTTACTGTGGAGCACAACAAGAGGCCATTTCTTGCTCCTATTATACAGTTCTTTCACAACAGCTTCAAGCTGCTCTATAAAAAATTTGAGAACAAAAACATAATAACTCATAAGAATGGTTGCTTTAGGAGCTCCAAAACACAAATAATAGGAAGGGAAACAAATAACCGATTCAAGATTTACAACCTGAGACATACTAAATCCACCTTCTGCAAAGTTCTGCTGATAGAGCCCAATGTTTGCCCCATCCACAATAGCTTCATATTCAGAATGCTCGTCCAGCCAGTTCTATATCATTGTTTTGCAGAAAGAAAGGTAAAGAATTAATAATAATTGACCCATAGCAATCTAGAAGAAAAGGTAAACAGAAGAGGGAAATTATGTTCACATAAATGTTTTTCAAAGGAACTATCAAAACCTAAATTATAGATGTCTCATTATCATTAACCATTCAAGTTCTAATAGGAATACCACACTCAGTCCATCTAAAATTAAGAGCTTCACTTTCTTTTTGGCACATCTCAAAGAAAGATACAAATTTCTAAAATCAATGAGAACCAATTTTTTTTAATAAAACAAGGTTAAAGTTTAAGCACATAATACATTGACGTGACATTAATGTCTCTTAAGACGTTTGATTTAGGAATGGTTCTCTTGATTTGAGACCTGAGAACTAGGGACTACTTGTCACTAAAATTGGGCCTTTGAATGAACAAGAAATGGACCTGGAAACCATAACATATATTCCTTTATTTGGCAAAAGAAGCAAATATCTAAAGTATAACGGTATAAACTATTGCAAAAGAACTAAAAACGAGCGGCATCATTACGTCCATACTCAAGTACCATAAACTGATTATATTAACAAGATGCAAAACATCCACAAATTCAAAGTTTAGTATTTGCAAATTAACATTTCCATGTATCAAACCGAAAACCAGTAATAAATTGACAAATGAACTATTTGGTGGAAGAATGTTAGTAACAGGCCAAACAGAATCAACTACTAAATAACTTCCTAATTACTAAGGAACTCGTTGATAAGTTTTGCTGACTAATATGTTAGCAACTACACAGGAAAGCATGGCTCACAATGATAAACATAGAAGAATAGCAAATTGAATGTAAGCTTGGACTTTGAATTGATTTAACAATTTCAAAAATACAACAGCAAAACCATAGATGACAGATTGATGATTCCGTCTATCAAGCCAAGCATGTAGTTAAATAACAAACGAACCATTAACATTTCTCACCTGAAATTCAGTAAAATTGGACTGAACCTCTCTTTTCATGGCCAAGGAAGCCACTGACTGAGCAAATTTCTCAGTCTCCACTCTATCAATATCAACACAAACCAACTGCTCCCCGCAAGAACAACAAAACCCGCTTGAATCAACGCTAGATCTCTTAACAACCCACTTCCCCTTTCCAAGCCACCCAAATCCATGCCACCCACCTCCATTCTTCAAAGCCAATTCTTTCACATCAACCTCGTCCCAGTCCTCCAAACCCACCACCTCAGCCATTTCCCTCTCAAACCAACCCTCAATTATCTCTGACGTTGAATCACTAACACACCTCAGCGCCCCTCTCAATTTATGCAAATATGCATACACCTTCTCTTGTCTCCCACAATCCACACTCACTTTCAGCAATGCAGCAAGCTCCGGTTCCTCTGCTTGCAACCCCACCGAATTCATATGCTCCTCTACCGAATAAGCCTTTTCAGCCTCCAATTTCTTACAGAAACAGAACAAGGCTGGACAGTAAGACCGAATCTTCGGCAAAGCCTTGTATTTCCCCAAATCCTTCACCAACACGAAGGCCAAATCGCCGTCACCTTTTGCCACAGCGAGCCTGATGATACAAACCAAAATAATAAAAACGATTATTTATAAATCTCCCCCTAACATTTAACTAAGGTGGCAGGTTTTTTTACCTCTTAATGCTTCAAGGAAGTCCGTTCAGCATTAAGAAGAAGAAATGGCGTTTGTTTTCCCACCTACCAATAATGCTGAATTATTTTAAAAATCATCATTCAGAGTTAAGAGCTGAATCACGCGCTCAATGCTTAATTTAACTTTAATGAAACTTTATTCCCAATTCTATTCATTCGTTAACTATTGATATATATCAAATAAAGTAAAATTGTAAAATGCCTTCTATTCAGCATTTAGTGTCACATAAATCAAACACATTTTTCAGAGTTTGCGTTTAGCATTACACATTCAGAGTTCAGCATTCATTATCCTATTTATTCTTGAAGAGTCCTAATAACAACCAGCATTATCACTAATCCAATTTATAAAATAAACTAGTATATATATCTTAACAAACTAATTTAAACAAGAATAATCCTTAATAATTATTATCCAAATAAACCAATGAAAAAAATTAGAATACAGTCCTTGACTTCAAACATTTCTTGGATGCGGTCCACAACATTTCTCCTTTAAAGGACTAAACACTCAAGCACGCGTGATACGTTTGCACGCTCTCTTTCCGTGCACACAAATATTTAAGTTAACAATAAATATTTAATCACAGGGCCAACGTAGGAAAAGCACAAGAATTTGGTGTCATGGCTGAATTTGATGTATTCCAATTTATATATAGATGTGATACCTAGCAGGTACAGATAATATATACCGTGTAACCTCAGACAGATACAGACACGATACTAATCCTCGCCGGAGACAGATACCTGGCGACGGCGGTGATGGTGGCCTCGTTGGGAAGGACACCGTTGGTCAACATGTGGTCGAATATGCGGAATCCGTACTCGATAGCGGATGAATCTGAGGCGGAATTGGAACAAATGTAGAGGAAGGAATTGAAGTGGTGCTGATTGAGGCGAATGTCGAGCGAATTTGCCGATTCGTAGAGAGAAATTGCGCCATGGAGGTCGGTTCTCTTGGTGCAATTGTCGAGGTCAAAGCGGAATTTGGAGAATGGGGTTTGGTTTTTCTTCTTGATCTTCTTGTTGTTGTATTTTGAGGGGTTTGATTGGTTTGTCATCTCCATGGTTTTTGGGTTCTGGGTTTTTGCGAGGTAGGAGTAAAACCCTAATTTTCAAAACCCCAGTTATATATGGGCGCTGTGTTTTCAGGGGGTGTTTGGAATCTTCTGAATCGTGAGACTAATGACTCATTTGCACTTTTTAACTTTGTATTTGGTTTTAAATTATATTTCAAACTTTAATTTATTTTACATTGCACTTTAAATTTTAAAAAGTGGTTTTAAATATTCATTCCATCAACATTTCATGATTTTTCTAACAGAACTTGTCATCTACATATCACATTATGTAAAAGAAGGGGCAAAATGATAATCCTAAATGGGACAAACAAATTATATAGAGTACTCATCACTCTCTCTGTCTTTTCCACTACGTTTAAGACACCCCGCAAAAAAAATGGCAATCATTAATTAGGGCAAATTAGGGTAAAAGTGTGAGCATGGACTAGGCATTAAGGCCATACACAGAGCGAAACGATGAATAGATTTCTTACAGTAAGTCATCTTTCTATTTTATGAACTTTAATATGATAAAATAGGGGTTTTTTACTTTGATAACGTTGTGCTTTTTGATGGTTTTGAAAAAGTAGTATTTCTTTTTATAGGTTTTGATGAAAATAAGTTTGTTTTACTTCTTTTTTCTCATATTTTGATTAACGATGTTTATGCTCTGTTTTGCTTTTTCACACATTAATGGCTACACTCAGCACTTTATCTTGTTTTTTTCTCCTTTTTTACTGATCATACTTTGTTTTTTATAATTGGTTGTTTGTTTTCATTTGGTTTATTTTTTGTGATAATTTTGAGTATTTTACCATTACATTGAACTTTGAGCAACTGAGGTTTTATATTGATTATTGTGACCCTGAAAAGCTTTCGTTTATAGAAATACATAACATCATGACAGAATATAGGATCGCTAGTGCATGTAAAATAACTTCATATAAGAACCATTTAAAGGTAAAATGGTTTATATTGAAATTAATTGGGATGTATTGGAGATGTGTAAATAGATTCCAGCATATAGGCTCATTGAGATATTTGTTGAGAGTGTTGATTGTTTGGTTAGTTCTAGTCAGCCTGCACCTGAAAGTGATAGTGAGACTAGTGTTAATAATTCTTTGTAACACCCCGTTCCTAAATCGCAAGCCTAGCACGTTCAAAAATTGCGAGTAAGGCGATTTCGAGCTCTGAATAGTGAAATAATGTTCTAAAAGGAGTGACAGGGTTCAGAGACTTTTGATAAGTCGTATTTGTGTATTTAAGCTTGCTAGAATGTCCGTAAGTCATTTTGGGTGATTCAAGTCAAAATCGGGATATAAATTTCAAGTTTTAAATTTACCCGACTTCATAATTTTTGGTTAACTTGGAGGAAACATAACTCCTTCGTTCTTCATCAGATTGAGTTTTTGTTTGCATAATACCCTAGATTTTTAGGCAACCTACAACTTTCGTGTTTTGGTCAAAGGCAAATTCGGACTTCTACTAGGTTCGAAACTGAGCGCAAAAAAGGTCAATTGCTATCAGTTGTTCATTCGGTAATACTAACGTGCTGATTTCGTCGAATTTATGGGAGTTATCTGTCCATAATTTGGGGCACTTCCTTCTAGGAAGTTGTAGAGCTCCGAATAAACTTTCCGTGAACATAAAGATCACTTCAATTGGACATCTGAGTAAGAAGTTATGGCCATCCAAAGTTTAGCGCTGCAACTTGCCTACGCATGAACAGTACCCGCGAGAGTTAGAGCAGCATATATATACACACACGTGAGCTACTTCTTCCTTATTTTTCATCACACCATTGGAGAGCTTTTAGAGAGAGAAAGTGAGGGTTTTTCCACTCATCTACCATCCTCTACACCAAAGATCAAAGCTTCAATCATCCAAGCAACCTCCTATGCACTATTCATCATCTTCTCTACCTACACACCTCCATGGTTGCTTGAGCTTGGGATTGGGGCTCTGAATTTGGGGTCACGCATCATCAATTCGAGGATGAGGTTTCAATTAGGTGGGAACACTAACTTTAAACTTGTTTGTTTTAAAACTATTATGTGTTGTGTATCAATTTTATACAAAAATGGTAATTTGGATGAAAAGCCCTAGTTTGTGATTTGCATGTGAAAAGTTCTAATAACCGTCGATTTACAAACATAGTATAATGAATGGCTAGGTGGCCTGGTAGTAATGCTTAGTGGTTGGCCAAGTATGTAACTCATAATGTACTGTTAACAAAGTGATAACTACGAATACTTAGCATAAGAGATGTATACCCTTCACATGTCGTTGAGTAACCGAGAATAGAATGATTCTTATAGCATGTGAACCCTAGAAAGCTAGAAATAGTAGAATGCTATATGATGAGAGTTAGGGAACATTTTTGATACCTGAGATAGGACAATTAATGGGTTTTGGCACTCATATACCTGGTGAATTGCATAGTAAGGTTTTCGGAAAGATTGTATTGTTGAAAAAACCTATACATGATACATATGTTTTCAAATAAAAACCTTATTTTCATTATAAACCCTCATAGTTCCCACTGAGCTCGGATTTGGCTCATTCCTTCCTTCTCAACAGTTTTGCAGGTCCATACTCGAGGGTGACACACGCTATACGTCCGTAGAAGCTCTGATGACCTCGAACTACTTTGCAGTTCTTAATTTAAGGACGATGCCGTTGAGGCCTTTATATTACACTTTAAGACGCTTGTAATTATTTAAAAAGATTTGGAATTGTTGTATAATCGTATACTTAAGTGGACTTTGATAAAGTCTATAGGTTGAGGAGTATTTTTATTAAATGGTTGATTGTGAAGTGATTGAACAGAGGTTGTTCTTTGTATTTTTAATTACAGGGCGGATTGTTGTTAAAACGAACTCCTCATGCCGAAATTTTGTAAAACATGTTTTTCAATGGATCAAGTTTTATCCAAGAAAAAGATCTTTAAAGGTTGTGATTTTTATATTTTAAACCAGCCGTCGCACACGGCATCCATGATTAGCCGGGTTCCAGAGGTGAAAATCATTGAACGGGATTCGGGGCGTCACATTCTTGTTCTGATTCATTGGTATATGTTGATTACATTGTTAGTGATGATGATTTTGGTCAATTTGATCCTCACCAAACTAATCCTCAACTTGAGTTCCAATCTTAACGACAGCCTGAACCTGACTAAACTGATCATAACCAAACCCATTCTCACCAAAATGATTCTTACTAAACCTATTCTCACCCACAACCTCAACCTGAATTCCAACCCCACCCACAGCTTAGATACAATCCTGAACCTACCCCTAAAAATGTGGATTATGATCTTGGCGATTCTGATGATATGGTGTCTATACATTCTTCAAATGATGATGAGCATAGTACCCAATCCAAGCTTAAAAGGTTTCCTGTGTTTGATAAGGAAAAGGACATGAAAAATCTATACTTTGTACTTGGAATGCTCTTTGATTCTTCCACAACTTTCAGCACTACACTGAGATAATATTCAATTTTGAACAACTAGGTAATAAGCTTTAAAAGAAATGATAAATGAAATATTATAACAAAATGTAAAGAACCATGTACATGGATGGTTTATGCTAGCAGGTATAAAAAAGAAAAAACCATTCAAGTGAAAACATTACAGAGCAAGCATACTAATTGTAAGCCTAGCATATCATAATCCAAATGTTATTTCAAAGTGGTTGTCTAAAAGATATGTTGAACATGTAAAAACCAACCATGAATGGCCTTTGCAATCCTTTAAGGAGAATGTGAAAAGGGATTTGACAGTTGGTGTGAGAAAAACTCAAATGTTTAGGGCTAAGAGGATGGCTCAAGAAGCCATAGAAAGTAACCAACTCCACAATGGTTATTTATATTAATGAGCCTAGTTGGTATGATGCAAATCAAAGATTTAAAAGGTTATATTGTTGTCTTGCACCACTGAAAAAAGGGTTTATAGATGCTTGTAAAAAGAAGAAAGCCAGAAACAAATCATAAGATGAGAAAGAATAATCAACAACAAAGCTGGGGAGGAAAATGGTGGAAATGAGTTACAGCAAATGTGGGAACTATGGACATAACAAGAGAAGTTGCGAGGAGCAAGTGGCAAGGCCAAAGAGTGAAACCTCAAGCAGAGGAGATACAAACAAGGGAGGTACAAGCAAATGAGGTGCAAGTAGGGGAGGTACTAAAAGGGGATGATTCACTGCCAGAAGGGGCAGTTCATCTGCTACGAGGGGAGGAGTTACTACCAATGTAAGTAAATTTCCATTATAGATATACTATCAAACTTTGTTAAGTTCCTTATATTTTCATTGTACTATTCATATGTAGGTTAATAGGAATAGTGAGGAAGGACCTTCTACCCAAACTCAGAGTCAGCATAATTCAATGCCTCCATGGCCTTGAATAACATATGGTTTTTCGACTAATTTGAACTCTTTTTGTGCGGTTGATCACATATAATATTGAACTATTTTTTGTCCAATTGATCACATCTAGCCTTAGTATGCTTTAGTATAGCCTTGTGCAGTTGATACTTGGTCATTGCTCTGGATCTATAGAATTCTTTTTTGTTATTGCTTGCTTGCTTGCTTTTTATGCACTCTTTTTAATATTTTTGCATTATTGTTACTAATACACATCAATCACAACACAAACAGTGGGTATACATAAAGCATCAAACTTTTATATTCATTGATTCAAACAAAGGTCATAACATGAAAACAATTACTTCAAAGTGAAATTCTAGGGCAGTGCAGCCATAGTCTTACATTTTTCCCCACTCTCATTATCTCGTCCACTCAGTAGTACAAAGATGATTACAACACACACAAACAATACAATCCACAGAAGTTTCTCCCTGCTATTCTCCTTTCTTTGTGCACAAGTAATCCAAATGACCAAGTCCTCACAAATGAAAAACCCACAATTACCATATTGGCAAACATATAATTGATAATAGGTCAAAATCATTATTTAGATAGCTTGAATATTAGAAAATGAAGATGGATTACCTCTTCACATGTGGCACATCTAAGATACTTTCGGCCTGGATTTTGTAAGTTCCATGAAGTCAAATAATCTGCATTATTGCCACAGTAAAAGGTCAGTTGCATTGTTCTTCTCAATGACAAAAGGTATTTTTCAATCTGTCACTCAAATGTTGTTGTTGTTTTTGTTTTTTTTTTTATTGTGTTAAAATGGGGAAGGGAAATGGAAGGAACTGATGGGAGAAATGGAGGGAAATGGGGAGAAAGGTCTCCTTTTACGTTTATACCCTTCTTATGTCCCCACATGACAGGTTCTGTTAGAAAAATCACGGAATGTTGATGGAATGGGCATTTAAAACCGCTTTTTGAAGTTTAGGGTGTAACATGGAATAAATTAAAATTTTGGGTGCAACTTGAAACCAAGTACAAAGTTGAGGGTGCAAATGAGTCATTTACTCAAATTGTGATAGCCCTTTTCTGAGTTTCTTTTTTGCTCTTCTTTTAAATTTTTACAAAGATGGATTTGAACACCATTTGTTTACGGTGGTTATTTAACAAAATTACGCATATATATGATAATAATATATGAATTTATATAAAATTATAAGTTAATGAATTCTTAACAAATTTAGGTAATTATCAAATTCACCCGTTAAATACGAAATGATAATAAATTGTTATGAATTGACCCTTAACAAATCCGAGCGACCGATTAGACTAGTTAAAATTTTTAAATGTTTAAATAAAAGTAAAATCTTGTCAGATGTTTAATAAAATTTTATGATTTATAAATTTTTATCCTTTTTTAGTAATTTTAGTTCTTCATTCATCTTTTTTGTAGTGCAAATTTTTTTAGAATTTTTTTTCTAAAGTTTATCTCATTAACAAGTAGAAATGGGTCGTTTTTGATCGCCCGGTAACGTAACAAATCATATACAAATTCTAAAAATATTACTCGATAGCTTATCGAGTCATGTTCGAGTGGAGGTAAAATTTATCTGCATTTGTTAAAACCTGACACAAAACTGACTCAAATCCACCTCTTGGCAGGTCTAACGGCGGTTATAAATTGCTTTTAAGTTGTATTTTTGAAAAAAAAAAATAGTTATCATAATTATAATATTTTCCTTTTCAAATTTAACCCATTAAGTGGATCTTGGTTTGAAATGCTTATAAAAGTAAATGCTTCCTTCGACTTTGATGCTCATGAATCAACAAGGTTACAAATTATTGTGTGTCTATGGAAATGGCAATAAAATAGCAATAGTAAACAGGTTTTTATTTGGGGTGTTAACGACATAAAAGTTATTATTTCTTGAAATAGTTGCAACCAAATAACTCTTAATTTAAAGTGAAGAGGAATGAATGCGTTAACTCATGTTTTTTTTTATTTTTTTTTCTTTCCATCTAATTAAATACCTATATTCGAGCAATGCGAACACTCTTTTTTATAGATATAATTGCATTATTTGTACTAAAAAATTGCACACACATATAAGTCCAAATTGTATAATTTGTCGCCTTTTTCTTTCCTTAGGGCCTCAAGTTATCCCTTAAATGTACTTGTTAGAAGATAAATTTCTTTCTAAAATTCACATAAGTAAATAAGATATTACCAATTTATGATAGATTCAATGTAACTTTATTTTGGGGTGATCAATTTTATCATATGCTAAAACCAAATCTTACCACGTCATATAATATGGACAACCAGAAAGAAAACCACATGAAAAAGAAATAGAAGGGCCCAAAATTCACCACCAGCATTGTACTAAATATGAAGGCCCAAATTCTTAGTTCCCATTCCCAAGGAAAGCTTTGAAATAGAAACAGTCTAATTCTATTAATTTCTTTTTTCCATAAATTCAAGAAGCCAATTTTACACAAAATATATTCAAAATATATTAGGATAGAAATAGAACTTCACCGCGATGGATTTGGGTTTTAAAATAAAATCTGGTGCAATTTTAAGTCAGGTTTAATTTTTTCCAAATTCAACTCAATTGACTAGACTAATCATAATTTTTTTTTCTTTAAATACATTTATAATATTATATAATTACTACAAGTTGGCTCATATATGAGTTTACACATATATTACCTAAATCCGCCTAAATTACCATCCCTAAAGTATACCTTCGTGATATTTATATTTTAATTATTAAGTAGAGTTTAACACTACAAAGATAAAGGTTATAGTTTTAACTCATTAATTCAATATTTAGTGCTGATTATTACGTACCGGGACCCTTCACTAGAAGATCCAATGATAAAATGACAAAAGCAAAATTCACAATTTCAACTTAAAAAGTTATATATATATATATATATATAAATTAATGAATGGAAAAACGTAAGAGGAAGGAAAAACCAAATAGCCTAGCTTACATATGCGATTTAGTCAAAATTTTCCTCTTTCAACTAGTCTAAAAGACTATAGTGTGTACTGACCACTAAATATATTCGTACATATATATATACACTGCACCTTTTCCCTCATGTGTCAACGGTCTTACATAAGATTTTCCAAACTTCTTGATGTTGGGCTATATATAATTATTATTCCATCTAGAAAATTAAGGAGATTGAAATTGTTGATTTTTATACAATATTTAAAACGTGTAAAATATGATTTTTGAGTCCAATATTATTTCCCAAGTGGGTAAATCACTTTTCATCAAAGCACACAAAACATCACTCTCACGACGAAGTACAACTAGTACATAAGCTATATATTGTAAATTTCTTGTCAGAAAAAAATATTTAAATCAAAATTTTAATAGGCTTATTTTGACAAAAATCACATGTACTTTTTTTTTTTTTTTTGGACAATTTCACATGTACTTGACAAATTCATTATAACAACTATTTTTAAAAGTCCAACTGTGAAAAGTCTATTGGACAATTTTTTATGACAATTGCATTCTCTAGAAAAGGCATGATTATGGTCAATGCATCTTTCAACATTTTGCAACATTGCAACATTATTCATTTCTTGGACCTTTTTATTGTTCAATTCTTTTTATTTTTTTAGTGTGTGGTTCGATCCATAAAGTTAGGAAACAAAACAGTTAATTAATTACAACACGTAACTCATAAAGAGCATATTTGGCAACCTAATTCTAAGCTTTTGCATTGTAACAAAATTAGGTTTCATAATATCTACGCTTAAAATTGTACAATCAAACTTTTGCTTCAATTCCAATTCCAAAGTTCAAATTGATTTGCCAAATTCACCGAATTGAAAGTGCATTGGACATAAAATGGTGGCTGACTGGCTATGTTTATGCATGCAATGCAAAGTTTAAATTGACTTGAAAAAATGCATGCACTATAAAACTAATGTTGTCAAATCAAAATTTTAGAATTTCATGTTAGGTAAATATATCCTTTTAGAATAACTCTATTTTTTGTGAGAACATCTTAATTAAAGAGCCAACTATGTTCATGCATGCAATGCAAAGAATCTTTTTAGAGAGCCTTCAAACACTAATATATTTCTTTTTCCCAATTTCAACCGTTCCCACATGAGGCATAGTTAAAATATAATTAAGTACTATTAACCCACAATATTTTTTTTTTCTTATTGATTGCACAATTCAAACAAGCTTCGTTTTCTTCCCTCTCATTTGTGCTCGGTCAAGGGACTTGGCTCATCACTATTATTTTATTTATTTATTTTGTTTAATAAGATTTAGTTCAAAATTTAAATAGATATTTTTTTCATAAAATTTGGTAAAAATAATCTCTAAAATGAGTAAATTATCGCTATAAAATTTTATAAGAAGTCAAACCAGAAGTATGTGTAGTAAAAATTTGATACATATGTTCATTTTTTTACCATTAAAATTTTATAAAAAAATTAATCCGTTTAGTTATTGAATTAGACTCCATTAAATAAAATTAATGGAAGAGTAATAAAGAGCAGCAAAATCCGTTATCAAGATCTACTGCTCACTTTTCTTTTGTCTCAAATACACTTTGGCATCTTGGAATAATAAAAAAAAACACTTTGGCTCAATCTCTGGTAGAAAAATAAATCTTAATATAAATAAATAAATATATATATATATATATATATATATTATTATATAAAATCAAGACCATAAAACTGCGTTAGACTTTTGAATTGCCTATTTTACCCATTAGATCTCTTTTTTTATTAAAAGATATGCTTACTACAGGGTTCAAACCTTAAATCTTTAACAAAGTAATATATTATTTAACCATTAGACCACTAAAATTTTTTATTTTATAGTTAATTTAGTTTGAATTAGATATATTTGAGTAGCGCACGAATCACGTGTGCATGTGTTCTAATATATATATATATATATACATTAGTTGTCTTAAAATACAATTTAATTTGACCTTTTTCACGTTTTAGGAAATGTGTCCCTATCTCAAAACTCTTTAATGGATCAAGTGCTCAAAACAAATGCAATTTTTAATTATATATATATTTTAAATTTAATATTTAATTAATTAATTATATTTTTTTAATTTAGTTATAAAAAGCATATGCCACAATAATGACATAATAATGCTAAAAGTAACAAAGTAATATAGAGAAAACAGTAAAATAATCCAAATAGAAAGAGTGTTGTTAGAGTTGGTGTTTAAACAACATTATCTACTCTAAAAGATACTACTCTTTATTGGACAAGATGTTTTCTAAAATAGAAAACATTGTTAGAGAAGCTCTCTTGTTTATATACACGTCTTTTAGATTGTAACTGGATGCTGTAACTACAAAAGAGCCACAACAATCACAATTAATATAGTGTAAGAGCATCTCGAACCGTTGTGTAAATTTTTTTTTTGTAAATCCTATGTGTCAAGGCATTTTCACAAAAAACTTGAAGTATAAAAAAAATGCTCCAATGGTACATTTTTAAACTTTTGTATAAATTTTGAATGAACCAATAGGATAATTATGCATATTAGATATTATTTTATGCAATTTTTAATTATTTTTCTTGAATTTTGGTATATATAATATTATAACAACAATAGATTTTGATTTGTTGGTCTTGATGAGTAGATTTTAGATACATAATTTTTATTAAAATATATAATTTCTATTAAAAGTTATTACATTTTAAAGTATTATAAAATAATTGAGAAAAAAAAAAAGTTAACATGGCAGTGTAAACTAGGGTGTATTTTGCACATTCATTTTACACAAAAATTAAATTTAAAAAACTGTTGGATCTCAAAATTTTTGCAAGTTTTGTATATTTTACACAAAATCTAAATATACATTCCTTTTGGAGATGCTTTAAATTGTTTATTCTTCGTGTGTATTGACTTGCTTTTATTCGAATTTGAGAGGAAAAACATAAATTTAATGCTCGCTGATTGATCCAAAATACTAGTGTGTTAAAGCATCTGAGCATGCACAATGGTATGCTTACCCTATTTGCTCTAGGCACAAATAATTGTTACAGCACAAACACCAAACATTTTAGCCGCCCATATTTATTAGGAACACCAAATACTTTGCCGGCAAACAACCAAACATTTTGGCAGCCCATATGTACTAGGAACTCCAAACACTTTGCCGGTAACACAACCAAACATTTTAGCGGCCCATATGTACTAGGAACGCCAAACACTTTGCCGGCAACACAACCAAACATTTTAGCGGCCCATAAATATTAGGAATGCCAAACACTTTGCCTACAAACAACCAAACATTTTAGCGGCCCATTTATACTAAGAACACCAAACACTTTGCCGTCGTGTTTGCCTCAACCAATCTGAATGTAAACTTTGGTATAATTTTTTGTTTCAAACACCATAGCAATTAGCATCCATTAACAATCGCGATATTGATCACGTCTTACCCTAAACCCCACACACATTCATATATATATGCAGAGACAAACCACGTTATGAGCTAGCCCCCCCCCCCCCCCCCCCCCCAAGATTTATGAAACCCTCCATAATATATATATATATATATACTAGGGTATAACCTTGCCATCCGGCACAATGAAATAAAAAATCTGATAATAAGATAAAAAAATTAGCGTGTAACAAATTTAAATCGACAAAATCAATCAGTCTATTTTGAGTCCATTGTCTAGTCTAGTCTAACGTTGTGAACAACTGTAACGTAAGTTCAATATATTTTCATGCTGAAAAAACTAAAAGTATACTGGATTGATCGAACCGACTTGTTTTAAAATTTTTTAAATAGTCTTTTAATCATAATCCCACCACATAACGACAAAATTAATCAATCTATTTTGAGCCCATTGTCTAGCCTAGTTCAGTCTAACGTCGTAAACAATTGAAATGTAAGTTCAATATATCTTCATGCTGAAAAAACTAAATGTATACCGAATTTGACCGACTTGTTTTTAATTTTTTAAAGAGTCTTTTAATCATAATTCAACCACATAACGTGCATCCTAAAAATAATTGTTATGGCACAAACACCAAACATTTTAGCGGCACATATGTACTAGGAATGCCAAACACTTTGCCGGGAACACAACCAAACATTTTAGCGGCCCATATGTACTAGGAACGCCAAACACTTTGTTGGCAACACAACCAAACATTTTACTGGCCCATATGCACTAGGAACGCCAAACACTTTGCCGGCAACACAACCAAACATTTTAGTGGCCCATAAGTACTAGGAATGCCGAACACTTTACCGGCAAACAACCAAACATTTTAGTAGCCCATATGTACTAGGAACACCAAACATTTTGCCGTCATGTTTGCCTCAAACTTTGGTATAAATTTTTGTTTCAAACACCATAGTAATTAGCGTCCATTAACAAACGCTATACTGATCACGTCTTACCCTAAACCCCACACACATTCATATATATATATATATATGCAGAGACAAACCACGTTATGAGCTAGCCCCCCCAAGATTTATGAAACCCTCCACAATAATATATATATATATATATATTAGACATCTCCTTTATTGCCGGAACCAAGTAAATACATCCTTCTAAACTTGAATAAAATAACTCACTGTTGGAGACTTGCTGTAAAATAAAAAAAATACAAGAAAATGAGAAATTCACTGTTTGTTTTTTTGTGTGTATTTAGGATAAACAATAATTATTTTTTGCTTTTGCTTTTAATTCTAATTTTTGTTTTATTTTGTTGTGTTAGAAGTTAGAACAACAATTATCTAGAATTGTTCTCTATTTTCTCTTTTTGCTCTTAAAATGTCACATGTCAACCCCCTATTAATTGGAAAAAAAGGAGTAAAATATAATATTTTATTTCGTACATGTGTTATCATACTATTTACTAAAAAAGAGAGCTCAGTATTATTGTATGCATTTGTTGTAAAAAAGGAAAAAAAGTAATACACATGTCAACACATTATTCGCTATAAAAAAAGCTTAAAATTATAAAGAATTGTTACTGTCATTTTTTTAAATTGGGTGTATTATATATATATATATATATATTCCGTACTTTATTACATTACACACAAAAAAAAATAGATTTATATTTTAATTGTCTTTATGAATGATTTTTGGTTTCGTATCTCTACGTATGTTAAAGAATAAGTGAACTATATATTTATACAACCGAATTAAATATTGTTTTATCATATATATCTATTAATAAATCAGGTCAATCCTAATATCGTAAGACTCTTTATGTTTATGTTCCCAACTGGTGGCTCAGATTTAATGTGAATGTTTATCTTTTGATCTAACGTCTCAAGATTATTAAGGTGTGTTAGTAATATTGATTATAATGATGGGTTTTTTTTTTAATTCGTCAATAAATAAAATAGTGTTTTAAACCTACCAAAATTCTTAATGTAACTTTATTTATTAAATTAAATATTTATTTATAAAATTAGATTGTTTATATATTTTCAACTCCCTACTGAAAATGCATTTTACACTAAGTCAATTACGTATATATAAAAAAATGTAAATTATCTTTACAAAATCATATCATATGAGAAATATAATTCAAATAAAATATTTATTTATAATTAAATATTTATTTATAAAATTAGATTGTTTATATATTTCCAACTCCCTACTGAAATACATTTTATACTAAGTCAATTACATATATATATAAAAAAAATGTAAATTATCTTTACAAAATCTTATCATATGAGAAAATTAACAAATACAATATTTATATATAATTAATTTAGTAAAACAAATCGGTTAAGACCTAAATCACATAATATCATGCAACTAATCAACTAATTAACTAATCAAAAAGTAAACATAATATTATACAGTTAATCAATTATTCAAGAAATAGACCTAATATTATGCAATTAATCAATAAATGAATCTAACATTGAGCAATCAATATTAATTCTTCAATTAATCTAGCAAAGATCTAATATTATGTGATTAATCAATAATAGAACTAATATTAGGCAATTAATCAACAAATAAACCTAATATTATGTGATTAATCAATAATATAACTAATATTAGGCAATTAATCAAGAAATAAACCTAACATTAAGAAATACACCTAATATTAATAATGAAATATACCTAATACTAAAAAAGATAAAAATAATATACTCAATGGTATGTGAAAGATAACTAAGAAAGTCGATAGAGGCAGAGGTACAAAGCAACATAGTAAGTGAAAAATAAAATAAATAAAATAAAAGAAGAGAAAATATGATATGAAGAATTAAATGGAATATATAGGAGAATTTAAGTGAAATTTAAAGTTTCAAATAGCCCCTAAAGTTTAAACTCCAGTATGCCCTAGAATCAGACATGTCTCTTCTTGGGATCTAATTACACTTAAATACCTTGAAGTATAAAGTTCTGCACATAGGTCCTTATATATTTTTTACTTTTTCAAAAAATACCCCTTATATAGTTAAAATTTTTGAAAATCAAGGGGGTCAATCTCTACCCCCACCTTTCCCCTTACTAGCACCACTCTTGTCAATATATTAAGTCCTAATAGTTTTGAATAATTGTTAGTAATTTATTTTCACTTTACGAAATAAATAAAATATCCATTATAAATTGTCTCATTATTTAGACATATTATCACATTTGTATACCTCCATCTAAATTAACTTTACAGAAAAGTAAAAATAAATTTTTAGTTACACTTTATTTTGTCAACTATTAGTTAAAAAATGATGGTAAATTATTCTTTCTTCTTTTACAAAAAAGGCTTGAAAAATGAAACAAAGATATATAAAAGTCCATATCAAATTGAAATATTTTAAGACGGAGAATTTCAAAACAAGAAATAAAAGGATGGCTGTTAATTTCATTTTCTTGATTTTTTTATATAAACAATGATTAAATAATACATTTTTTTATATGTTTAATTTTACAACTACCACAATAAAATGTATAAACGGATGGAATACGACCACCACATAAGGTGGATAACATTTTTTATTTTCTTATTCATTTTCCCCTTTTTCTTTTCTTATTTTGAATTATTGAAACTGTAATTTAATGAGCTTTAAAGTTCATTTCGCTAAGAATATATAATTATTTATTCTATTTTTGTTATTTATGTTTTTAATACTTGCAATGCCATATTTTTGTTTGAATAAATTATTTAATCTGATTGGTCCATATAATAAGATGAATGAGGCTTTTCATATAAATAAATAAAATACATGTATTCTTTTAGTTTCTTAGAAAAACACGAGTCTGTATTTTTTTAAAAATAAATAATTAATTATTTGAATACTTTGTGTTACAATGAATGAGATTTCATTATTTGAAATAATATATAAACTAAAAATTAAATAAATTTTAATTGGTGTTAGTATTTATAGTTTACGATACTTTATGAATGATAGATTTTAAAATAAATTAATGCTATTGCAAAAGCAATTTTTTTTTGTAATAACCTGTTCATAATGCATAATGAGAATCTTTTTTAGTTATCCCCTCAATAATACCCATAATTTAAGATATCCATTTTACTAATACTTTGAGTTATCCATCAAACAAAATGGGGAGAGATGTATTCAAAAGATTAGCAAAGCAGGGGTAATTCAAACTAAAGATATTATTGAGGTGACAAGCTAAAAAAGACCCTAATAAAAAGTATAAACCATATCATTTGGTTTGGTAAAAGTTAAAATTATTTTAAAATATATAGTAATTATAATAATAAAAAGTCCAGTATAGTGAGTTTTCAATTAGATCTTAATTGGTGTCTATTTTTAAATTGCAGTAGGTATAAGTAATATAACTATGACTTAAATTTGGTTAAACTCGGGTTCATGTAAATTTATCCCATTAAATCCAAACCAACCGTTATATATAATTATTTTTCTTTAAATAATCTTATGATACTATATAATTATAATATGTCAGTGCGTACTGATACCTGGTAAGTTTAGTCATATATTAAATACATAAATTTCGCATTTTCTAAATTAACCCTCTTTCATGCTAAAGTTGGGGTTGGGTTGATCACATTTTTATATGGATCGAGTTTTAGTTTAACCAAATTTACCTGAAGCATGTCACTTTTTCATGGTTACCTAATTATTTTCAAACTAAAATTAATTATATTTTTTTTATACCGTAGGCACGCGCATTACTGGTATATATATATTACTCAACAGTGTTTTGTCTTAATTATTTTATTTACTCTAATCATTGCAGATGCTCTTGCAACAAGAAAAGAAAAGCAAATGGCCGACATTTGAGACGAAAATATATTAAATTCTTTATCTTTCACTGTTGTGGATATGTGGTGGGCTGTGCATAATGTAACGCACTAATGCAACCTTTCTCCAACTGTCTGTACGTTAACCATAGGGATGTTGACATTACTCTTTTCTTCATATAAGTACGACTTGTAAATCATGTTGATTGATCATCGATCCACCTTGTCACACATATGTATGGTGTATATATATATATATTAGTTTGCGTGCACACGGTGTGTGCAGGAATGGACTCATAAATTTTACGTTGGATGAGATAAAATTTTGCAAAAAAGAGAGTTTATACTTATTTTATTTTCGTTTTATATCAGTGAGTTTTTCGAAATTTTCTCATGAGATGAAAGCTTAAAACCTACCTTGACCCCCTTGAATCCACCCCTGAGTGCGTGTGTAATTGAAATATTTACAATTGAAAGAAAAATATTTAATAAAAGAGAAAGATGATTTAGTGGTAGGAGCGAAGGCTTTTTTTTTTTTTTGTTAAAATATGGTAGTTCAATTCTTGTTGTTGGTAATTTTTTATTAAAAAAATATTGCAACGATAAAATAGTAAAATGGAAATTACAAAGTGATTGAAATAATTAAATTGAGACTTGTCTTTATATAAAAAATTATAAAGAGAAGAAAGTAAAGGTTACATTTGATTGTGACAAAAACCAACTATTCCAATCCTTTAAATAAAACGTGATAAATATGTTCAAATAGGTCAACATTCACCTTAAAAAAAAATTATCAATGTCAAAAGAGTTTAGGATTTCATGATAATTTAATTTGAACTTTCCATATTCTAAGAGATGTGTCTCAATTTAAGACGCTTTGAATGAATCAAGTGCTCAAAACAAATGCGATTCTTAATTATAGTTTTTTAATATTTAATATTTAATCATATTTTTTTAATTTAGTTATAAAAATCATATGCCACAATAATGACATAATTATGCTAGCTAAAAGTAACAAAATAATATAGAAAAAATAGTAAAATAATCTAAATAGAGAGTATTGTTGGAGTTGGTTTTTAAATAAGGCTTTCCACTGTAAAAGATACTCTTTACTTTGGACAACACATTTTCTAAAATAGAGAGCATTGTTAGAAAATGCACTAATACAACCTAACTCAGTTATTATTGTTTTTGTGAAAAAAAAATTGATACAAGTGACAACACGTTCATTATTCGCTATAAAAAAATCCAAAAAATATAAAGAATTGTTACTATCATTCAATGGAGGATTCAGAAAATTTTATTGGGGGGACCACACGGTGACGGAGACGACAGACGATCCATGGTGGTGGGCTTTTGCATTATAGTCGATCGTTTCATTGTGGGTTCTCTCAAGCTCTTTTTCTCTACTATTTTTTTTTTAATTTGGGGAAGACCATAATAGACATTTAATAGACTTAAATTATATATAAATATAAAAAATAAATAAATTTGGGGGGGGACCATGGCTCCCCTAACACTACACATACATCCGCCTCTGCTATCATTTTCTTAAATCAAGTATTATATATATATATATATATATATATATATATATATTCTATACTTAATTACATTACACACACAAAAAAAATAGTATTATATTTGATGTCTTCCAATATTCGGTAATATAAATATAAGTGAACTATATATTTATACTACTGAATATTGTTTTACCATATACGTATATTACTGAAAAGTATTTTGTCTTAATTATTTTATTTACACTAATCATAGTAGATGCTCTTAAAATATATAATAAAAGAAAAGCAAATGGCCGACATTGGAGACGAAAATATATTTAATGCTTTCGATCTCTTTCATTGTTGTGGATATGTGGTGGGCTGTGCATAATGTAAGGCACTAATGCATCCTAGCTCGATCCAACTCTGTCTTAACCATAGAGATGTTGACATCACTCTCTTCTTCCTATAAGTACAACAACTTGTAAATCATGTTGATTGATCGTCGACCTCGTCACACGCTTGTATGCGTGTATATATATATATATTAGACTTTGTGCACACGGTGTGCGTTTTACTCAAATACATACTATCTTTATCAAGTTTTATGAAAAACTTTATCCGTTTAACTCTTGAATTAGACCCCTTTTCATGAAATTGGAGTAAAGAGGTAATAGAGAGGAATCATGTCCGTATCTCTCTAACCAAATTTGTTCAAAAAGTAAAATTTGCTTTATCGGCAAATGACTCTTACTTGAACTTGAATGTAAATGTTAAATTTGAGTTTTAATAAATCTAGCAATATCATATATACATATATATTCAATTATCAAGTGCCAGTAGACCCCACAAACATAAAAGTGGTGAATATATTACTCACTTGGCCCCTTCTTAAGTAGTTGTATTTCCACATCACTAGACTTACTACACACGCGATACATGTGTATATGTTATTTATATGTACGCATAATTTTAAAAATGATCGAAATCATGTTGATTCAATGTTTATTGACTTTATAAATAACCTGATGCGAGTTCAAACTTCAATTATATTTTAATTTTTTTTTCCAAAACAATAATAATAAGGATAAAATATAAACATTACATAATTTGACGTCACGATGGTATGTAATATTTTGATTTTCTTTTTTATATATATACATAGATTATTATTGTGGTGGCTGTGGGCCCCTTCAATATATGGACCACTAGAAGATCCAAACATAAAATGGCAAAAACAAATTAACAATTAAACTTAAAAAAGTTATATTTAATCAATGAAAAAAAAAAAGAAAAAGAAGAAAAAACCAAATAGATAGCCGTCAAATGCGATTGAGTCAATTTTTTCCTCTTTTAACATGTCTAGGGTATAAAGCTATAGTGCAATCACTATATATAGAGTATTTTTACTT
Organism: Lonicera japonica; assembly: GCA_021464415.1. Lineage (NCBI taxonomy): Eukaryota > Viridiplantae > Streptophyta > Magnoliopsida > Dipsacales > Caprifoliaceae > Lonicera > Lonicera japonica. The sequence continues at coordinate 23,879,367 of CM038463.1, forward strand.
GATATAAATATTTAATATAAAAAACTAATATATTAATATTAATATGTTAATTATTTATTTACGTACAAATTTAAAGAAATACTTACTATAATTTATACCAAAAAATGCTTATCATTATATACACATCTTTTCCTATTATATATATATATGTACACTGCACCTTTTCCCCTCAGTTGACATTCTTACATAAGATTGTTCAAACTTCTTGATGTTGGGCTATATATAATTATATTCCGCGCGCCTAGAAAAGGAGATTGAAATTGTTGATTTTCATACAAATTGAACAACCCCTTATAAGCATATATGAAGGGTGGTGATAAATGCAATTATTTTTATTGTCACTAATACTTTTTAAAAAAATTATTAATATTAAAATAAATTTTATTCCCACCACCCTTTCATTTTACTTTTTTATTCAGAAGTTAACTATTAATTAACTCAATTAATTAATCATTAATCATAACAAAACAATATTACAATCTTTCACCATCCTCTTCTTTTCCTCCTCCTCTTCTTCAAAACATACATATATACATAAATATATGTATATATATATATATTCAAAAACAAAATAATATGGATTCCTCCTCCTTTTCCTCCTCCTCCTCCTTCTCTTTCTTTTTCTTCAAAACGTACATATATACATACACATACACACACATATTCAAAACATACATATATATACATACACACACACACACATATATATATATATTATAAAACGAAAGAAAAAAACAAAATAAAAAATGCATATATATAAATCTCTTCTTAAAAAAATGCAAAAAACTCATACCTACATATCTGTTTAAGTTTTAAATGCTTAATATCGAGTGAATAACAATGAAGATACTCTCCCAATGACGGGAGAGTTTCACCACATTTACTCACCATAAATTAGACGAGTATATCTCAAAAAATGGGTCGTAACTTAAGTCATTACTGAAGTTTTATATGCTCAATGTCGAGCGAGTACTAATGAATATACTCTCCCAATGACGGAAGAGTATTAGCACATTTACTCACCATAAATTGGACGAGTATATCTAAAACAATGGGCCATACCTTAAGTTATTGATAAAGTTCGAGATGCTTAATGTCGAGTGAGTACCAATGAAGATACTCTCCCAATGACGGGAGAGTATTAACATAATTATAGCTATTAAGTAGGAGGGTGGTGGAGTTGGGCGTTTGTGATAAATTTTTTAAAAGTGTGGGGTGTAAGGTATAGAGGGTGTTAGTGACAACAAAAAGTGGTGTATTTATCACCACCCTGTATGAACCGATGAACATAGACTTAAATAAAATGTGTAAAATAAGTTTTTTCATGAGTCCAATATTCCAACATGTTAAATCACTTTTCATAGAAACACAAAAACCATCACTATCAAGAGGAAGTACATAAAGTACTTTGCTTTTGTAAATTTTTGTTAGATAATTTTTTTTCAAATATAATTAAAATAGACTAATTTTGATAAAACCACATGTAATTGAGATTTTTTTTCTACAAAAATTTTAAGTGAGGAAAAGTTAACGTTGTTCAAAGCCAGGCATGCCACAAGACCCAGTAAGCACTTATAGTGTTTTTTATAAACCGTTTATTAAAAGGAACTACTGGCAGTGAGATTTGAACATAAATCATGTTTCTTACCTATCAAGAGGAATTCCTGGCAACAAGATTCGAATCTAAGAGCATCCATAATGGTATAAGTATTTAGGATAAGTAGGGTAGATTTTGTTATGCCCATCAGCACATGGGTTGGGCCCAAGGCACCAACCGGGCCCGTCGATCCACGCACATAGTAACGATATTGTCCCCAACTTAAACACATTTGGGCCACATGTATAGGGTTTTCACTTAAAATGCCTCGTTACTAAGTGGTGACACTCCCCCACTTATATATCCATGTTAAGTTATACAATTTTTTCATGTGGGATCAATGATTCATCACCTTGGACTAACACCGGTCCACCTAACTCCACCTGGACCTATACCTTAGTCCACCTTGAATCCACCTTTAAACTGTCCATGTTGATTACCACTAAACAATGTCCATCCACAAGATCATCCACCATTGGTTAATGCACATCTTGAAGTACACCTTATTTCACCTTACTAGAGAAACATGCACAACAACCTTAACAGCACCCCAGGTGTACGTAAGTTATAGCGACTCCACCTCCGGCTTCTCTGAGTTTAACTCCACCATAAGTTCCACCAAGTCCAGCTGCCAGGACACTTTTTGTAGTAACTCATCACCTTAGGCTCTACTGAGTTCTTCCTAACTCCACCGAGTCCAGCTACCGGTATTACTTCATAAACACGTGGATTCACCATCGAGCTCTGATATCAATTGTTGTGCCCACCGGCATATTGGTCAGGCCCAGGGAACCAACTGAGCTCGCTGGTCTGCCTACATAATAATGATATTATCCCTAACTTAAATACCTTTGGGCCACAGGTGTGGGGTCTTTATTTAAAAAGCCTTGTTACTAAGTGGTGACACTATCCTACTTATATACCCATGTTAAGTTCTACAATTTTTTCTTGTGGGATCAATGGTTCTTTTTCTTGGACTAACACCGGTCCACCTGGCTCAACCTGGACCTATACCTTAGTCCACTTTAAATCCACCTTTAAACTGTCCATGCAGACTACCACTCAACAATGTCCATTTGCAAGATCATCCACCGTTGGTTAATGTCCTTCGGTGATAATGCCCTTGGGAGGGCAGTCGTCCTAAGGGACCGGTAGGGGTGATAGGGTCTTATTAGATGAATTGATCATGGTGGAGTGCATTGGGGTCTTATGGAACATCGCCAAAGTGGAGAATTGGAGATTTGACTCTGTATAGGAATTATATTCCTATTTGGTTTTAAATTGTCCAATTCTTAATTGACTTTTTATTGTCCAAATGCTTGTTGGATTTGTATTATCCAATTTTTAGTAGGTTTTGGTTTTGTGCAATCTTAGACCTATAAGATTTATATATTATAAATAGAACCCTTGTCATAGGTGTTATTTATAAGTTGTATTTTATTGTTTATTAGCTAGATTAAAGAGTATATTTGAGAGATAATATTGAGAGCTTTAATTAATAGCTAGGGTTTGCTTTGCTTGTTGTACTCGAAATTGTTCTCATCAATAATAACTATCACCTAATTGCTTGCGTACTTGGTTAGTTGTTTTCTTCCTTAATCTCTTGTTTTTCGTGTTGCTTGAATATTAGTGGTGCTTGTTTCTTTAATTACTGTACGCATAATTGTCCGATTGATCCTACTCTTGTGCTAATGCTTGTTCTAGTGGTATCTTAGCACAATAGATTTACCCTACACGAACACATTGCAGTGTCTTTCGGTAGGGTAAAACACTCTTCCGCAAGGCATGCATATGGCAGATTTAAGTTATGCTAAGTTCTTGACTATACATAGAACTGAAATGCATATAGTGTGAATAGAATAACGTAATTGCATTTGGAACTGAAACGTATTACTGTTTTACATGGGGGAAATGAGGCATTGTTAAAATGCCTACAAGACAAACCGTGGATCTAATATGCATGACTAGGCTTTTTTTCTCCTGTGTACTATACTTTTATATTTAATTGTGAGAATGTGACTTAGGGATGGTAACGGGTCAGAGTATGGGTGGGTTTGGCCAATACCAAACCCGACCCATATATACACTAGCCCGCCCTGAAATTGAGATATGATTTTTTTTGGAATCCTAAACCCACCTTGCAAGATTTTCTTGGAGCCCTGCCTCACCCCAAATTAAAAGGCCTCGGGTCAAGTCAAATAGTCCACTATCCAGATAGTATGTCATAATATTTGTTAGATTCAGAACAACTTAAGGAATGCCTGTTGTCAAGAAGTCTCAAACTAAGTCGAACAATCCATAGTACAAACAGTCTCAAACTTAAGGAGAAGCCGGTGTGGGAGGTGGAAGAGGAGCGATGAAGGACTTGGAGGTGAGAAAGAGATTTGAGATTTGGACTATGTGCGGGAGAGGTGAGAGAGTAAGATTTAATCATCTAATAGCAGTCATTCAGTCAAGGTCTAGGGTTTTTTTTTATAAATACTATATATATATAATTTTTATATTAATATATTTATATATATGTATGTGGGTCGGATCGGGCTTTTAGAAGGCATAACCCGAACCCGCTCCATCGGGGTCAGGTCAAAAATCCACCGAGTTGGATTTTATTGCCATTTTTAATGTGGCCATAAAAGTTACTCCATGATAATTTTCAGCAGAAAGCTAAGCAAAGAGAAAATAAAGACAAACTACTGAGCCATTGCAATTCAGTAATTCGTGGAAGGAGCACGCATTCCAATAATGCGTATAAACCTTTTAATTCTTATATGCACTTTTCTCGTGCGTTTGTTTTTGAAAAGGGTTTTTCCTTTGTCTACTATATTACTGAATTTATCATTGTAAATGCTCTAAGATAATAAGTATTCAAATTCTTACCAATTTAACTAATTCTTGTTGATATAATTGAGAAGTTAGACTAACAAAGGGTTAAATACATTTTAATACTATGCATTCCTGCCCTATTGGCACTTTAGGCCACGAACTCTATTTCTTATTAAAAAGAGCACGAACTCTTGTTTAGTTCTCAATTTAGGCCATCGAGTAGAATTAAATGTTTCTTCGGTGTCGAATTCTTACGTGGACAATGAATACCACACGCGCATGGACATAATAAAAAAATAAAAATAAAATAAAATGCTAACTCACTAAAAAAAATTGACACACATGAACATAATAAAAAAAATCAAAATCAAAAATCGATCCACTTTCTCTCTCTTCCATTTTACTCAATTATTTTTTCCCCTGATCGATTCCCTTATAATAGAAAAAACGAAAGAAAAGAAGTGATACAAAACATGCTTTCAATTGAACAATTTTCTTCTTTATTCCTTGGAATGATTTGTTTTTGAGAATTTTTCATGTTTGTTTGCATATGAAATCCGTTGGATTTAGAAAATAGTGTGTAGATGGCATTGAAGATGAAGAGATCCATCAGTATCATCAATGAAAAGATCCACCGTCATCTTTAATTCTTCATCACCATCAATACCTTAATCTTCAATTTTATTCAAAGCCTCTCAATAATATTGGGTCAATGGGATTACCCTACAAATAATGTCCATGAATTGTCATTTCTTTGAATGGGAAAAAGAAAAAGAGGAAGAAGAAGAAGAAGAAGAAGAAGAAGAAGAAGAAGAAGGGGAAAAACTAGGCTTTTGCGGGGAAGAATGTGAAGAAGGAAGAATGATTTGGCATTTTTTAATGAGTTGGCATTTTATTTTATCTTTCTTTCTTTGTCCATGTGTAATTTTTTGTCCATGTGTGTAATTTGTTTTCCACGTTAGAAATCTGGCATCAGAGCAACTAATAAAATTTGCAGGTGGCCCAAAATGAAATCCAAACAAGAATACGTGCACTTTTTAATTAAAAAAAAAATTTGAAGCCCAAAATGATAACTAGAGAAGAGTACAAGGTACTAAAATATATTTAACCTAATAACAAATATTTCTAAAGTCTAATTGTGAAAATTAAGTATAGTGTACAGTTTTTAAAAAAATAGCATTCTCAAAATAGGCATATTACTGGGGGTGGATTTTGTACCACAATTACTGTACCAACCTGTATCATACTGTACTATTACCAAATTGTATGAAAATTTGGTAATGGTATTGTATTGATCTGTATTTGTATCGTACTAAAATATTACGGCATGGTACTGGTACTAAAAAATCAATACCAATGGTATACTGTACCATACTGAAATATTAGTATGTACCATGATACACTGTACTGTACCATTACTAATTGTACCAAAATACCAAATGTCCAACAATACTACTAAAATAACAAATGGTTCAAATTAAGTGAGAACTTTAGGGTTTCGTACTTTCATTAAGCAAATGGAATTAACTGCCCTTTTCTTTCATACGGCGTCTATCTCTCTATATCTTTCTCTCTCTCTCTCTTCTTTGAATTCGCTAGGTCACAACCATACCTAACTCTAACTCGAACTCGAATCCAATCCCTTTATATTGTTCATGGGGTTAATTTAACATTCCCATAAATGTTATCCTCCTCTGCATGTACTGCTAAGGACAATCGATTATGAACAATGCTAATTTTGACTGGATATTTTACCATTACCAATTGTACCAAAATACCAAATGCCTACTGGCGAATATTGTGTGAAACTTTTAATTGGATATTGTGTGGATATTTAGTTATAGTTTTGAGCTTATTTTGGGTTGCTTTAATTTACGTTACAGGCTTAATTTTTGGCTTGCTTTAATTTACGTTATAAACTTAATTTTTGGCTTTTTATTAGAAATGGAATTGCATACACCTATAAATAAATATGAATCTATTATATGCATATATGATGATTGAATCTATTGATTGATGACAATCCCACTTTGAGAGCAATTCCATATGCAAAAATATCTGTCTTTCCTGTTTTTTATAGCTGCTTCTGCTGGGTTGACCTGGTTCATATATACATATGTGTGTGTATATATATATATATATTTAGATATAATTTTTCTTGAGCTCCTTGTAATTTGCTATTAAGAACTTGTTGATTAATGTTTGATTCCATTGATGTATTTGTATATAAATATTGGAACTACATATTTGCATAAACGTATAAATGCATACGCTGGAATATATTAATGTAGGAGTAATTTTTTTTTCTTTATTTAGTTATAGTTTTTAAGTTTGTTTTAGTTTGCCTATACTTATAAATGTCCATTTTTTTAAGCTTGATGGTATATACCGTACCATACCAAATTCGGTGTACCCAAAATTTTGGTATGGCAGTGGTAATAGATTTGGTGTACCAAATTTTTGATACAATACACAATACATTTAGTATGATATGGTACTGTACCAAATCCACCTATACTAGATGTGACCTTCAACATTTTATAAAATTGCCACAATATGTTTTTTTAATAAGAAAATGGTGATTGTCCATTTTAAGGATCTTCTTATTGTTTAATCCTTTTCATATTTTTCAAGCCATACAATGATTAAGAGTGGTTGACGTATTGTTGTGTTAAAATGTAAATTTCATATTGTAGAATTTCATTATATGATATTATGTATTGATTATTGCGTTACAATATTACTATAAGAACGCCTTTTTATAGGCATTACATAATAGATAAGTAAGGTAAAAACTATCTAATAAGGTACAATAAATAAATAAGGAATATAGATAGAATTATGAAGGCGTAGAGAATAACATATATGTATATGTTAATATCTATATTTTAACATCCCCCTCAAACTCAATGTGGTAAATAGAGGCAAACTTAAGTTTAGAAATCCTTTTGAAAGTGATCGAGTGGACACGTGTTCAATAGCATGCCTCGCCAATATAAACTAATCTTTAAATCATGTTCGTCTTGTCGGACTTCAAATTGTGTTCGTATTTCTAGGCTTCACGCTTAACTTCAAATCTTGTTATGTTTATGTTTTTTCACAAAACCGAGTCAATCCATCTTGTGAAGAAATCTCATTCTTTAGAAGTGCTTGGAAAGACTTTAGATGCTTATGGCACCAATATTCAAGAAAACAAAGCTCAAATAGCAAATCAAGCCTAAAAGCGAGTGAGAAAGATAAAACCGAGATGCCTTTGAAAGCGATGGTGGTGCCCATGTAGAAGAGAATTTTTTTAGAAGAAAAAGGAGGATGAGGAGAAGAAGAAAGAAGAAAGATTTTAGACCTATCTTAAAACCTTTGGCCGGAGTGTTGTTTTTTTAAAACAATATGACCAAAAGTTTCAAGATATGGCTAGGATCCTTATTCTTCTTTTTTCTTTATTCTCATTCTTTGTTCTCCTTTTTTCTCATCCATAATCTTATTTTTCTTCCTTTTTGTTTTACACGAGCCACCAAAGTTAGTTTTGGTTTGGTTCTTGTTTGGATTTGATTTCAATTTCAAATTCAATTTCGTTAGATTTGTTCATTAAACCTAAATAATCGCGAGCCTGCCTAAATACCCTCACGTCAAATATTCGAGAATGAAACACCTTAGCTAGGGATACATGTGCTCTCGATTGCTGGGATTTATTTGCTTTGTATTGAAAAAAAAAGATTGTGGTGCAAGAATATTGTGGTGGAAGTTTACTATTTTGTCCTATAAGGATTTCATGGTAAACGACTAGAGTTTCATGTTCTTTTTGACAAAATCAAATATGAGAACTTCGTGAATTTGTATTCCCTCCAATGATGTCAAATTAGAAAACTTTGTGTTCAATGGTGGAATACAGCAATTGTAAAAAAATATTTGAGATGGTAACAACGGCAAGGTGACGACAATTTGAGATTTGTGGCTGTTGTAATGATGAGACGCCAAGTGGTAAAAGGGCAGCAGTTGAAATAATAACAGTAGCAATGACAACGACAAAAATGTGATTGCTATGACAGAGGTGGTAAAGTGATGGTGGTTCGGCGATTGACATTATACATTGCCTGCCGACAATAGTGAAATTATATCAAGTCTTAGAAAAAGAGGATTTTAACTTCCCTTAAGTAGAATTTCATAATATAACATTATATATTAATAGTTGTGTTGTAACATTACAATATGAAGGCCTTTATATATGCATTACATATGAGAGAAATAAGGTCAAAATTATCGAATAAAGTAATATAGAGGAATAAGGAAGGCAGATAGAATTTGGAATGTAACACCCCAGCCTTAATCTACAGGATAACACATGTAATTAAGACATGGAGTGCTACTAACCCATCTTAGATTGACTAAAATGGGTATATATGCAAATACATAAAGGAATTCAAACAGTAAATATCACACATGTCAATCAGGAAGATAAAAGAAGATAGTACTGTACATAATTATACATAAAAGTAACCAATATACAAAACCAAACTAAGTAGGTGCAAGTCAGTAGATAACACTTCGGGCTAGCCGTGGCTTCCCGAGATAACATTTACATAACAAAAATGAATCTATATCAGAGCCATCTATTTTGTTCCCGAACCCGTAGTCCCGTTACCATCGTTCGCCCCCTGTGTACCTGTAATTGTAAATAAAATACGGGGTGAGCTCACAGCTTAGTAAGGGAAGAGTAGAGGGAAAAGTTTGGAAAACATTTCTTGATTTATTACTTAAACCAAATAAACATTTTCATCATATATATAACCTAAACATTATTTATAACATATCACAAAATATAACTAGTTCATGTTGATGCGTGCTCATGCATATGCAGGTTACCTCCCTTTGTGTCAACCCATTTTCGAATCTTGATAATGCATACCGATGAGAAACCAAGCCAAGATGGCCATATATAATCTATTCGCTCCCAGAGCATACAACATAATCATAGTTCCTGTCGACGAAAACCTGAACTGGAATCTCACCAAAGAATTCATAGCCTCAAAATGGCATACCGTCATCATACCCAAGAAGTGAAACAATAACCCGTCCATCTTCGATAGAAAAGAATCAAACCAATGGTGCATTGCCGATGCCTAGGTTCCCGAATCTTTCGTCGGTGGCTTATAGGCGGCCAAACAATATCCCTTAGAGGTTTAGGGCTTTTCAACCCAAGGGCACTAGGCCCTGCCTATTTTCCCATCCCGGTAAGCACCATGAAAACAAATATTTATACATAATTCATATCACCATAGTCATCCATGACCAAGTACAATCATTTCTAAGAGATCAATTAACCAATTGTATCCGATAAGACAATATCAAGATAGAAATGAAGCTTTCCCGAAATTCCATGACATGCAGCCTCCAAACAGATATATATATATATATATAAATAAGCTCTTAGCATCATGATAAGAGATATATGCCCATTCGATAAGCCATAAGGGAGTCCAAGCTTGCCGAAGAATCTTCAGGATTGCGATTGACACAATAGTGATGCACAACATGCATACATGCTCTTTATGACAACTAAAAACAACACATGCCATTTAAACTTCATTCATCATGTATCCATGTTCCTCAGCGCATACATAACCCATTTACAAATCCACTTGGATACAACCAAGCATGTATATCCAAGGAACATCACTTACAAGTCTATATTAAATAAATATCAAGTTCAAGCGGCATATCTTGTTCCACTTCATGCATCAAATATAAGGTAGATACTACATATGCCATATAAACTCTATCAAAATCATGTCAATGTCCTTTAGTGTATACAAAACCATTTTCTTGTCAAATCAACACATACATACCCAAACAACATCCATATGAATCAATAATATGAAATCATAGAGCTTAGATGACATATCTTGCTTAAATACGTGAATTCATACTTCAATTAATCATATATCATTGATATCAATAGGCAAAATCATCATATTTAACATACATGTATAAATCATCCATTATAGTCAAATAAAATCATATTATCAAGTGTACATAGCATCTATTACCTCAAACCTCACTTTTAGGTCTTTATTAATCATAAAACATCATGTTATAGGCCATAATTTAGATAAATAAGACAAATAAAGTGAAACTATGATGATATTCATAAAACAATGCCAAAATTTTAAGTTTAAGAGCATATAAACCCCTACCTCGACTTATTAGCGAAGAAGGAAAAAAGATGAAACTTTCGGCCTTTGCCCAAGCAAAACTCATAAGGAATTCGATGAATAGTGACTAGGAGGATGATTCGAAAGATTTGGAGCTTTTATCTCGGATTGGTGTTGAAAAATGAGTGATAATCTTTCAAAGAACCCACCTCTATCTCTCTCTAGAGCCTTCTAGTTGATAGGAGTGAGCTTGGGTCAAATTTGGTGTGTTAAAGTGATAAATGGTGAGAAAATGGGGTTAAAACTCTAGAAAATTCGTCTCCAGGGCTCCAAGATTGATCTTGGCCCTCCCAAGATCGATCTTGGGAGCTCTCAGCCAAAGCTGATTTCACAGCACTGACTATTGTTGGTATTTTGGTCATAACTCTTTACTTGAAACTCGAATTTGGGTGATCTTTATGTCCACGGAAAGAAAATTCAAAGATCTACAACTTCCTAAGAGGAAGTTTTTCCAAATTCTAGATAAATATTTCTCAAAAATTCACTGAAGACAATGCTCTGCCAAAGCGCTATCGAATGACAAGAATTTAGCGATGGGCCTACTTTATACCCTGTTTTGACCCACAAGGAGTGCTAATTAGCTTTCGGTCAAAACACAAAAGTTATAGAATGATACAAATATTAGATACATACATGAGCGAAATCTTAATCGAATAAGTAACGAAGGAATTACGATAACTCAAACTTAGCTAAAATCAACAAGTCGCGAAGAACCAAAACTTTCTATTTACCAACCGAAATCGATTCGGACCACCCGAATCACCAAACGATCACTCATATATAAGTATAAATAAGCTAATATACTTCAATTTAAAAAAAATTAAAGTACGGGGTATTACATGGAAGGTGTACAATATATATACTATTATATAAAGCCAGGATCAATTTCAAGCGCCACGAAGTTGTGTAAGATTTTTGAATTGCCTATTTTACCACTGCAGCCTCTTTTTTTTTTTATTAAAAAAATTTGTCCGCAAGAGGTTTTGAACTTATAACTTTTAAATAAAGTAATTTGATGCTTAACCACTTAACATCTTTATTTTATATTTTTGTTTGAACTAATATATCTTGGGGTGGCAATAAGTCAAATATGGGGCAGTATTGGCCAATACCAAACCCAACCTTTAGTTGAAATAGTATGTCTCGAACCCAATGCAGGTTTTTTTTTTGAAATCGAAACTTGCTTTGCATAAATATATTAAAACCCAAACCACCCTCGCCCTGAATTTTAACTAAATTTTGCCAAATCAAATACATGAACAAAATCTACCTTAATTTTAACTAAATTTTACCAAATCAAAGATGAAAGAACTTAAATCGAGCAAAATTAAATCTATCTCAACAGTTTTTTCACTCTTTTTGAAAGAATCATCAAAATAAATTACATGGAAAGAAGACAATGAGATTAAAATTTGCTAAAGAGTATTATGAGGAGGAGGGGGAGATTGAGCTAGGGCGTGTCAGCGTGGATATATAATATATTTATATATGTATGCGGGTCGGGTTGGTTTTTTAGATGCAAAACCTAAACCCGACCCGAGTTATTTTGTTTAAACCCAAACTCAACCTAGGCTAAAAAAAACCCACCCATTAGGGTCGAACCGGGTCGGGTTTTATTACCATCTCTCTATATTATATTAGAAAACCAAGATGGGTTTCAACTACGAGTGAAACTGTGTCAAACTTTTGAAATACCTATTTTACTATTGAGATTTTTTTTTCTATAAAAAAGGGGATATTGAAAAATAGGACTTATATGAAAAGGTTTTTTGCAAAAGAACTAGAGAATAATATTTTTGTAAATTAAGGGCCTATATTTGACCAACCTCTAAAAAGAGTGCAAACTTAACTTTCTAGTAAACTTTTAAATTGTATTTTTTTATTGACTCATGCAAAATTAAGTTTGCACTACATGTTTTTAGCATATTATTATAAATAAGTGTTTAATTGACAGTACTTTAGAATAATTTTATCAAATTACATATTCAAAACCTACTTATTAATAAAATGCACATAATAGTTTTTTCAAAGTTATGCAATGTTAAGTTTGCACTCCTTATTTTTTAAAACACTACTATGTATTTGTGGTTATTTGACGTTGTTTTAAAGTTTTATGAATGAAACATAAGAATATAATTACTAAAAAATAAATAAACACATCATGCAAAACAAATTTGTTTTATTTTTTTTATTGCAAAGTTAAGTTTGTACAAAATATAATTTTATGCAAAATTAAGTCTACACTTTGTCAAAACCCTTATTTTAAAACACAATTGATAAACAAGCCCTTATTTCACAATGATAATAATATTTAGGTCATTATTTCTAAACAAAATTATTCATTCATTTTTTTATAAAAAATATTGTCACGCAAATTTTTTTACCTTATTCTATCTACTTTAACTATTGTAGTCGCTCTTAAAACAAAATAAAAGAAAAGTAAATTAATGGCCGACATTTGAGACAAAATTTATTTAATGCTTTCTATTTCAAAGTTGTGGTTTTGTGGTGGGCTGTGTAGAATATAATGCAACCCAGCTCCAACTGTGATTTTAACAAGAGATGTTGATTGACATCACTCTTATGTATCCTTTATTAACTGCAACTTGTGAATCATATTGTCGATTGTCGACGTCGGTCGTCATATATGTGACAAACACATACGTATGTTTTTATTTTATATAGCAAATATATTTCTAGTACAGACCGTTCTATATAAATCAGAATTTTAGTGTTATTTTGTTGTTGTTAAAATATTTTATGAATTATTATTTTTAAATATGAAAAAATACATTAGAATAAAGAGGTATTCATTATAAATATAGTATAGAGAAAAGAAAGTGAAAAGTACGTCATGAGTGTGACAAAAAACAACCATCCCAAAACCTTTTAAGTAAAACGTGGTAAATATGTTAATATACGTCGACACCTTAAAAAAATCAAACCATCACTATCGATCAAAAGACTTATTGGGATTTTATAATTGAAATGACGTATTTTCTTCAAACACAATACTTTTCGTATTTAGAAAATAATTAATGCAATTACGGAAACTCCAAAGGTCTTGGTCTAAGTCGAGAATCCCTACATCTCCAATTAAACCATATTTGTTCAAAAAATAAATAGATGACCGTACATGTGTGGGTTGTTTTGTTGCTAAATGGCCTTTACCTAAATTAAGTTATACAAAGTTCCGTATTTGAATTTGAATGAATATATCCACAATTAATATTGTTAAGAGTGTTTTCGTTTTCAATTCGAGTGAAAATTAAAGATATTTAAATCCAAACTGAATTTAAAAATTCAATTTTGGATCGATTCGATTTTAGTTTTTAAATCTTCCATATATATCTAGATCCGAACTAAACTTTTTGGTTTTGTTTGGTTTCGTTTTGTCCAATGTTCATATATTTTATTTTTTCAAAATAAATAAATCGTAAGGTAATTATTTATTATGGTTCGAAAAATAATAATTTTACATTTGCTCCTACTTATTTTAGTCAAAAAAATATTAACTCTTATATTTATAATATGTCTTCAATCTTCATGATAGCTTAAACAGGGATCTTATAAATTTTAGGAACACAATTTTTGATAGCCAAGTAATGTTATTTTCGAGTTATATATGCCATGGTTCACTTTCGTTAAGTTCAGTTCGGTTCTGCATAAGCACATCCCAAACCCGAATAAAATATATTTGGTTTCTTTCTTTCTATATTTCAGATTCTTTTTTGGTTCACTATTTTACGGATCGTTAAGGTTTGATCGTTCAATTTTCGGATTGTTGTGTTTTTGCTCGATTCCAAATCCAAGAAAAGATGAGTTTTGTTGGAAATTGGATTGCTGTTGACTTGTAATCGAACTTGCTCGAAAGGTGCAAAAGAGAATTTGCACTAAAACAGAAGTAAAGATTGCATGCAAAAAATGTGCAAAAACATTTTTATACTCATTTTGCACCTACGCGAAAAATGTGCAAAATTCGTTTTGCACCTTGACGGAAAAATAGGTTTCCTTATCAAACTTGGTTTCCTTATTTATTTTGGTTTCTATTACCTTGTTAATAGTTTCCTTATTTACGTAGAATTGTGTTTGCTTATTCTAGATTGGATAAATTCTATTATATCAATACACATAGATAGAATTATTCAAGAGATTAGGGAGTGGAATAATTCTTCTTTATGTGAGAATTGGTAGGAGAGTTCATCTTGTTATGAGAGAGAGAGTAAAGGGCTGTTGATTTTCTTCTTCTGTGAGAGCTTTAAGTATAATAATTCTTATGATAGATTTTGTAATCGTTTTCAAAAAATTAGTGAAATCTTCGTTTGTCGAATATTACGTATTCCATTAATTATTTAGAATTAAGATCCGTAGCGTGATTAATTGATAATAATCACAACATGGATTTGTTACAACACCCTAATTATTTGCTGTGGGTAAGAATGTTTTTTAACCAACGTAAACAAGATTAGGTTGGAAGATGCATCAACCGACATAAACAAGACTAGGTTGGAAGATGCATCAAGAAAAGTCAAGCGAAAAGGGAACACCCAATCCCGTTGCCAAACAAGAAGTTGTAGATGCTATCCAATGGGCCCCCTGATAACAAATTTACAATTTCCCCTAACATAATCAAAAAATATTCGACTACCGTTGGCTAACTTCCGAATATAAAAAATAATAGCAACAATTTGCCACCCATCGATTAAGATAAAAGGAAGTAATATGGTATACAATTATAAAATGAGGAAGATGGAATCAAGAGTTATATATATCGATTTGTTGATTAGAGTTGTTACAATCCCTCGAATATTTGCTCCCCTCGAACAATTTGTTTAACCCTATTTTTGTATATCATGATAGTTATAAAACGAAAAAAAACGTGTGCTAAAAACCTTAATTAATGTGATGATAGTAAAAAATTGAGCTGATCTCAATAAATTTCTGTTCGTGGTAGAGCACGGTGCTGGCCATTAATTTTTTTTGTAACCGTTGAGACTCAACTTGGAGCTCACATTTGAACTCATAACTGAACTCAGTATCATTACAACTGGACTAGACCTGGCAAAATAATACGTTACAAGTAACACAACACGAATTTATAAGTTAATGAATGAACTTGATCTTAACGAATTCAGGTGGCTATCGGGTTCACTCGTTTAAAACAAAATGATAATGGGTCAGTTATGGGTTCACTTTCAATAACTTCGGATGATTACTACATAGACCCGTTACTTTTTTTTTTTTTTTTACTTTTAATACAACTAAAGTTTATTATGTTTTGTTAGGATTTGTACTTATTTTAGACTTCATGAATATTTATTCGTACTTTTGAAGTAAATTTAGTTATTTTTCATCTTGTTTCTAGTGAATTTTTATATATATATAAAATATTTGATTAATGAGTATTATTGAGTTGTGTCATGTCACCTGATAACAAATCGAGTTGTATACGAATTTGGAATACCCACTCGATAGTTTATCAAGTTGTGTTTAGGTAGAGGCAAAAATAACCTATATTCGTTAAAACACGACACGAAATCAATACAAACCGATAGATCTACATTGAACCATTTTTTTTTTGTTATGAATGAGGTTATCAATATCGTTTATTATAATAATATGCATGACAATCAAATATATTTAATTATACCTTTTGTGGTGTTCCAATTTTCATTTTTAATCTAGGCATTACAATAAGTTAAATACGTATAACATCACAATTTGATTTAAATTGAGAAAATAATGGAGAGAATATTTCAAACTTAACCCAACCTCACGTGGTGTGTAGGGATGATAAAATATTCTGATCAAGAGGGTTTTTAACCCGCTCCTATCAAATCAAAACGGAGCAGGTTTAAGTTTATCAAGTTAATTCTCGCACTTGATCAGTCGAGTGTGGATTTAAGTAAAAATATCTCATTTGATCTGACCTGTTTTGAATATAATTTTTTTTTACTTTTATTAATAGTTTTGTAATACTTTATAATTACAATGGGGCGAGTCGGCTCAATGTGGGTTGGAGCGAGTTCGGATCCAAGTACATTAACAAATAGGATGGGGTTGGCTTTTTCAATATAAAACACATCGATTCTAGTTAGGGTAATTTTAAAATGGATTCAATTCAAGTTTAGCTAGATACACCCTAAACTAGATATGTTATGATCTCTACGTAAAATTTTTATATTTTGAAACTTAATATGGGTGATTTTATTTTCACTCTTCAATAATGTTTAGTTTCACTCTTTCCTCTTATTAGATTTTTGAGTACCGAATAATGACATGTTATTCGGTATTCGATTCTTGAGAGTCGAATATACATATATTAATAGATGCTTAGGAGCTGAGCAAAATATTATTAAATTTATATTCAACCATTAAAAACTGAATAACAAACTTTTACTCAATATTCAAAAATCGAATAAAAACTGAATAAAAACTAAACATTATTAAAAGTAAAAATAGAATCACCCCTTAATATTATTTTTTTATTATATAATCCCAAATTCCAACCCAAAGTATACATTAACCACGTGGGTTGAAATATACATGAACCTCAAAGTCCGGCTCCTGTCTCACAAAAAGTATTCCGGCCCACGTAGGCACGTACCTACATTAACCGGCGATCGATAGATACATTTTCTTGTACAATCACATGCGCACGCATTCTCCTTCTCTATAACTTTCTCTCTCTACAATTTTAATTAAAGCACGCGTTTTTCATGCCCGTTTACGCGTTCCACTCGCGTGCTCACTTCTTCACTGTCAATCGTTAAACAATCAAAACAAACACCCGAAACAAACACCCACCTAATAGCTGTATTATTTTTGTGGACCCTACTTCCCTCCCTAAAACCCATCAAATATAAATTCAAATTCCCCTCAACTCATTTTCTCTCACAACCCATCTTTCTTTCTAAAACATAGTCCCCCTAAAAAAAACACACACTTTCTTTCTTCACCATGGACTACTCCCTATCCTCCTCCTCTCTCTTGTTCTTCTCTTTCTTTCTCCTCTTCTTCACTTTCTTTCTCCTACTGATCTTACTCTTTCGCCCAAAGCAATGCTGTAACTGCGACGTCTGCCAGGCTTATCTCTCGTCGAGCTGGGCCTCGGAGTACGACAATTTATGCGATTGGTACACTCACCTCCTCGAAAAATCCCCGACTGGAACGATCCACATTCATGTTCTCGGTAACATAATTACAGCGAATCCGCAAAATGTCGAGCATATGATCAAGACCAAGTTCGATAACTACCCGAAAGGGAAAAAGTTCTCGGCCATTTTGGGTGATCTTTTGGGCCGAGGAATATTTAATGTCGATGGGGATTCGTGGAAGTTTCAGAGAAAAATGGCGAGCCTCGAGCTCGGGAGCGTGTCTATAAGATCATACGCGTTTCGAGATAGTCAAGTCGGAGATCAAGTCGAGGCTCGTTCCGCTCTTATTGTCAGTCAAATCAGATTCAGATAGTACAAAAAGTACTATTCTGGATTTGCAAGATGTTTTTCGAAGATTCTCTTTTGACAGTATTTGCAAATTCTCGTTCGGGGTTGATCCAGGTTGTTTGACATTATCACTTCCGACTTCGGATTTGGCTGTTTCATTCGATTTGGCGTCAAAGTTATCGGCCCAGAGAGCAATGACGGCTTCACCGATCGTGTGGAAGATCAAGCGGTTGTTAAACGTCGGATCAGAGAGAAAACTGGCCAAAGCGATCAAATTGGTGAATCTCATTGCAGATGAGGTAATAAAGCAAAGGCGCAAAATGGGTTTCTCTACTCAACATGACCTTTTGGGTAGGTTTATGAATACGACTAAAAATGACGCTTATCTGAGAGACATTATCAAAAGCTTTTTGTTAGCTGGACGCGACACTGTGGCATCCGCTCTGACCAGTTTCTTCTGGTTGCTAGCCAATCACCCAGAAGTTGAGTCAGCGATCAGAGCAGAGTCAGATAGAATACTTGGGAAAAGTGAAGAACTCGCGAGTTTTGAGCAGATGAGAGAGATGCCTTATTTACAAGCAGCGTTGTATGAGAGTATGAGACTGTACCCGCCAGTTCAATTTGATTCAAAATTTTGCCAGGATGATGATGTTTTGCCGGATGGTACCTTTGTACGTAAAGGTACCTAGGGTTACTTACCATCCGTACGCGATGGGACGGATGGAGAGAATTTGGGGCTTAGACTGTCTCGAGTTCAAGCCCGAAAGGTGGTTGGAAAATGGGGTTTTTAAGCCCGAGAGCCCTTTTAAGTATCCGGTTTTTCAAGGCGGGCTTAGGGTTTGTTTGGGGAAGGAGTTGGCACTAGTTGAGATGAAAAGTGTGGCTTTGGCTTTGATCCGGCGTTTCGATATCCGGCTCACAGCGGCTAGTAAAGTGTTACGGTTTACGCCGGGTTTGAGTGCCACCCTGAGAGGTGGTCTTCCGGTGGTGGTTCAAGAAAGGACGGCATCATGAGGAAATTCTTGTTAGCATTTAGGCTTGTATAATACATATACTAGCTAGAACATAGATATGGATTCATATATGCACGTACAAAGTTTCATATATAATAGAAATAGGAATTTTTACTTTATATATCTTCTCTTTTGTTCGATTTGTGGTCAATTTTACGAGAAGAAGTTCATTGCATTTGGTGTATACATTAGTCAATATAAAAACTTCTTGTCGAAGGCATGTGATGACTTTAAACGGAACTTTTGCATTGATTGGACTTTAATATAATGCAAAATTAGACGGAAGAGGTAATATAAATGAATCAAGTCAGGCTCTAATAGTCTAATATAGTGAATATTTTCTTAAGTACCTTCACTGAATTCCTTATCTGAAGAATTTAAGTGGAATGGATTGACCTCTCACCTTGCACTTGGAAGGTTGACGGCGAAGGGGCGGGATAATTAAGATGCTGCTGCAAGAAGAGAGAGTCTTATTACCATTTGAGGCTCTCCTCTCGACCCTTTTAAGAAGTGATTTCTTATCTCTAAATACGTCTAACACGCACTTGCAAATCAATAATTAATGGATCAAATAATATTATATGTTGGGTAGGTTGAAGTTCAAATTATACTACTGCAAGATTAATAAGTTTTACATCTAGTCGATCATGACTTCTTCTTTGATATATTCTTATTTTATCAATTTATTAAGTTTATCAGGTCTTCAAAATTTCAAATCAATAAGATTTTGCAACTTTTTGATCATTTTGCTTCAACTTTCTTAATTTTACAAGGTCATATAATTTAATTCTACAAATTTTCATAGAAAAATTCAACCTAGAAGTGTGTGTTTTAACTACTAGCAAGTGGTCCAGTGGTAACGCATTGGAATTAGCGCTGGGTTTGACTTAGTCGAGGTGCGCGGAAGCTGACCCGGACACCTTGTGGTACTAGAAAATATTTAGACCAAGAAAAAAAGAGGTGGGTGTTTTGAAAAATTGATATAATTGTATATTTTCGGCCATTAAATTTTTTGATGATCATCTACTCCATTTCGAAGTTGAATTTTTTCTATGAATTTTTGTTAAAGTCATCTAATGACAATATAAATTATCTCTACAAATCTTATGAACAAATTTATCAAATTACCCCCAAAATGATTATCCCTTCTTTTCATTAAAAAAATAAAATCCTTTTTTATAACCCAACTCTTTATATATATATATATATATGTAAATATATGTTGATTTTAAAAAAGTGGTGGGTGAGTGATTTGATTGAGATATGGGATGTAATTAGCTGCAAGTGATTTGAAGCTATAAAATCCAAGTCGGTGGCCATATATGTATTTATATACATCGATCGGATAAGGTGGGGTCCTTGTTAATTCTGTTTAGGTTAAATTGGTGGGCGTGATATTATATATATATATATATCTTCAAACATGCTTAGTTTAAAATGTTAAAACTACGATCTATAGAGTTAGCTAGAAACGGGTAATGCGTATGAGGCTGGGTTAAGTCGGAAAGTATTTGAATCTTGCAATTAGTAAATTTTTTTGGTAGGCTTACGTTAAGAACCGTAAGTGCGCGCTTTGAGCCTTTTGGCGTGCGTTGACTCTAGACTAGACTCTAAATTAATTTCTCTTCACCTAAACATTTTTACAAAAAGAAAAGTTGAAATCGAGTAATATTGTAATAGTGTAGCTATTAAGCGGTGATATTTTTTTATGTGATCATATTTTCTCAAAGTTTTGTGGTATGCCTTGGTTATAGATTGGAGTAGTCCCCTCTACCTAAATTTTTTTGTTAAAAAAAGAAGGAAAAAAAAATATAGCGTAATAGATCGATATAACTTGTAAATAGAATTCCAAGTCTCTATCTATGTATAAAATTTATAAAATTTCTAAAGGGATCCGTTGTAATTATTTTTCATTTAAATTTAGTCTTTCTATTAATTATATTTGAAACACACGTTAAGATTCAATATCCTCATTGAAAAAGTGAGCAACCGCCCATGGTTTTCATCTTTAATTAATATTTCATTATATATATATATATATGTAATTTCTTCATCAACAAAGATTTTATATCTTGTCATGTAATTAATGTCGGTTAATATATAATAATTTAATTAGACCTCTAATTAATGTCGGTTAATATGTTATAATTTAATTAGACCGTCCATGATGCATAATTTAAACAATTTTATTCACTTTTCTTCTATACATGGTTCTAGTTAGCAAAGGGTTGACCATACTCATATATATATATATATATATATTATCTTCTTCGTTGGCATGACTCATATACGCTTAATTAATTAAGATATGATTCTGCTACGAGTACTTGTGTTATCTCTTAAAAACAACTTGAGTTCATATATGTATTAATTTAGGATTGTGGCTAAATGCCGTTATGTATATATATAGAATCGTAGCAAATTCGGACTATCTATGTTTATATCATCTATTTTACTCCTATCACTTTTATTTTGGGCTAAATATATGATTGACTAAACTCGAACCAACGAATTAAAGGTTAAAAATACAATTTTTAACCACTGAGCCAATAACGAATTTATATTTTAATTATTATGCACCCATATCTACTATATTAAGTGTGAGGGCATGCCAATTTGAGTGTATTACTAAAACGCCTTCGTATTTTAGATTCAAGGCCACCAGCTTAAGTATAAAATTATTACATTTAGAAAAATGGTAACATTTATGACTAACTATGAACAGAAAGATTAATATTTTGCATGAGAATTTGTGCCTAATTTAATGCATATTATAATTTAATTATTTTTATTTATACATGCGTAATATATAACTTTACATATATTTATGCCAGTTGACCGACCAAATTATATTATATGCTTCTAAAAGATTTTACCTATTAGTATATATATATTTATTACGTGTACGTGTGTAGTTAGCTATGCATTGCCTTTTATTTTAGTAGAAGTCAAAACAATACTGTTGATGTATTGCTTTTATAGGAGATTTTACCCATGCAAATCTCCATACACATGTTTAATTCTTTTTTCTTTGTTTTGATGGCATACGTTTTCCAATGAGAAGGGAGATTTGAATTTGATTTCTCAAATAAAGTGCTCGATCATCTACTTTTGATAGTGAAACCGTCCATGATTTTGTAGTTGGAACTCCACCTTACACATTAATAAAAGCTTTTCCACCTTATAATTAGAATACATGGGTAGCTAGTTCCATACTTCTATAAATTAAAAGTTGTAATTAGGGGCGGATTTATGGAAAGGCAGTAGCGGGGGAGGCGGGAAGCCCACCTAAAATTTTGAAATTCTTATACCTATATATATAGGGCAAAGATTTGGCCTAGTGGTAGGCAACTTCTACCATTGTCTTAAGGTCAACTCGTGTAAAATTTGAATGAACTAATAAGATACCGATTACATGGTATTAGTGGTGAATTTTTTTTTTTTATTATTTTGTAGAATTTCTATAGATATAATTAAGGGAGAGAGAGACTGATAAATAGACCTCCCTTATGTTTTTATTTAAAAAAAAAAAAAGCTTATGTGGTAGTGTAAACTTGGAGTGTATTTTACCAACTGTTGACGTTACGCAAAAGTCAATCGATTTGAACTTGCTTTGTTAATAATCAAATGTTGACGTTGAAATTTGATTTGAACTAGACATTTTTTTGAGACTCAATTTGATAACAAGATGAAAAATGATAAAAAAAATTTAGGGATGGCCACAGCTCGGTAACTGAACCGACTGAGTTGGTTTATAAACCGAATTGATCAAATCGATATGCTAAAAACCACAAGCGATACAGCAACCGATGGGTCGGTAAACTGAGCTTCGGTTTAACCGAAGATTTTGATTGGTTCGGTAATTGTTGCGTATAAACCAACCAATTTGTCTCATCCAAGTTTTACCTCTTTTTGCAAAAACACTAAAACAAGTAACCAACCAATAAAAAAAGGAAAAGGACACTAGTGCAGAGCCAACAAAAAAACAACCAAACTTGAATGCTTGCTCATTGCAAACAGAAGAAATATGTACTAGACCGAAGAAATGAAGAATGAATGAATGATTGCTCATTGCCTCATTTGCTCTTGCTATGCACAGTACATTTGCGCAGTGATTCATTTTTAAAAAAAAATACCACTAGACCAGCACTGCGGCAATTCTATCGCATGCAGGGACGGAATCTGAATTTTAGGTTTGGGGGGACAAAAATATAAATGAATTCACGGTAAAAAATAATTATCACAAAATTATTTAAACTAAATTTTACCATTAATAATAAAGCAAGTTAACGCAAAAATATAGGGAACATGTATAATCCCTATGTCAATATCTGCTATATACATTTACAAAAAATACATACATATATACATATGATCACCCACAGTGAGGGCAAGTTACATTCTGAACACATTCTGATTCTACAAAAAATAATAATTACAATGGCGTACCCTCCCAGCTGTGCGAGTTTATCGGCCATCTATTAAATGGTACTTAGGCTTGGAGAAGTTGTGCTTCAGTCCAGTTCCTTCTTTCATGATATAGAATGCATTTATAATATTATTAACGTTTAAATCACGAGCAATATCTTTCTCAATATAAAAATGAACTCATGATTTCCGATTTCGGGTGTGAGAACAGAAAATTGCTAAAGTAAAAATATTAAAAGTATATATAAGTATAAACTCCAATAAAAAAAACTACAAGACGAGATTAAAAAGCAAAGATGTAAATATACTAACCCAATTACCCAAAGATTCAAAGAGAGATTAAATTTTGCTACTACTACATACTTGCTTGTTAGCTTGTGACTCGTGAGGTTGTGAAATGTGAATTGAATTTACTAATTTAGAAGCAATCAAACAGAACAAAGATTTGCGAGGCGAGAACAGAACTATGGAAGACTAAGTAGAAATGTGTTCTACTAGTCTAGATAGAAATTTAAGTAAAGTAAAATATTTTCCACCACACTTTTGTGAAAAGACTCGGGGCTTCTAAAGTAAGCTTCTTACTTTTTGTTTTGTATAACATATATGTTACAAAAGAACTATGCAAAAACCTCTTTTATTATTGTTGCAAAAATGTAATTCTTATGTATTAGTCCGGGTGTTTAACTTCTTTAAAAAATAAATAATTGAGGGGGCCACATTTAATCTTTTCAAAATAATTAATTTGGGGGGACGGGTTTTTACAATTGTTTTTATAAATACAAAATTACTATTATATCTAATTTATTTTTAAAAAAATTTGGGGTGGCGACCGCCCCTCGCCCCCCTAGATCCGTCACTGATCGCATGAAAGTAGCAGTAATAGTACAACACAGTAGCATGCAGCAATGACAGCAGCAGTCACAGCATTACACTAGCAGCAGAGAAACTGTGAGAGAGAAAGACGACAGAGAGAGCATAGGGACGGAGTGAGTGAGTGAGTGAGGGCGTGAGGGTTTGTGACTTTGTGTCTTTTCGCCTGAGAAGTATAAAATTTTCAAACTAAACAAATAGTTTAAGTTAATAGTAATATACTAATATCTTACAAAATAAAAATAAAAACTAAATATTAATAAACTTGTAATTTTTTATTTTTCTGTAGAATGGTTGGTACCAACTGCACTTCTTCCAAATCATAAACCGCTACCGAATTTGGTTGGTAATCGAATGGGCGGTTACCGACCAAACAAACTCAAGTTAAGTTACTAACCGAAATTGGTCTGTTCGATCAATTGGCGGTTTAAAAATGCTAGTCCTAAGAAAAATACTTGATTTGTGTAAACAGTTATTGAAAAATAAGTTAAAGTATGTGATGAGATGAAATGTTTCTCCATCTCATACTTATTTTGATGAGTAGATGTTTTTGCAAAAAATTTTTACTTCCTCAACCAAGGAAAAAATTTCCATGAAAAAAGTTACAATTAAAGTAAGAAGAGATATCTCACCACATGTCCCAACTTATTTTCCATTTTCTTACAAAAATCAGCTATTTTTATTTTCCTTTTTCATGTTGTAGATTCACTCCGATTGTAATGCACATGCTTCAAAACCTAGTATAGGATCAGCCCTCTAATTTTGAGGCCTTAGGCCAAACCACAAAGTCCAGTGTTTAATGCGAATGTATAAAATTGTTAGTATTTTAGATATTCAAAAATAGCATAGGTATATATTAACCACTTATAAAATATATTTAATTATTCTGATTTTTCTGATTTTTCTTGAATGTGACTATGTGAGTCAATAAATTTGGATTCATTGTCTATAAATATATATGATGTACATGGATATGCATTATCTACAATAAAAGTTTCCATTTTTTTATTCCAAATTAAAAGAAATTGAATTTAGCAGACAACCACACTTTTCCTCAATGGGCTATGTTTGAGTATCGCAGTTGAGTGAATTGGACCTTAATTGCTTCGGTAGATCTCTTTGAGGCCCATGGGATCGGTACACCAACTTTAACGTGAAATTATTGAAATAAAAACTAGATTACCAAATTTGAATATAATATTTACATTAAATTTTAGAGGTAATCGGGTATAATGGCGCATTCTAATAATAACATAATTGCAAAAACTCCATTATAAATTAGTATAGTAAATTAATGATACTGCAGAAAAAAGACACTAATGCCCTTCCTTTATTTAATTAATAACACAATAACCCTAAATATAACATCTCACATCTCCAAAAAAATAGTTAGCACCAATCCCGATCAAAATAATGTAAAATCCACAACGGTTCGATTGATCAGCACCAATTCTCTAAAACATACTAACTATTTACATGGTGCTAAAACAAATTTAGCACCAATTTTTATCTAAAGTAATTGATCACATGGTGCTAAAACAGTTTTAGCATCAATTATCTAATATTAGAATGGTGCTAAAAAGATTTTAGCATCACAGCACCACAGTTGAACACACATAACTAAACTGAAGGTGTTAAAACAGTTTTAACACCCATTTAATGCTACACATCAAGGTGCTAAAACAATATTTAGTATTAATTCTATAGAAAATAATAACTATTTACATGGTACTAAAACATATTTAGCATAATTTTTGTCTAAAAGTAACTAATCACATGGTGCTAAAATAGTTTTAGCACCAAATGCCTAACACTAAAATGGTGTTAAAATGGTTTTAGCAACACAAATAAGTGCTAAAACATATTTAACACTCATCTAATACTACACATCAAGGTGCTAAAACAGATTTAACACTCATCTAATACTACACATCAATGTGATAAAACATAGATTTAGTACTAATTCTATAGAAAATAGTAACTATTTACATGGTACTAAACATATTTACCACTATTTTTATCCAAAAGTAACTAATCACATGGTGCTACTAAAATAGTTTTAACACCAAATGTCCAATACTAGAATGGTGATAAAAATGTTTTAGCACTACATGTGAATACATATAACTAAACTGAATGTGCTAAAACTTAATTAGCGCCAATTCTCTTAGAGCATAGTAAATATTTGTCCAATGTAACTAATAACATGGTGCTAAAACAGTTTTAAACACTAATTGTCGATTACTAGAATGTTGCTAAAAATATTTTAGTACCACAGGTGAACGCGTGTAATTAAAATAAAGGTGTTAAAAGAGATTTAACACTAATTCTCTATAACAGAGCAATAAATTGCATGGTGCTAAAACAGATTTAGCACCAATAAAAAACATAGAACAACAATATTCAAAGTTGCTAAAACAGATTCAGCACCAATAATCTTTTTACATGGTGTTAAAACAAATTTAGCATCAAACTAAAGTGCTAAAACAAAGTTAGCACCACTTGTCCATACATAACAGACTACAAACTAAAATGCTAAAAATCTTTCCAAACTAGGCTTTCAACAAAAAATACATACAAATTTGAATCTACGAACACGAAATCTCATTAAAAAAATGTTCAAAACATATTTCATGATTAATAATCTTAATTAAACATCGAAGAAGTCTATCTAGCTAGCTAGTATCATAATTTTGTTTTTTTTTTTACCCATAAGTACGTAGTAGTAATCATAAATACAATAAATTAATTGAGAATATGAATACAGAAAAGATATGTGCATGCATAAACTATTGAGAATTAGTAAAGTGTATTAAATGTTTTGTGCAGTTGCATTAAATTGTTGGTGGTGTAATTAAATTAAAATATATATACCTTTACGATGGGATTGTCTTTAATGATGTTTTAGATGATGGAGTGATCAAAGCGGACAGGGAGGGGGATGAGCAAGGCACCCACGACGTCTAGCAAGAGTTGAATCTCAGTGGAATAAATATGATGGATGGAGTAGAGGAGAAGATGAATAGAATAGAGCATCATCTATGTGAGGGATAAAGAGAAAACTAGTGAAGGAAATTGGGCAAATTTTATCTACACATTATATTAGGAGTATATTTGTCCATCAACATTTATTATTTTTCTTAAAATAAATTAATATTATGAAAAGTGTCCTTATTGTAAAACCAAATTATGAAATTAGTACTAGTTCTTTTTATTAAACATGAGTCTGTCCTTAAAGTCATAAAACATTACGGAGCGAGGCTCTAGAGTACATTATCTCTAAATTTTATATCAATATATATACACACATTAATTTTAATATATATAGTTAATGGTTCAAAATAAAATTTTATTACCATCTTGAGATTTAATGGATTAATTATATCCTCAAAACAAATCTAAATCATAATTAATTTAAGATATTCTAAAAAATAAAATAATGAACTCTGAATGGTGAGAGTATACAAAATGAATTTGTATGACTCACTCAAATTTTTATTTTTTTCAATTCATTTGAAAGTACTTGTAAATACATGAATTAAGTTTGTGTGAACACAGATGCATGAATGCATGTGTTTTCTTTTTGATGTTGTTATATACTGCAATCTTAAGAAGATTTTCTCTAAAAAATCATTCAACGAAATGCTAAAATATTACCTATCAAGATAACACATTGCACTGTGATTTTCCTATACTGATTATTAAATTGTGTAACGTAAGGCTATCACACCATATTAAAGTCTGATTATCTAACAAAAATCAAGTGGTAATAGGTGGATTATCCTTTTTAGATTAAAAGTTGCTTGCCGAGACTTCGACTACTTGACGTGGCCGGGATTTATAGTCTCAACAAAAATATGCTCATAATTATTTTTATTATAAATAAAGTTGATGAATACAAAATTTTGAAATGACCATGTTGGCTGACCTTTTTAATGCATGATGCATGACCTTCTTTAATGCATGTCCATTTTCCATAAAAGATAAATATATACCATGTACTCTCACTTTTCATTTGAATAAAGAAAATTAACTAAAAAGAGCAATATGATGTTGGGTCTTTAATAAGATTAGCAATAGTATTAATCAATCTATCTCTTGCAAACTACTCCACTCCCTTCAATCCCACTTGCACAATTCAAGTCATCAAACCGACAGTTATTCACTAGTGAATAATCAACATGACCACCTCTAAATTTACTAACACCACAATATGTGGATAGTAAACTTGAAGATGCAAATTCTCTATTATCACCCAAAAGAGGCATATCAACCCCAATCTTAAACTTACTCACATACTTGTTACCATAAGCCCCCAAAACCCCATCCACTTCCCCACACAATGTGTAAAAACTTAAACCATAAATCAAGATGCGCGAAGTAGTCTTCTCCGTTGATCACGCTGTAATTAATTATAAACCCTAGATTCTTTCTCCGTGATGGGCAGCACTGTCGCTTTAATCTTGAAGTTCCCTTCCACTTCATTCACCACCCCATTAGTTTCCTGTATCTTGGTGATTGTCACACTTGCTGCACTCTTAGGGCTCCCCATGGCACCTTCGCCAATTGGCAGGACAACGTTTTATTGGTCAAAGGTGGCGGCCATGATTGTTTGATGGGCATCAAAGAGGATTTCGAATGATTGGACCCAAGTGAAGTCTTGAGTCATTTCTTGGTTTGGTTTACCGATGAAGTGGGCATTGATGTGGAGTTTGGGGTCGAAAACAATGCAAATGTCTAGGTCCTTTTTGCCGTGGAAGTAGAAAATGAGACCATCGCCACTCTGTGAATCTTGGGTCTTGGCACAGTGCTCCTAGCTTATTACAGTCTGTTTGTATTCATAAACCGTACTGTGATGTTATAATGATTATTTAATTTAGTACTTGCATTATAATTTTAGAGTATGGGCCGATGTATCATTTTAAATGGGAGATTGTGAGAGAATTCTAGAAATTTGTTGTATATATAGAAAATGTTAGCATATGCCTTTAATTAGGGGGCACCATAAGAATATATGAGATATAAACTAATGAAAACTGTGACATGAATATATGGGGAGAGTTTATCTACTTTTGGAGTGCAATATGACTTTCTGTTGAAGATTATAAATCCCACATCGGAAATTAGATACTCCCAAAGCGATATATAAAAGTATGGGCTATTTCACCAATTGTCAATTAGTTATAGATTGGATACATACATACACATTACAGTTCAGTGTCTACCATGCAATTTTGTAGTATAACCTTTTATAGACCATGTGTGCCTAATGTTATTCATTTTATTAATGCACTAATAAGGTCCAAAGAATAAAATCTTAGCCGGAGACTTTTGTGGCACTTGGTTGAAATTAATTGTTGTTTCAATAATTTTCAAAGAGTTAGCTATATATTGGAGCAATTTTCAATTTTATATGTGCAAGTTAGCAACTATAAAGCATCAAGAATCACACATGCCCATTTAAATTTTTTTTATGTATTTGATTTGAAATAAAGTGATGTCACAAAAGAAACTCACACAGAGGAATGAAAAACTTACTGCAAATAGGGTTGCATGTGACACAATCCACCTCGTATTGATTTGGACAAGTAGGCTATGTTTTATAGCAAAAAGGGTAGTCCTTATTCTTGCAATAGGCTATTTCTGGTGAATTTTTCTGTTTATGGTGTTGTAGGCGAGACTAGATGAGGATCCTATGGTGGAGGAACGAAAATAGGATGA
The DNA here is from genome assembly GCA_021464415.1 of Lonicera japonica. Classification (NCBI taxonomy): domain Eukaryota; kingdom Viridiplantae; phylum Streptophyta; class Magnoliopsida; order Dipsacales; family Caprifoliaceae; genus Lonicera; species Lonicera japonica. The sequence goes on from CM038463.1 coordinate 23,909,473, forward strand.
CTAGGTGGCGGCGGTGGGCTAGTAGTAGGAGTAGGTGGAGCATGGCTTGATAGTGTTGGTAGACTTGAGGTAGGAGGTGGAGGCGATGGTGTAACAGGAATATGAGGTGATGGTGAAGCAGATGAAGATAGCGGTGGATAATAAGTATGAGTAGATGGTGGTGGCGGTGACTTATTATAAAGTGTATGAAGTGGCAGTGGTAAGCTCCTCCACCATATTGGAGGAGGCTATGGTGAACACTTTTACTATCTTGGAGGATGTGGTGGTGAGCACCTCCACCATTTTGGAGGAGCTGGTGGTGGAGGAGGCGGAGGTGGTGCCTATTTGCAGACAGGCTGACACGAAGCACAATCAACAACACATGATTGTGGACAAGATTTAGGGCAATAAAGTTATTTCTTGGAACAATATTTAAACCTTTTATCGATGCACTTAACCTCCATATATAAGTCTAGGAGATGCCTTGGCTACAACCATAATGAGGAGGAGAAGGAGAAGGGTGACAAACATAGTAAGGTGCTCCATAGCTCGATTCAACTATTTGATTTTGTTACAATAGAGAACAATGAGTGTATGCTATACTTTTATGTAATGGTTTCTATTTATTGGATGAATATATATAGTACGTGAATGACTTTAACTATAAAATTTTAATATGTTTAGTTAAAGGAGTATGCCAAATTGCCAAGTTGGGTAAATTGATGCATTTCTTTATAATCATTTAGTACTTTGGATGTATATGTAGTTATATTGGTGATTTAAATGGTTCTTATATGGCTAACCAATTTTTGAAACTCAAAACTCTAAATGTTGATATGTACTTTTTAGTTCTACTTTTAGTAATGGTATTTGTTTGTATAACAATTTTTTTTCTCAAAAAAGAGCCCTAAATATTGTTTTTGACAAAATAGATGCATTTGGTGTTCAAACCACAGAAAGAGAGAGAAAGGAAACGAGTTCTCATGGATCGAACGGTAGTGGAAGGTGAATATATCAAGTCTTGTTGGCTTTACCTTAGTGTGTCATGTCATATTGAAATTGTGAGTTTTTAACATTTAATCCCTTAAAGTTTGACCACATTAGCACATTCGCCCTTGATATTCATTTTATAATTTTTCACAGCCTAAACTAAATGCCGTCTATTTTGTGGACGAAAAACGTGTGATGGAGGGGTAAATTAGTTAACACACTTATTTCCATCTTCTCTTAACAAAAATATTACAAAAAACCTTAATCCCCAAATCAACAGCAAAACAAAATCCCTAATCACAAGTGATAAATTCTATTTTTAAGAGAGAGAAATCAATTTAGGGCCGTTTATCAGCATTTGATGTATAACAACAAGAAAGCCAATGTCATCAATAGAAGACCATTGATCATAAAGCTGCAACCAGCAATCAGTGGGGCTCCAAATTCGAATGTGTTGACCTAAGAACTTAACCAAGTGATTGATCAGCCCTTATCTTCCTTTTAAAAATCATGTAACTTGGCTTCAAAGTTAGTAACACTCGAATATCTCTTAAGGCAACATCATAATCCTCGTTTGCAATCAAGAACCAAGCTCGCAGTTCAAGGCAATCTGGAGAAAACTTAAACCTAATGATTTTGTTAATCTCCACAATTGCTTCCCCAATCTGGTTTGTTTCCACCATTTCCACGGCTCTATACATATATGGAAACATAAGAGTATGGTTTAATTTAGTTGCATTGTTCAAATCCAAAATCTTAAATTGATGGATAAGCTCTATAAATCTTAAACGGAAGGGTAGGCTCTATACATATATTGTTTCAAAAAACCCTAAATTGATTTCTCTTTCTCAAAAATAGAATCTCACTTGTGATTAGGGATTTTGCTTTGCTGTTGATTTGGGGAATAGGGTTTTTTTGTAAGATTTTTGTTAGGAGAAGATGAAAATAAGTGTGCTGACCAATTTACCCTTACATCACATGTTTTCCGTCCACAAAATATACAGAATATGGATTGAGGGACTAAATTAACAAGCATCATCTAGTTTAGGGTGTGAAAAATAAAAAAAAATTGAATATCAGGGACTAATGTGCCAATGTGGTCAAACTTTGAAAGATTAAAATGTTAAAAACTCTGAAATTGTTCATGAGACTTTTTATATATGCATATATAGAAGTGCTTGATTAATTTCCCTTTGGTACATTTTTAACAAGAAATGCAATGTAACCTAAAAAATGCAGTCAAAATAAATTTGAACCATGCATATGTATTAAAGTGCAGGAGAGAACTGATGCATGCCATAAATTCGTCGAAAGTTACTTATGAGTTTGAAATCATTTTTTGAGATGAGAAGCATTGATTATTTATAAATGTATAGACCACCTATTTTGAGCAACCTACGATTCGAGTAAGTACAGAGACAAATGTTGCACTTGTAGTAGACTAAGTCACTAATAAATCATTTTTGCTTTGAACTTTAAATTTGTTAACTTTCACGATCTCTTTATTAGTTAATGCACTAAAATAGCGACTCACATGAATTTTTTTTTTTTTTATCATTAATTAATTTAATGTAGTAGCCAACCAAGCAAGAGAGCTCGTTCATATTAACCATAACAAATCTCGAATTGTTCAAGTGGCTTGTTGGCAGGGGCGGAACTGTAGCCTGGTTCAGCCTCTTTCTGAAATTGGTGCAGCCAGCCCAATTTTTTGTTTTTGAACCTTAGGCCATTTTCAGTATTTAAGCTATGTCCGTAGAATCATTTTGCATCTTCATGTTCCTTGGGGCCCAATTCATTAACCCACTTTATCACCACTAGTGTGTTGTTATCAACTACCACATAAAAGAATTTGTAATATATATATATTGTGTAACGCATTGGTGAGTATTTTCTAGTTTTTATCGTAACTTATGATGAATGCTACTTTATTTTAATGCGTTTTTGTTATATTTAAGGGTAATAATTCTTAAAATAATATTCAATTAACTATATCAATGATATTGAGTTTGATATTTGTTACTAGTTTATTGTACACATGGACACACCATATATAGTGAATACTGACAAATTACAACAACATTTAAAATATCAAAATAGTTTTAAATTTTTTTTTCAAAAATAAATCTCAAATTGAACAGGTGACTTTTTTAACATTATATAAACATAATTGAAAAATTAAATCACAATTTCAAACCTGATAAATGTTAAAAATAAAGTGGTATCCACCATAGGTTATCGTGGAAAGTACCCATCATCGCCCTACTCTATATGGGTATATATATACACATATATATTGTTTACTCCTTTTGTTTTAAATTCAGAGTGAGTATATTTTTTCAATAAAAATTAGTTCCGGCTTAATCAATGCTCAATAATATAACTTATTTTCTTGAGTAAAAATTAATGTATTGGTTATTTGTGAGAAAGAAATGAGACAATTAATTTTAAACATCTTAAAAAATAATTTAAAACATGTATAGTATTTAAGGTCAATTAAATAATAGTTACACCGAAAAAACGTATGGTTATAGTTACTTGCAGATATTTGAATAGATTGCGTTACTCAAGCCCACATTCTCGCTTCTGCTTCATTTAGGGTAATCTCATTTTTATTTATAACTTTATTATTTACTAAAGTTTAACTTTATAATTATATTATTATTAACTCGGTTTATTTGGAGTTTCTGGTTCTAGCCCTATTTTTTTTTTAAAATACTCGTAATGAAAACCTATAGAAGAGTATGTGGTTTTGGTTTGTATTTAGAAAATTTGATTATCTGGGTTATTCAATATTGTATAACCAATCTAAATAAATGAAAAATAATAACGAAGAAACAATGATACTTGGCCCAAAAAGTATAAATGCATTTGTGTCAACTTTCTCTCTCATATAATCATATTCAATTGTCTCAGGTTATGTATGATCCATATTCAATTGTACTTTGTACATGAATAATGTTATTGTAAAGTATGAACACATAAATTAATTTTAAATATTAATCTCAAGCATGCTTTATTTATTGGTTTATATCATTAAAATATAAAATGATCACAAATCATATATAACTAATTTTGAAATTTTATTTTCTAATTAAAGGATTGAATGCAAATTAAATAATTCAAAGAATAAATCATAATGGAGAACAACTAAAAATAAAGTAATATAAATATACAATTAAATACTAAAATAACCAATGAAATGGCAAGATGTGATAATTTGGCCCACTTTTAGCAATTGATTTTATAATTTGATTTCACATACATAGTGCACACCAACTGTTTGATGAAATTCCCCGGAAGTGGTAGGAGCCATTCAAGATCATTGTTTGTCTCTGTTGAAGCGTGGTGAGTGGGTTGAGTCCCTAATTGATTTAATGACAAAAGATGGGACGAATAATGAAATGAAACAGAATAATGCCAGATATACACATAATACGCAATAAGTTAAGATATGAAATACTTTTGATTGATTCAATAACTGGCCTATTAGGAAGCAGTTGAATACTTGTTTACCAATTTAATAACTGACACATCATTTTGTGTGCTATCTTTTTTGTATGACAAGATATAGATGTGTTCTTACTATATGATTAAACATGATACTTTTGGAGTAAAGGAAATTTTCAGTAAATTGTTTCTTTACATTAATTTCCTCTAGTTTTGCAAGCAAACAGGACAATTATTTAGAAGGAAAAATGATAAATAATTCCCTTTCTTTCCATTGGAAAGACAAATCCAAACGCGGTGTATAGTTTTTCTCCGTCTCCTTGTCTTTCTTTCCCTTCCTATTCTTCAATCCAGAAGCAGCATTTTAGTTGCAAAACCTAAGTTAACTCTCTCTATCCCACAGATATTATGTGGGATGACAAGAAGCCAAGGTAGAGTAGAGCATGAACAAAAATTTTGTGGCTGATCCATAAGGTAAATCTTTTATTTCCCTATAAGTTCAGTTACATGTATCTTGGTTGTTTAGAGTTTTTGTTTTTGATTTCTTGGTATATATTGTTAATTACTATGATATATTTAATTTCGAAGTTTGTGTTATTGCTTTAATAGTTGATTTTCATGAGTTATATAAATCATGACATACACTCTCCTTTTGGTACTTTCACACAAAGTGTCCCCACATCCACATTGGGATGGAACTAATCCCTGTTCAGGAAACTAGTTGTCTTTGGTCACAAGTGTTTCCGGCGGAAATAAAGGCTAGATCCAAAGGTTTTCTATCTGTGGGAAGTATAAACCTTTTATTTATAAGCACGAATGCATCAATGAAATGAACCTCCAAAACGAATGAACGTACACTAGATTTATCAATATATCTATAGTAGTACTCTAGGAAAAGAATCAACTTTATTCTCCCACAATTTTCATTGTAAGATCCTTATTTCCAAAATGAACTTCATGAATACATACAATTTGAATTGGCCGCATTAATACAACTAATTAGATGTACTGACCTTATTGTAATTAAACACCATAACATTAATACCTTGCAGTTTGACAGAGAGATAGAGTGAGGGTGAGAGAGAGAGAGAGTTAAGTGTGTGTGCGCGCGCACTTGCGTTTATCTCTTGCAAACAACTCCACGGCCATCGATCCCACTCGCACAGTTCAAGTCAGCGTACTCAGAATTCACTAGAGAACCAAATTGACCGCCAAATCGGCTAACAGCACAATCTGTGGAGAGGAGAGTTGAAGAGGCAAACTCTTTATCACCACCCAAAACAGGCATATCCACCCCCATCTTCACCCTACTCACATACTTGCTACCATAAGTCTGCCCCAAAACCCCATTCACTTCACCACTCAATGAATAGAACTTAAACCCCAAATCAAGATGAGCAAAGCAATCCTCTTTGGTAATCCCATAGTTATGAACCTTCGACTCTTTCTCTGTAATGGGCACCACCTTGGCTTTAATCTTGAACTTCCCTTCCACTTCAATCACCACCATGTTATTTTCCCTAGTCCTCGTGATCGTCACACTTGGCGCACTCTTAGGGATCCACCTGGCACCCTTGCCAGCTGGCAGGATGACGTGTTCTTGGTCAAAGGAGAGAGATAGCCGGTCCACAGCTTCGTTCCAAATTGCCGTTTTCTTGGCGCCCACAATTATTTGATGGGTGTCGAAGAGGATTCCCAAGGATTGGACCCAAGTGAAGTCTCTTTTCATTTCTTGATTTCGTTTGCCGATGAAGTGGGCATTGATGTGGAGGTTGGAATCGGACAAAATGCAAAAGTCTTGGTCCTTTCTGCCGTGGAAGTAGAAGGTGAGGCCGTCGCCACCGATGAATCTTGGATCTTGGCATACTGCTCCTGGCTTATTGCAGTCTGTTCACATATATAAAGTGCCATTTATGGAATTAGTACGCATTTTCTAGTACTTGTATTAAGATATTCTTCGTGCTATTAATACAATTGATTGTGTAGAAATTTGATACACATTACCATGAACCATACATCTAAAGAATAGTGAGATTGTGCCTTGACATAAATTACTAAGAGAGTTTAGCTCAATGGTAAGTGCACCATCTTGTAAGTGAGAGGCTGCAGGTTTGAAATTGGGGGGTGAGTTCCACCGTGTAATTAAAAATGGAATTTTCTGCAGGATCCGAGGTAGGTCCAGAGCGAAAGCGGGACGAGTTTCAGCTCGTAATTAAAAGTAAAATATTCACACAGGAGTTTTTAATAGTATTTACCTGTATGCAATTTATTAGTAAACTACCTAGATGCATGGCACCACGTGTCAGAGGTCATCAACACTATATATATATATGTAGTGATCTCACAAAACATACATTGGAATGAAAATCTTACCACAAACAGGGCTGCAGGTGACACAATCAACTTCACATTGGTTAGGACAAGCAGTTGGACAGGTATGCTTTGTTCTATAGCAAAATGGATAGCCTTGGTTGTTGCAATAGGCTACTGCCGGAGAACTTTCCGTTTCAGGTGGTGCAGGTGACACCTGGGGGAGGACTAGACGGTGGAAGAGGAGGACCTGATGTAGGAGTAGTTGGTGGCAATGTAGGAGGTGGTGGTGGATAGGTGGTAGTAGGAGGCGGTGACCTATAAGGAGTACGAGGCGGTGGTGGTGAACGCCTTCTTCTAGGAGGAGGTGGTGGTGGCGGCGGTGGAGGTGGCGGTGCTGTACACACAGGCTGACATGAAACACAATCGACTACGCATGTACGTAGGCAAGAGTCAGGACAGTAGAGATCTTTTTTGTAACAAGGGGACCTCTTGTCTTTACATCTAACCTTCTTAGCCTTAGGGCCGGCCGCCTCGGCCACCACAGCTAGGAGGAGGACGAGGAGGAGGAGAGATATTGAAAGGCGGCCGATGGTTAGAGCCATTAATTTGAGCTTAGTTATATAATGATGTAAATGTTAGATGCGAAGGGGTATGTATAAATGGAATTAGAGTTCATGCATGTCATATTTATAGAGAGATCTTAAAAGTAAACAGCATTAAATTTATAAGGTTATGTGCCCTTAAAGAAAGAGGCAAGTTGCATGAAATTACAATGCCGTTATTTGCAAGGAAAGTGGTTCTTGATATATATATACGTTCATGGTGCTTCTTAATTAGTTTATGTGGCCATTAATTCATCATAAGTGTTCCTTAAAATGTACTTTAATCTTTATGCACATACTATTAATTGGTAATTAGATTTTCCATTGGTCTTATGTGATTATGGTGAACTGGTCATGCATGTATAATGCACACACATGTCATTTATACTCGTTTACGACGAATTTACACTGAATTATTATGCCTCAACATAATGTATTATTTATTATTTTGGTCCTTGCCATGAGATATCCTTATACTTGCATTGGAATGAGATCAATCTTTGCTCGAAGAAACTAGATGTCTCTAGTTACAAGTATTTGCAGCAGGAATCGAACTCCTATGGTGCATGAATGATTAATTTGTTTCTTATTTAACACAATTCAAGTTTCTTTGTCTTTATGATATTAATTATAGGTGCTTATATAGTTTCCTCTCGATTTACCTTGTAATATGCATGTTATATTATATATTACAAATATATTATGCATGGAGAGAAACATGTACTTTAAATATAAATTGGTTGTAAATACTTTAGGAGGTTTTGATAACCCCTTAAATAAGACATACCTCTTATATATTTAATTTATAAACATTAATTATGTGTAAGTAGAAAGTACAAATTACAATAAACATGCACCATTTTACTTTAAATTGATCACTTAAATGCTTTAAATGGGTTGTAATTATATACTTTAAGCGGTTCTGATAACCCCTTAAATAAATTATAACACTTATAATATAATATATAAACATATTATGTGCAAGAAGAAAGCATAAAGTACAAGAAACACGCACCTTTTTGCTTTAAATTGATCAGTTACATAGATATATATCTCCCACACTAATATAGATCGAAAGTATAAATTGCGAGAAGGATGCTATTTAAAGTTTAAATTGATTGATGTTTTTTGCTAGTTTTTGCCTTAAAAAAAAGAATAGAAGTTGAATTTGATTGCAAATAAAAAGTTAGTAATTCCCAGCTTATATTATATTTTGCTAAAATTTATTAAATCAGTAATTACTTGCGACACATTTATGTTTTGAATATTGATAGATACACAATACATAAATTAGAGTAAACAACTTAAATGGTCACTAAATTTTCGATATAGTATCATTTTGGCCATCAAATTTTAAAACGAATCACTTTGGTCATCTAACTTCAGAGTGAGTACCACTTTGACAATTCCGTCTAATTTAACTGTTAAATTTGATATATTTACATGACACATGACTTCATGAAATTTCATTTTGGTCATATTGTAACAAATCGGCCTTTGCCTCCGATAATTTTTGGCAAATGAAACACATAGTGTATAAAACATATCAATATTTTCAAAAAACAATAGAACTTTGCCTATTTTATAACTAAAATGATCAAAATATGCTTAAATGAAGTCATGTACCTTATACGTGGTTTTATCTCATTCAATTTAACAAACAAATCAGAAAGAATAACCAAAGTGGCATTAACTTTAAAGTTGGATAGTCAAATTGATTCGTTTTAAAGTTTAATAGTCAAAGTAATACTTGACAGAAAGTTTAGTGACCATTTGAGCTATTTACTTTATTAATACAGGTTCCACAACAACCAATATGAAAATAATTCGGAGTCCCATCTCTCCGAAAATGATGACCAAAACCCAGACAATTTTGCTACGTACCCGATTCAAGATACAGGGTACACATCAACATCTCTAGCAGAACTAGCAATATCCTCTAAGATTGAATCAAACTAATTAAAACACCAGTCACCCAAAGGTATAAGATCAATTGAACAGTCTTACAGTCACTCTCCACCACGATTCTAGCAATACCCAAAATAATAATAATCGCAAGACCTACCGCAATCCATGAAATCAAAGTAAAAAAAAAAAAAATAAAAAAGCTTCAATAAAGCGTAACATGGGGACTAATAATTAATTATTTTATATATCTGCATAAATAACTTTGTTCAAGTATTTTTTTGTGAATCAAATTAAGAATTTTGTTTTGGATTTTTACATTTTTCAAGAATGAACTATGATTCGTGAAGAACAAATTTTTTCTACCATGATGAGATATATGATATATTAATTTAATTAACAATGTTGCATGCACCCAAAAATTTGTGTATAAATAAATATCAAAATGTACTATATAATTATACTACCTTCTCCAAAAATACAAACATTTGATACATTTTGATTGCTATTATGTATAAAAGTATTGTTAAATATATTTTCTATAAATATGCATACTTTCAATTACTTGATTATAGTCTTTTTGTTCGAAAGAATATAAAATTGTCCCGTATAAATTGCACTTTCATTTTATTTTTATTGTTGGTCGGTTCAATTGAGTACGTTAACACTCTATCGAGTGAAATCTGTAATTTATAGAGGAAATTGATGATTCAACTTAAAAATCCGTGCAGGAATTTTGACTTTGTGGGAAAAATCTAAGTCCTACAAACGTGGGAAACTGGTCTAGTAAAAGTCTGCCCTAGTTACAACCTTTGTGCCTTTTCTTTAAATTTTTTTTTATTTTTTATTTCCCCTAAAAAAGTATTTCAGTTCATTTGATGATGTGTCACATATACGAATGAGTAAGTTATTTCTAATAAATTTTATTAAAAGTTAAATTAAAAATGATGAGACCATAAAAAATTTTAATGGCCGAAAATGCACATATATCAATTTTTCATTGCACTTGTTTCTAAATTAAATTTTTTAATAAAATTTAGTGGAAGCGATCTACTCATTATCTCTACAAATTTTATGAAAAAATTCAGCTAGCTATTTCCCTTTGAATGATAATCACTTTTTTCTCTTAAGAGAGAAATTCCCTTTAACTTTAGATCCTCTATATATCTATTATTATATATGGTGGCACTATATTGCCAAATAAATGTAAAAAATTATAAGCATACAATATAATATTATGCTATGGCAATTGTTGCAATATTGGTACCCATTATACAAAAGCCATGTCGAGTTTTTATTTTATTTCACAATTTTTTTTCTCCGTAACATAAAAAATAGGACGCGAAACATCACTACTGGCAAAGGTAATATGGTTCTCCACTATTGGCTACCTATTCATTTTTTTGACGTTTTCCTTTAAATTTCTTATATTCAAATAAAATATGTATTGCTTGTGTACACAAATGTAGTATAATCTAGTATACATATATAGTTAGAGGCGGGCCTATGAATTTTTCGAGGAGTGGACTAATAGTAACATACAAAAAAAATCATAAAAAAAATATCAAAAGTATAACTACTTAGTGAAAAGAAAATTTAATAGCATAATTTAAATATTTGAATTCATATATAATGAAAAGTATTTAACAAGGTTGAGCTCGACGAATTTTTAATGATTTCAATTCATCTATTATAGACTCTAGCTAATATATATTTGAATTTGGTTAAGGGTGGGTTAAAACTTAACAAAAGAGTGGGCTTAAACAATTTTTTTTAATTTTTTTTACAAGAGCTAGTAAGTTTTTCAAAAAATTTCTCTGTGCTGAAATCCACCTTGTCTCCCATAAGTCCTGCCCTGTATATAGTAGCCTTGGGGCATATTTTACATGTGTGTAATATAATACTTCATAGATTTTTACATTAAAGACATATAATGTCATTTGATACAGTAATAACTAATTATACTTTTTATACTTAAGGTTATAAGTTCTAAACTTTGAATCCGGTGTCAAATATATTATTCAGTATTTTTCAATTTCAAGAATATATACAATCTTTAATTTTTTTTATTATAATTTTAACATTCAAAGTATTTATTAAGTTATTATATAAATATATATTTGTGTGTACACATATATAGAGGCGTACTAGAGCTGTGACTGCAGCATGAAGTAACAGTTTAATGACATTTAGGTGCCGACACAAACGGCATATGTTACAAGGTACAGAGAAGTGTGACATCAAAGAAAACAAATATTTTAATTTTAGTAATTCATTAAATGAAAAGTAATATTGTTTAACGAAAATATTATCAAAATTAAAATAAAACTATAAAATTTGCAGATAGAGACGTTTAATTACAACTCAGCAATGCTGTAATGGGCAAGAATGTATTTAAAATAAACTTTGGTCAATCACTAATTAATGTGCTTTTCAGGTCAGCTTGGTGACTTGGTCTACTCATGAAGTAACTTTATTATAATTATTATTAATATCTTTTATTTTTTCTTTGCTTTAAATCAACTGTATTTGATTTTTTTATTAATTGGTTCAAGGATCAAGATTTGCCCATATATATACGTAAAAAAGAAAAAAATTGAGTCATAAAAGGGTATTAGTTTGAGTCTTTTCGTCTATATCTTGAACCCTCGAATATGGAAACTTTGGAATTCATTAAGAGCCAGTTTGATTATTTTTCATTTTATGAATTAAACTATTTATAATTGTTTAATTTGTCTATTATCTAATTTAAGTGCTTGATTGTCAAAACGAACTAGTATAAAAAATCATAAATTTAAGTTAATACCTAAGATATTAAATAAGAAAACATAGAGATATAGTTGAAATTACATAACTTATAACTATAATACAAGTTCATGTGTGAAAAATCACACCATAATTTTTTTTTTATTAAAATGAAACTATTTATAATTTATTAATTTATGATTAAATAATGATAAATTAAATAATATACACAACCAAACCAGCCCTAAATTCATCCACTAATCTAACAAATGCACTTCCCCAATAAACGTATATCATAGATTTGTCATGGTTTGAAAATAAATTAGCTTTTGAAATCTTCGGGAATAGTTTTGAAATAAAAAAAGTATGATTTTGATTGCACCCTTACAATTAAGCTTCTAACTCCATTTAAAATGTTTTAATTTTAGCAATTTAAGCTTAATCTTTATATGTAAACTAACCCCACATTAATATGACTTTTCGTTACTGATGTGCCAATAAATTAATATATTTTAGTATAGTATTTTATACTTTAAAAATCATATATTATTACTAATAATTGTATTTTTAGCGATTCTCGAGTGCCAGAAAAGTATTGGAGAAGATTAAAAAAATGGAGAGATTAAAGTAGGTGATGATATTTAAAATGATTCAATACTTCTGGACGCATAACTTTTTACTTGGAACTCCAAATTATAAGATTCTTGAGCCTATTTTGAAGAGAATTTCAAAAGTTAAACTTTGTAATTCAAGTACTTTTCCAAATTCAACCGTCTCATGGTCTGAAACTACGACGCAAAATGCAACAATTTAAAAATGATAAAAATTCGTTATATTCAAGTATGGGCCCAAGCCAAGTCTACACACCAGCCATAAAAAAAGAAGCCCAGCCACACAATTAAATTAATGAGCAACCCATATGCAAGCTTCAAAGCCCAATTCATTTAAAGAAACCCATGCCCAAAGCCATTCAATATTAAAGCCAAGCTCATTTGCCATAACAAACCTAATTGTGATTTGGCGGTGCTTCTGCCAAGCACACTTTTCTTCTCCTTTTTTTTTTTTTTTTATTTTGGGGGCGTTATTTACACCCCTCATATTTGTCACTAACAGTTTTCTTATTTTTTTGAATTAAAAACACATCTCAACACTCTTTTTTTTTGTCACAAACACCCCTTCACCTAACCCTCATTTAACAAATTTACCGAATGGTTATAAACATTAACTTATCCATTTATTCAGTTGTTAATAAACTAATATAACATTAACCCAAATAATCAAATCCATCTCTCCCATTCCCCCCATTCTTCATTACATACCTCTAGCATCAAGCAAATCGATAGAGAGAGATAGAGACTTGGTTCATTACCATTTGAACTCCCAAAATCAAGAAATCACAACTAAATCAAAGTACAAATATGATTGGTGGGTAGTTTGAAACTTGAATTATGATAGAGAAGAAGCATTGTACTTGAGATGATGGAGAAAAAAAAAGTTCAAGAGAAAGTTGGCGGTGACATTCACTCTAAGATGAAGTCAAAGAAGTATTGTGGTTGTTATTATTGGTATATTAATGTATAAATAATCTTTCATACATCATTATACATCATTCAAATTAAAACAAGCATGTAATCCCCAAAACATAGTACAAACAGGTTTTGTCCAGGCTTTACTCGGTTTATATAAGGAGAGTAAGTTAGTTATAATTCTCTCCAAGTAAGGCGATTGTGTACAAAACACATTACCCCACGTGGGACGAGTGTGTGTAATTGTATTCACCTATCATTAGGCGAGCCTTATTTGACAAACATCCTAATACACTCAGCACTTCATTACTTTATGTTATGTGAGTGCTTAACAACACACTCACCCCCCGTGTGGGACAAGTGTGTGTGAATGCACTCACCTCTAATTAGCGAGCATAATTTGAAAAACACTTCAGTATACTCAGCTCCATTGCATTATTTTAGGTGAGTGCTTAACAACACACTCACCCTATGTGAGACGAGTCTGTGTGAATGAACTTACCTTTTATTAGGCGAGCCTAATTTGGAAAACACTCCACGTAGAGGATGGAGTAGGAGCTAGTAGATGTACAGTGAGTTCCGACGAATGTGAAAGTGAGAGACGTGGGAGAGAGAGGGGTCTGGTTTAGTGTTTTCTTCTTCTTCTTCTTCTTCTTCCAATTTCAATTAAAGTTGGGAGGGGGTGTTAGTGATTACAAATTGACCTTTAGGGGGGGGGGGGGGGGGGGGGGGGAGTAAATAACAACCTCCTTTATTTTTATTCTTTTGCTTTTACATTGTTTGGAGATTTTGAAGATTTGAAGACTTAATTTATTTAATTCCATGCTAAGTAAGTCTTATTTTATTATTTGCTATTTAATTTTTACTATGCTAGCGTAAATTTGTGAAAGGGCTATGATGAATATCTTTAATTGATTCCATTGTACTTGGTCATGCTAATTAACTCTACTAATTTAATGCTTTAATATTAAAGTTGAATTCTCATTAATTTTTTTGTTAGATTCACTTTATGATTTGTTAAGAGCGGATATAAGGTATGTTTTGATGAATATAGTGAGTGTTTTGAAATTACACATAAGTTTGGCTATGGAAGAATTAGAATTGGATTTTTTAAATTAATTAAACGCGAATGATTTTATTTTTTGCAAATAATAGAGTTGAGAGACCAAATTATTGCGAGACGAGAGTAGATTTTTATGTGCATAAATACTAAGGAAGATGATATTAATTATATTACTTCTAAACCCTAGTTAATTAATTCATTAATTTTGTTATCTTGATTAATATTATTTAATTTATTTCCATTACTTTAGTTTACTTGCTTTGCTTTGTTTTATTTATTTTAGTTTATTTGATCCACCACTTTTTTGAGTAGATTAGGAATTTAGTGAGAAATTAATAAAATAATTATAAAACATATTTTTCTAGTCTATGAATGATTGTTTGGTGACATAACACAAGAAATTTTTAATAATATTAACAAAGAGGAATTATTGTAATACTTTCAAAATTTGAAAAACCTTAGAATGTTATTGTAATTTCTTGTAATTGTTCACATTTACTATTTGAGTGATATGAACTATTATTATTAATATTATTATATTTTTGTTAAAATTTTAAGGCTTTAAATATAATTTGGTGTGCTTTGAATTTCACACCCTTTACCCAAAATTCTGGCCCCGCCACAACATTTCGACTTATAAGAAGTATGAAAATATGTTAACTAAAATTAGTGATTATGAAAAATTCAATTTGAAGATAAATCTAACTTGTTTTTGCTAGAACCTTCCAAAACCTGGTCCACCTTCTCATTTGTGAGATTAGGTTCAAGTATTACCGATCCCTCCCCTTTTCTCACTTCTAACAATAGATGAAAACAAATAAGCCACTTTCTTTAAGGAAAAAAATTAGACTTAAAATACAGTGGTAGATTATGGTTTTAATTAGGATTACAGTAAGTAGGGTTTAGAGCAGTTTGCCCTAGCCCTAACCGGGCCCGATAAAAGTAATGTTGACTTGAACACAACTTGAAGCAAGTTTATTTTAACAAAGGCTTAGTGCCCTCGTTATCTAGGATTCTTTATTGGAATAGGTCAATTAAATAAAGAAATTAAATAAAGAATCAAAATGATCTTTCTATACTGAAATGTATTAGATTTTATATTTATTTAATAGTTCTGGCCGGCTCAATAACATCCTAGAACTAAAATTTAACCCAACTAAATTGATTTGTTGATGGAATGAAACATTAATTAGTACAAAAGGAAAAAGAAAAAGAAAAAAAGAATGAGGCATAAGCCATAAACAAAATGAAACCATATTGTGAAGCCATAAGTTTCTTTTACTTTGTAAAAACTTTCCGATTTGGTAGAAATTTGGAAGTGGATATCAACTTTAAAATTTAAAGTCTTTGAAATAGGTCCAAGGGCAATGGTAAATAATTAATACCAATGACTATGCGTTAGTGCTGATTATTCTTCAATTTTTTGGGTTTTGGTAGTTACTAACTCTTATTTCGAAGGATTATAAAACTGGCAAAAGAGTATTGAATTATCTTTGATTTCATTCTGCTGGCTATGGGGTTCGAACCCATGCGCACTTATGTGCAGAAGATCTTAAGTCTTCCCCCTTAACCTCTCGGGCAAACCAGCTTTTACATAACAACTTCAAATTTAAACTACATTAAGTTGTCAAATTTTAACTGTACAAAAATATTACTTTTATAACCTATTGATGGTAATGCTACAATGGGGGCTAAATAAGAAAAGTTGTAAATAAAACTCATATTTCACCATGATGAATATTGCGCATTTTAATGGTCACTTTAGACATGTATATCAAAATGAGATGAGCATTTGATGTTTTAAGAAAATACAATGCTAAAAAATTAATTCGAGTTATGCTGGCAGTGGAGTTCGAGTCATGCACTTATGTGCAAAAGACCTTAAGAAGTTTCCTTAACCTTTGGAGCAAACCAGCTCGTAAACAAAAAGTTATGTAACTTTTTACAAATTGTATTTACTCACCCTTTTTATTAACTATTGTTATTTGTTGGGTTGAACGCCAAGCGAGAAGTGATAAGAATTTTGTTACTGTAAAGTTGATAAATGATGGAAAAAAACAATTAACTTACATGAGATGTTAGAAAGAATTATGTGAGATTTGCTGAACTATTATTATATTTGAGAGTTCAATGAGTTTAAATTTCAACTTAGGCTAACCATTTTGAGGGAGGACTTGGGTGGTTATATGACGCCCCGAATCCCATTAAGAGGATTAGACCTCCGGGACCTAGTTAATCACTGTGCCGTACGCTGATGACGAGTGAAATGTTTGAAGAATTTCAAAAAAAAATTCTTAGAAAACATTGATAAAATCATACTAAGTTTAAAAATCTCTTTTAGAAAAATTTGACATTTGGAGTACGTATCATTGATAATTCATCATGTGAAAATAAAAACGATTTCATATAAATCTTTTCACGTCCAAACACATTATAAAATATGGTCCACATATAAAATTTGATACAAAACTTTGCTTAAAAGCTATTTCCAAACGAAAGTCTTAATGTCCGGTATTCAACAATTGTTTAATACCATACATTAAGACCTTTATCATTTGTGAATAGCCTTTTAACAAAGTTTTATATGTGGAGTGGAATTTATAATGTGTTTGCAAGTGAAAAGATGGTAGTTTTCCATAATTTAAGACAAATTCATCAAGAGTTAATCAAGCCTAAAAAACCAACCCACAATTATACAACAAGGAGAAAGACGATGAAGATGGTGACCCGAACCTCAATCATCGAAATTCTAATTTTTTTATATCACCGCGTTCCTTTCAATGTGCAAAATAATTTTCTCCAAAGATTCGAAGTGACTCAGTGAAGATTTATAGGTGAAATCTAAAGAAAAAACCTCTAAAAACCATCCCATGGTGTTTTGAGTCGAAAATTGGTTGAAAATAAAGAAGATGAAATTTTTGAGCATTAACACCCCACTAACTGACATGTAACAGGATCATGTTGCTCCTAACTAGGGGTGGAATCGGTTCCTTAACCGAACCGAATACCATATTACCGAATCGAACCGAATGTTTCGGTATTATTAAATCACAAATTGATTTCGAACCGAAATAGAATCGCTAACCGAAAAATCGATATGGTATTACCTTAAATTTGGTTTTATCGAAATTATGCAAAACACAATTAAAATATGTTCCACAAAACCGAAATTAGGCAAAACATGAAAATAAAACCTGAGAGTTGATTATTTTTTTTACAAAGTGAGGAAGTGAGGGACGGATGGGCTAACATATCAAGGAGTCAAGGATTGTGGACCCGTGGGTATAAAATTTAAATATATAATTAAGTATTTAAGTTTAAAACATAAAAGTTAAAACTTGAAAATTATTTTTTTTAAAAATCAGTTCGGTTCGGTAATACCGAACTATATTACATCTCATACCTGTTTGAGTTTCGGTAACCACTTAAAATCGGTTTCGGTTCGGTATTTTTTTTATCGGTTCGATTTTTTTAGGTCGGTTTTCGGTTTTTGGTAAAAAATGCCAGCCTTACTCCCAACAATCGCTTGTTAAGCTCAACAGGCGCTTGTTTAAAACAGTGCATTTTAGTACTTTTTAAACCAGTAAACACAGTCACTTGTTTCCCTTGAACATGCACCTGTTGATCTTGAATTTGGAATTCTCGAATTTAGGTTAATATAGGCATAACTAAGACTAACCACAAGTATTTTTGCTCAAAAACAACATCAAAATATATTTGCTACTAATTTAAACATGTGAGGCCTATGCCTCAATCCAACTTGCTTTGTGCCTTTTAAAACATTGTCCCCGTCCATGCAATTTGCAATTCATTATGTATTTTTTTTTATTTTAGAAAAAAATATATTATTAAAGAACGCTTTTATGCCTTAAGTTTTCTTAGATGTTGTGTAAACACTACACCAGTCTGTAGATTAGGCGACGTATTCAATATATTACGTCGCCCTATATGAACTTAGGCGACGTATAAATATATACGTCTCCTAATATTTTCTTAGACGACGTATTTTTTCATACGTCGCCTAGAATAACTTATGCGACCTAGGTATCTTTTTGGTCATGTAAGAATGATTTAGGCGACGTGAGAAATAACCTACATCGCCTAAAATCAATTGATCACGAGCATTATATTCTAAGTGGAGGTCCACCAGGAATTACCTTATTATTAGGCAATGTAAGTATGTATACTTACGTCGCCTAGGTTCTTTTAAACATGAAGTAGCCACAGCCCCTCCATTTTCGGGATCTGAAGGTTGTGTTCTGATTTTTGGGCGATTTTGGCGATTTGAAACTATAAATCAACAACATTCCCCTCGTTAAAGGTTTTTTTTGATCTTTAGTTAGTTTATCTCTTATTAATATTATTTTTTAAGTAATTTGTGTATTTATATAAATGTTGAGATTTGTGTAGAAAATGTGTATTTGTTGTTGAATATATGATTTTGTTGTTAGTTGTTGCCCCTATTTGATCTGTTGGTTAGTATTTTTGATAGTGGAGACAAATATTTTAGTATAAATTTGTAGATTTTTAGATTTTTTGAATATATATTAATTGTTTAAAATACGTTGAGATTTGTGTTGAAAATGTATATTTTTTGTTGAATATATTATTTTAGTATAAATTAGTTGTTGATGCTTGGTTCGTATTATTTGTCTTTTGGTTCGTATTATTAGTAGTGGATGCTAATATTTTAGTATAAATTTGTAGATTTTTATATTTGAAAATATATGTTTATTGCTAAAAATATATATTTATTATTTAAAATATATATGTTATATGACAGTGAAAATGGATAAATCTTGGATGAAATGCTCAAGAGGTTTAACGCAATTCATTGTAGCGGTAATGGATTTCTGCACGTTTGTTCGAGAGAATGGCAACAGTGCGACGGGATTGTATCCATGTCCTTGCAAACGGTGTTACAACATGGGCACACGGCTCAGCTTGGATGACATATACGCCCACCTGACAAGTAACGGTATAATGCCATTGTATACCTTATGGTACTTACACGGTGAAGTGCGAGAAAAACAACAGTACATGGCTTCTTCGAGAAACAGTGTCGATCATTGTAATAACCCAACTGTGGCGTTCGTGCAAGATGCTTTTCTATTCCATGAATCGTACAATCCCCCTAGTGTTGACACTGCATTTCAGGCGGATTTAGTAGTCAAAGAAAATATGATGTTATATCAGCGTCTATTGGACGAAGCAATGACTCCGTTGTACGAGGGTTGTAAAGTGACTACGTTGTGCTCTGTGCTTAGAGCGTTGCAGTTGAAGCAGGGTTGCAATATGACGGACACGGCCTTCAACAAGTGGGTTGCGGAAATGAATTATCTGTTACCCGATGGAAACAAATACCCGGACTCATACACAGCTACAAAGAAGACCTTGAAGAAGATTGGCATGGGTTATGAGGTGATACACGCTTGTTACTACAGTTGCTTCTTGTTTTACAAAGAAGGTGCACATCTAGATCAATGTCCCGTTTGCGGTGAGTCTAGATGGGAAGAAAATGATACAAGCGGTGGTAAGCGGATTGCCCGAAAGACTGTTCGGTACTTCCCTTTGGCACCGAGGTTGCAGCGTCTATACATGTCCGAACGCACTGCAAAGGAAATGCGGTGTCACGGCGAAAGAACAGCAAAAGATCCTAAATTTTTGAGATACCCAGCGGATGGGGAAACATGGAAGGATTTCGACAAGTGAAGTATATGTTTACAGTTTGTATTTGTGTATATATACAATAATTAATAATTTATTTATATATTCTAGTATTGAATTTTGTCTTGTCATTTTCAGGTTACATCCGCAATTTGCATCCGACTTCAGAAACGTGATCCTCGCTCTAGCGTCCGACGGGTTCAGTCCTTATGGGACTACGGCCGTGCCATACAGCTCTTGGCCTGTTATTATGATGCCTTATAATTTGCCTCAATCGTTGTGTATGAAGAAGGAGTTTAACATGCTAGTGATGCTTGTATCTGGCCCTAAGTCTCCGGGAAAGTGTCTCAATGTGTTTATGAGGCCAATGATCGAGGAGCTTAAAATGTTGTGGGAGACGGGGGTACCTGACTTGGGATCGATACGGTGAAGAGGCATTCAACATGAGGGCAGCCGTGATGTGGACCATAAGCGACTTCCCAGGATTAGGGATGTTGCGAGGCATTCAGACGAAAGGGTACAAGGTATGTCCCATATGCTTTGACAATATTGATGCAGTGCACAATAATGGAAGAATGTCGTACCAAGGCGCGCGTAGATGGCTACCCTTAGATCACCACTATCGGACGCAGCTGGCAGCGTTTAATGGTAAGTAAGAGTTCAGAACTGCCCCATTAATTATGTCTGCAAGACAGGTTTACGAAGCGACCATTAAGCATTCATACCCTCTTCAATCGACGCATCCTCATAACGACTTCAAACGGGTACGCCTCTTAATACATGATGTTGTACTGAGTTTATAATTTCGATTAAGTTTTAATAAGTTTACATCCACATTTTCAGGCACCTAAAAAGAGACTATGTTGAACTCACGTCAGTATATTCTGGAGCTGCCTTACTGGACTACATCTAGTGTGAGACATGCATTAGATGTTATGCACATCGAAAAAAACGTATGCGACAACGTCTTCGGCACTATTTTAAGTCTTGATGGAAAGACGAAGGATGATGCGAAATCTCGCACAACTTTACAGAAGATGGGCATACGCAGCAAGCTCTAGGCGAAGAAAGGGCCGTCAGGCAAAGTGTTGCTACCTCATGCTGATTACATAGTTCGGCCTAGGGATCAGAGAGTTATATTTGATTATATTGCTGCTGTTAAGTATCTAAGAGGTTATGCGGGAAGCCTAAAGAATAAGGTCAAAGTCTCTGATAAAAAGTTCTACGGACTGAAGACGCACGACTGCCATGTCATGCTTCAGCGTGTTCTTTCGGTGGTCATTCGGCCATATTTGGGAAGTCACGTCGCTGACGCGCTAGTAGAGTTATCCAGATTCTTCAAGATGATATGCGCTCGAGAGTTGAGGAAGTCGGATGTCTGCCAGATGCAGAGCGATATTGTCATGATTCTCTGCAAGCTAGAGATGATATTTCCGCCAACTTTCTTTACCATCATGGTCCATCTCTGCATCCACCTACCGGAACAAGTCCTGCTCACTGGTCCCGTACATTATACCTGGATGTTTTTTACTGAAAGGTATGAATTATTTTTTATTGTTTATAATTATCTATATCCCTAGTATATAACTATACAATTTTACAGGCAGCTCGGTGAATTCAAGAAAGATGTCGGAAACAAGCGTTACTCAGAGGGGTGTATTGCCGAGCGGAACATCATGCACGAGTGTGTGACTTACATTAATAACTATCTCGATGATCCTAACGCGAGTGATGAAATCATTCCAGAGGCACCTCGGTGGAACATCTCAGTTGTTTCCGATCTCGTGAAGCCAAACGGTTGCGTCAGGACCGCCGGCTTTAGGAGAGCACAACATAGCGACGGCTCACTGGTGTGTGGTGGAGAACTGTACCGAAACACAATGGTATATAGACATTCATTGAGATCAGTTTGCTGATCTAGCTCCAAACGGGACTGATGAGGAGCGTATTGCGTATTTTCTTGACCATTTCCCTAAATGGGTAAACATTCATCCTTAGCTGACTTGTTACGTCACATGCATTTGACTAATGTTCCATATATTTTGTTATGCAGATGCACGATTTGCATAGTAAAGGTGCTCCTAAATATAACCGGGAGGTACAGATTTTAGCATTTAAGCCTATGCGTTGCACCATTTATTCACGGTGTGACGTAAACGGTGTCAAGTATGTGTGTCATCAAAGAGACCTAGATCAAAAAGACTCAGAACAGTGGAGTGATGGTAATGGCCGGTGACATCACATATTTTTGGATTCTACAAGCTGTTGTTGAACTAAGATATGCGGAAGGCATGCCAGTTGTGTTGTTCATGTGTAAGTGGTACAACACCGACCCTGATGTTCCCGGTAGCACAAAGTATAACCGTGAGCTTTTATCCATCAACACGAATACTAGTTGGTACGACGACCTTCCATTTATTCTTGCCAAGACGGCAAGCCAAGTATTATATATAGATGATCCGTCGGCTGGTGAGGGATGGAAAGTCGTCCATTTGGTGTCACATAGGGGTACGCACAGTGAGATCACACTTGCAAGGGACGCAACCGCCACTCCACTGTATGAAGTACAAGAATCCTATCAAGAACCTGATGCAATATGTATTCCCATATCTACTTTATATATCGACTTCAGTTTAGTACCGCAGATAGATATTTCCGATGATGAAGACTCCGACGAGGATGACGATTATGAAGAGGATTACGACTCAGACGATGTAGAAGGGTATAACAATGATTTCTTAAGCGGCGATGAGGACGAAGATGAAGAGGAGGATCAGGATGAAGATGATGATGATGATGATGATTACAATTGATGTTCTATATGTTCCTATAAATTAGACGAAGATGAGGGTAAAATTGAAATTTTAGTTCGCAGTTTGTATTTGTTTCCATGCCTCTGTGGTTTATTTGCATGGTATTTTCCATTTTTAAAATATGAAAGAAAGCAATTCTATAATTACTGGGTCCAGTAATCCAAATTACTTGCCCTAATATTCCAGATTACTGGCTACAGTAATCCATATCTGCGTCCAGTAATCTATTTTCAGGACAAGTAATCCAGATTACTGACCCCAGTAATCCAAGTTGCTTGCCCAGTGAACATGATAACAAGGGCCAATAATCCCAGTTGCTGATGCAGTAATTAATTACTGGATCAGTAATCTATTACTGGTGCCAGTAATTATCCATTACCGGGGCCAGTAATTATCCATTACTTCTCCAGCTATTTGGATTATTGTGCCCAGTAATCCGGATTAGAGAAGGCCTCAGTACGTAATCTCTTCGCTTTCCAAAGTTGGTGCAGTAATTTAAAATTCTGAAAGCATGCATGCATCTATTCGGTTTCCAAAGTTGCTGCGGCCGTCATTATAACAATTGGAATTAATGCACGCATGTGATCTAAAGTGACAGCCCTTCATATTCCAAGGGACTACTATATAAACATGATTTGTCATTTGCAAAACACCACATCCACAAATATCTCAATTTTTTCAACTTTCACTTATTTGCTTCACCATGTCAACTCCTCCAAAATCTCCATCCAAGTCAACTCCTCCAAAATCTCCATCCACGTCATCTCCTCCAAACTCTCCATCCAACTTCACCGCGATGTGCATTCAGAATCTTATTTTTGTCGATGAAACGCGGAAGGCTTGGGAAGCTGAATCGGAAAAAGTTGAAGAGTGCCTGGAGAGGATGCGAGCGATGCTTGAGGAAGTGTCGAAGAGGAACCGTGAGATGGTAGAGGCGGAGGAGAGAGAGGAGAAGAAGAAGAAGAAGAGAATAAAAATTGATATTGTATTTTTTTTAACGTAGTTCCTTTTTTTTTTCTTAACACATTGTTCTTTTTTTTAAAAACTTTTAATGAAAATTATTATTAGTATTTTAATACGTCTTCCTGATTTCAATCACAACCAAACTATCTTGTGAAAACATGTCTACTGGATAACAGTGGCCAGTAATACTTCCAAGTTGCTTGTGAAAAATTGGATTCCTTCACCCAGTAATCATGAACAGAAACCAGTAATCATGATTACTGTTCCAAAAATCTTTACTACTGGCTACTCGAAATGATGAGACGGAATTACTGGCACCAGTAATTAGGATTACTTGCCCCAGTAAGCTTAATTACTGGCCCCAGTAATAAGTATTACTAGGGCAAGTAATCCCAATTACTGGCCCTATCAATTTGCAACAATGACCCAAACACAAGCATTCTTACAGTATAGACAAGCGAAAATAAATGGTGTACAAGATGAGATATAAAGAAACAAATTATTTTCCATTGATGAAAGTAAAATTACAAAGGATGGACTTCGAGGTCCTAACTGAAATAATTGGTGTACAAACAAAAACAAAAACAAAAAAAAACTAGACTACAAAAATAGGGAATTGTTAGAAGATTACAATAATTATCCACAATTATTTAAACCATAATCAACAGACCACAATCATCTAGTGAAAACATGTCTACTGGATTACCTTGGCAGTAATCCTTCCAAGTTGGTTGTGAAAATTTGTATTCCTTGACCAGTAATCATGAACAGAAACTAGTAATCTTGATTACTGGATCCAGTAATCGTAATTACTGGCACCAATACTCATTATTACTGGGTCCAGTAATATTTATTACCGGACCCAGTAATAATGATTACTGGATCCGGTAATAAATATTACTGGACCCAGTAATCCAATATTACTGGATTCAGTAATCCATTACTATGGAAGTAATCCACACAAAAACAGAAAAAAATTAGACTACAAAAAGATGGAATTGTTAAAAGATTAAAATAATTATCCACAATCATTTACACCATAATCAACAGACCACAATCATTTAGAACAACATGGTTCACTCCGATGGTCTAAGGGTTCTGAATTTGTCGAGTATGTTCTGCCTGAAAAATGTCCCTCCCTTTTGGGACGGCTTCTTCCCATTAACCAAGCATTCCATGAAGTGAAGCATGAACCCACCACAATCTGACCTGAAAACCAAAACCAATTTTTGGTTTATTGTGCCACAATATCATTTACCAAAAAAATTACTAATAAATAAGCTATGAATATCCGAGCTACTTACGATCCTGGTATTTGTTGTGGGCAGTCGACATCTTCGACAAAGGTGTATGACTCAAATTTCAAATTTTTGTTCATGATTAGCCACCTCGTTCTCTTTTCATTGGCGGTAAGCTCTTTATGTATAATTTTTGGGCCGTTTTGAGCTTGATCAACCACCTGCTCTCGGTACACCTCAGGATCAATGCTCGCTTGAGTTTGGAACTGGCCGCCAAGCCAGATGTCATTCATCCAATGCTTAATGTGGTTTGCCTTAATTTTTTTTAATAAGGCCAAGGATGGAGTCAGGTATTAATATTGACAACACATAATCTGGCCAGTATATATAGATTTAATATTTGGTTGTTGCCTTACCACTGTCTCTGCATTTTTGCTCCACTTGTCATCATCAGACCTTTTACCCTTTACAGGTAGGGAGGAGTTCATGTGGGTTATTGTCTTCCGATCGTTATTTATGTGGAGAAGGGTGAAATGCCTGCTCGTCCAGTGATGCAATGGAATCAAGATTCTGTTGCGGGTGAATATTTCCCATAGGGGTTCCGTGAGGAGCTTTGCAACATCATACTCGTTCCCACTGAAATCTTTGCCGGAACGTGGCAAGCTTTTCGTGGTGTGCAATACAATAAAACTGTTAAAGGAAAAGTTAACAGAAATTAGATCTGGGAATGTAAATCTTCGTGCTCTGTAATTTTTTTGTTTATTAGGGATTTACTTACTGAAGCTTCTAAGTCAATGAAACCAAATCTATCCATTTTTTTGGTTCTACCTCATACTTCATCATGGTAATGTACTGCTTCAAAATCTACAACATTTTACACATGCACTTAATTTGTTAGAGAAGTTACAAGTGCAATAGTAATGGATTGCTTGGGCCAGTAATCAATACTACTGGGTCCAGTAATCCTGAGTACTAAAACCAGTGATTAATATTACTGGACATAGTAATCATGATTACTGGACCCAGAGATTACTAGGTGTAGTAATATTTATTACTGGCCCAAGA
This sequence comes from Lonicera japonica, assembly GCA_021464415.1. NCBI lineage: Eukaryota > Viridiplantae > Streptophyta > Magnoliopsida > Dipsacales > Caprifoliaceae > Lonicera > Lonicera japonica. The sequence goes on from CM038463.1 coordinate 23,935,789, forward strand.
AATCCAAATACACACGGTAATCGAAAATGATAACGGATAGTAATCCAAATTATTCAATTGCTTCTTACATCTTTATCCAAATATCTCCCCTCAATTATGTCTTTTATCATATTTTTTTCTATAATGGGGCCTGAACGGGTTCTCAAGATCCTGGTAGTAGATTTCTCTGTTAAGATAAAAAATTAAAATCAATTAGTATGGCTTTTTTAAATTAGTTTTAAAATTACAACTTGTGGACAAAAATATGTACTTACTCGTTCGACTCCCAAGAAACTGTGGTAATGCTCTTGAATCTTCATGTTGAGGGTCTGCCAGGGTTCCTTTGTGCAGTCGATCCTATTGATAAGCAATGGTTGTATGGTCCCATGGGCCTTTGCTTTCTTAAGTGGCCTGCTGATTGCTGAAGTGGTCAACTCACTTTCCCTCTGCCTTGTTGCACCCCTGTCGTGTACTTCCACGTTTTTTTGATTGAATGTTAGGGCGGCAACGTAATTTCCCTTTGTTCGGGGGCCACCTCTTGAGCAATCTGTTTAACCACTTCGTCGGCCTGGGCCAATGCTACTTCTTCATTTATAGACCCTCCCCATTCTTCGACCCTCTCTGTGACAACCTCCTCCTCCCTTTCTTCGGCCACGTCCGCTGTGTCATCAACCCTATCATCCCGAATTGGACTGTGTGGTATTGGATCATTTTGGTCTCTTGGAGTTGTAGGTGTTGTGACCCGCGGTTCAGCCTGCCTCCTTTCATATTGGTGCTCCAGCAACTTGATTCTTTTATCCGACGCTGCTATAGCATCAACCATTTTTTTAGTGAGGGCATGGACAGTTTCTTGATAGCCCATTAGATTCGAATTTTGTAGGTCCACGTTGATGTTATTGTCGATAAGTCGAGACAACTCGGCGACAACAGTATCCACAATTTGGACCACCTTTTTTGCCATATTCTCGTTTTTCTTTTTTTGTGGGACCTGTAATCACAGATAAAACATGACATGTAATGAGAATATCCTAGCCTATGTATAACAATAATAATGGATTGCTGGGGCAGTAATATGATTACTGGTGCCAGTAATTTGGAATACTGGGGCAGTAATTGATTTATGGCCAAATAAATCTAGATTACTGGGGGCAGTAATTTATTAAAGCATGATTACTGGAGGCAGTAATCCTAATTACTGGGGCATGTGATCAGGATTACCGGGGGAAGTAATTCCATTACCAATCCCAGTAATTATGATTACTGGAACATGTAATCTTCAATACTGGGAGAAGTAGTCCAGTAATTAGTAGTATAACATCCTATATTTCATGCAAAATTCTTACCCATTTTGAAAGCTCTAAGGATTCATCCTCACCACTCTTATCTTCACCTTCGGAATCATTCTTATCCCCAACAGTTTCCTCCTCTTTTCCTGTTGCCCTTGCTTTTCCTTGTCCCCTACCAATTGTTCGTGCTTCAAATTAAAGGCGGACATTGGCCAAGCTCCGCTAAGTACAAGTTCCTGAATCACAAAGTACAATTGAATAGGTTCTTTTTGTCTTAAATGCATAAAAGTATAGTATTTATATAAATGCAAAAGTTACCTCTAAGAGGTTGGGGTTTGACTCCAAGGCCTTCACGTCGAACATGTCTCTAATGTTCCATGCCACGAAATGTGGCCTGCCGATTAGACGATTCTCTGACCGTGACAATCTATGTTTTGTGTTCTCCAAAAACCAATAATGCACCAACAGCGTGCATCCGTTGGAGTGTGCTTGGTTTATCCTTGTTGTACTTCTTGATGCCAGAGAACAAGAAGTCCACAGTCGAGTTCGCCCAGTCATACTTGTCAACATTATCAATGTCAATGCATATGTTGACCAGATCCCATGTAAGATTGATCCCCGTTCTGCTGAAGAAGAATGTTGAGAATAAATACATCAGCAGAGTCGATGCAACCTTTTTTGGATCGGCTCTTTTTTCTTTGTTTAGCTCGGATGCGAGCAAGTTCTTTATATCGGTACGAAGAAGGCCCTTTTGTTTTCTTCCAATTTTTGAACAGGTTGGCCGCCTGTTCCTTTCTATCCTCTGATCGAGGAACGGGTACAATTTTTTGCCTCTAATGGGGAGGTGAAACAAGACCATCACAAACTCTGCGGTCAAGTCCAACTGTAAACTGCCAAAGGACCACAACATTCGGTTCGTGTCGAAATGCTTCATTATTATTTCGAAGTCAATTTCAGTCTTCCTACAATTGGCTTCCTTGACTAAGGCATCCCGGAAGCAACACATCATAGGGCCGAAGACCGTCCTGTTCAGAATATCCCATGTTTCAGTCGGGATGGCTTCCCGGTATTGATTTACCAATTCGTTAAAGGCCAATATTGTGCATCTCTGGGGAAGAGACCTTTTTGGTTTGGCAGTGTCTGGCTTTGATGGTTTTGCTTGATTCTTTTGTTTCTTCGATTCGGCAGTTTTGGGAGAACCAGTGGGCTTGCCCTTCGGGTTTGCTACCGTTTCTTCAGCTGTCTTTTTGGTGGCCTTCTTCGACTGTGCTTCACTCAATGGTGTACGTCTTTTCTTCAATTCAGATAATGGCACAGCATCACTGCTGCTTGTAGAGACCTCTTCCCTACCACGCACCGGGGTATCATGTTATGATGCCATTCTGATTTTAGCAAAATAAATTAGTTTATTAAGGAGAGAAACTACATAGGCAGTTACTTGGATTACTAGAACCAGTGATTGGGATTACTGGACCCAGTAATATATTACTGGGTTCCAGTAATCTAAGTTGCAGGGACATTAATGGATTAGCGTGGCCAGTAATTATCCATCACTTGGGCCAGTAATGGATTACCGCGGCCAGTAATCCATTAAGTAATCCATTAAGTAATCCAAGTTGCTGGGCCAGTAATGGATTACCGGTTCCGGTAATTATCCATAGCTTGGGCCAGTCATGGATTACCGTGCCCAGTAATTCATTACGGAGGACAGTAATCACATTACTGGGTTCAGTATTTATTTAATGTTCGAGAAAACGTCATTATTGGGGTCAGTAATCTTTGTTTTGGTTATCGTTGTAGCAATCAACATTCAACAATGAACAGTAATCGCATGTCAAGGGAAGATACTACTCAAACATTACACATAGAAACATATATAAAGGGTTCAAGTTTTTTTTAGACCCTATCTATATTCACTCATAATGGCGAGATGGTTTCATCAAATATAAAATCTTCTTGGTGATGAAAATAAGTTGTTAATAGACATTAACGTACTTAAAAAAAAACATACATGGTTGGATAAGCCAAAGAGATGACGAAGATGATGTCTTTACGTGTGTAGTACAGAGAGTTAGAGAGCGGGAGCTTCGTTGTGAATCGTGGTCTCCGAAAATGGCGGTAGTTGTTAGAAAGGTGGGGAGAGCGAAAAGTTTTTTTCAAAAGCCAATTTTTATTGAGGTCCTTGAGGAGTGGTACCGGGTGTAAATAAGAGGAATATATCATTTACGGATGTGTTAAAATGCAAATACTGACCCAAATTTACTGACCTCAGTAATCCAAATTCTGACCGAGCAACTGGATTACTTTTTGCAGTAATCCTGATTACTTTTCGCAGTAATCCTGATTACTTCACCTATTAATTTGGATTATTGGGTGGTAATTAGTATTACTTTCTCCAGTAATTTATTACTGGTCCCAGTAATCTATATTATTAGATCCAGTAATCCTTTACATAAAATTTAAAACATCAAACCAATTTAGATTTTAAGATTTCACCACTTTGCGACAACGACCCAAACACAAGCATTCATAAAACAGCCCACAAATGAAAATTAATGGTGTACAATATCAGATATAGAGAAACAAATTCTTTTCCATTGATGAAAGTTAAATTACAGAGGAGGGACTTCGAGGTCCAACTGAAATAAATTGTGTACAATATGAGATATAGAGAAACAACTTCATTTCCATTGATTAAATTAACATTACAAAGGAGGGACTTCGAGGTCTAACTGAAATAAATGGTGTACAAGATGAGATATAGAGAAAGAAACATCTAATTGTTCAAGAGACATAAGACCAGAGGGATCTCAAGACCGGTGGGAAAGAACCGAGTCTAATTTTTTTGCTGGCAAATCCTTGATTCATAGAAATACATGGTAAACATGTAGTTCCGATTGATCAAGGTAATCTTTCCCATCGGACCTTCCTCCTCTCCCCCTAACCTAACAGCTCACGTAGCCGGTCCCTCAATGCGGTCACGGAGGCCAGACGTTGCTCCAGGTTTCTAATGATTCGAGTTGAATTTTCCAACTCCGAATCTCTCTTTCGAGACGGCGGCCAGACGTTGCTCCAGGTCTCTAATGCTTCGAGTCGAATTTTCCAACATCCGAACCTCTCTTCCAACTACACTAGGGGTCACCGGAAGACTATAGGAACAGGTAGCCTCTGAAACATCATCCATCGGTAATGGTATTAGAAAAGTGATGGAATGGACTACTAATTATAGCAGTGCAAGCTTTGGTTTTCGAGGGAAGTTATTAATTTTAAAACGACGTGATGATACGGCTAATGGGCTAATTAATAACCTGACTACCTAAAATGATTATACGGACGTGTAAAGGCACACTAGAAACTTCGATTACTGGACCCATCAGTGGATTACTGGCCGCAGTAATTAATTTTACTGCCACCAGTAATCTAAAAATTGTTTTAAAAATTAAAAAAAATGTCGTTCTAATCTGATTTACATATATAATTTTTTTTCCTAGCATGAAGATAAATTGAAGCTAAGCTAAGTTAGATTCATCACACGCTTCTCCTTTATATTATCTTATTATCGGTTCTTATTTAATTTGCACGGGTACACCCCAGTTAATTTTGAAAAGACGTGAATTTTTTCGTAGACCTTACCCGCCCGTCCAGATCTGCCACGTGACAACCCCCTTACCGCTAATTAATAACATGTCTACCCGAAATGATGATACGGACGTGTAAAGCCACATTAGAAACTTCGATTATTGGACCCATCAGTGGATTACTGGCCTCAGTAATGGTAATTACTGGATCCAGTAATTTATTACTGGCCGTAGTATTTAATTTTACTGCCACCAGTAATATAAAAATTGTTTTAAAAATGAAAAAAAATGTCGATCAAATTCGATTTACATATATACTTTTTTTTTTCTAGCATGAAGATAAATTGAAGCTAAGCTACGTTAGATTCATCACACGCTTCTCCTTTATATTATCTTATTATCGGTTCTTATTTAATTTGCATGGGTATACCCCAGTTAATTTTGAAAAGACGTGATTTTTTTCGTAGACCTTACCCGCCCGTCCAGATTTGGCACGTGGCAACCCCCCCTTACTGCTAATTAATAACATGTCTACCCGAAATGATGATACGGACGTGTAAAGGCACATTAGAAACTTCGATTACTGGACCCATCAGTGGATTACTGGCCCCAGTAATGGTAATTACTGGATCCAATCATTTATAACATGACTACTCGAAATGATGAAACGGAATTACCGGAACCAGTAATGGATTACTGGCACCAGTAATCATTTACTGGTGCTGGTAATTCTAAATACTGCCCCCCGCAATCCTAATTACAGGCCCACATAATAAGGATTACTCGATCGAGTAATCATTCAGTTCATGTTTATAATAGATGAATAAGTAGATTTTCAAATTCCATCAATTTGCCACAAATCAACAATGACCCAAACACAAGCATTCTTACAACATAGACAAGAGAAAATAAATGGTGTACAAGATGAGATATAGAGAAACAAATTCTTTTCCATTGATGAAAGTAAAATTACAGAGGAGGGACTTCGAGGTCCAACTGAAATAATTGGTGTACAAGACGATATATAAAGAGACAACTTATCTTCGAGGTCCAACTGATTACATATTCAATTAAAGGATGAAATAAAACGAGTCCCAAAAAGTTTAAGACCAGAGATGGGAAAGATACCACCAACTATTAAAAAAAAACAAGGGATGGCTCTTAATTATGAAGTTAACCCCTCGCACTGTTGTATGTTCTCCATAACCGGAGAAACATTACGTGATAGATGGGCACGTGACTGCGATGCTACGGGCAACCTGTCAATGAGCCCCAAAGCATAAGAACTCCCTAGATATCCCAGATACAGAAAACTGAGTCAATCCAAGAAGAACTCAAGGAGAGGGAGGGGAAAGAGAAACAGATGGGGCAATTTATGAACAAAAGATGGGAAAGAAACCACCAACTGTTCAAGAAAAACTAAGTGATAGATGGGCAAGTGACTGCTATACTAAAGGCAACCTGTCAACGAGCCCCAAACCATAAGAACTCCCTAGAAACCCAGATCGACAAAAGGGCTTCAATCTAGGAAGAACTAAGGTTTCCCATCACCTGACCGTCCTCTCACCCTACCCTAACCGCTCACGTAGGTGGTCCCGCTCTGCAGACACGGCGGCCAGACGTTGCTCCAGGTCTCTAATGGTTTGGGTCAGATTTTCCAACCTCCGAACTTCTCTTTCAAGTCTTTCCACCCTCCGAAAAAGGTTATCAACTGCACTAGGAGTCACCAGAGGCCGATAAGAACTGTTAGCATCTGAAATATTATCCATAATATTAATGGTATTTGAAAAGAGATGAGAAAGATATAAACCTGATGGGATGGAATGGGTTACTTATAGCAGTGCAAGTGTTGGTTTTCGAGAGAATTTATTAATTTTAAAACAACGTGACTCTTTGGTAACCACTCCCCGCTCGTCTCACGCTGCCACGTGGCTAACCCCCCCGCCAATCAGTAACCCGACGACTCGAGAAGATGGTACGCACGTGTAAAGATCACATCAAAAACCTAGATTACAGGCACCAGTAATTACTGGTACCAGTAATATAATTACTGCCCCCTGTAATTTGGATTACTGTGTCTAATAATGTTTATTACTGGACCCAGTAATCTGTTACTGGACCCAGTAATTATGGAATTGCCTTGTTTCAAATCTATATAAAACACCATATTTGACCAAAAAATCTCTATCAAAATTACAAGAATCTATTGGCTAAAATTTTTATGTTAATTTCATTATTTTTTATATATTTACAAACTAATTATTATATGGATACATTTTTAAATGGATCGGATATAATCCGATCCGAACACATTTGGATATGGATTCGATATTTTGATGATGCGTTACATGATCCGATTCAAATCCGATCCGAAAACTTTTCCAAATATAGATTTGGATTCACCTTGATCCGATCCAAATCCAATTCGTTTACAGGCCTAAATAACAAGTAAGTTTGTTGTGGATGCCCTTCTTATGACAGCTGGCGTAAGTTGATTGACATCTTCTCATACTCTCCGCTAGACTTCATCCTCTTGTTCCTACACCTGCCCGAAAACCTCTGAGGAAGACTCGTCCATATTTGTTATTGGGTGAATGGGGAAATTGTACGATTTCCTGGATGAATTAGTGTGAAATACGACTTCAACGAAGTTATAAACATCCCTGTTCAGATAATTCATACACACCAGGGGATGAATTATGAACATTGAATCTGCGAGACTTCTTTATCTTTATTTCCAGATTCTCCTTTATTTCCGGTGTGAGTATGGTTATCGACAACAGAGACTTAGCTCTCTTCTTACAGATCATATCCATTTGTTTTACCTTCGTATGTTTTAGAAGACAATAATATACTGGCATCAATCGCTCAAAGCTAATTCTATACAGTCAAATAAAAAAAATCTAATACTAGGGTAAAAAAATTAACATGTGACGAATTTAAATAAACAAAATCAATCAGTCTATTTTGAACCCATTATCTAGTCTAATCTAACGTTGTGAACAATTGAAACGTAAGTTCAATATATAATAATGCTGGAAAAACTAAAAGTATATATACTTGATTGGATCGATTTGTTTTTAATTTTTTTAAGAGCCTTTTAATCTTAATCTAACCACGTAACGTACGTTCTTAAAAATGACAGATTGGGATGGCCTAAACAATAATTTTCTTTAATTGATCTTGATTAGTACATTTTAAATATTAAATATTTATTAAATTTAGAATTTTTTATTTTAAGTTATGACATTTTTAATGTAGACAACATTATTAGTATGTGATAGTTTTCTTATGTGAGTGTCTTAACTTTGATGTGTGTACAAAACTTATCAATGGTGTATAAATAATTCTACCATAACATGTATATCTAACCATTATATTCTTATATTTTTTGGAGAAAATTTTGGTCAATAATTTCAACTAAAATTTATTTAAAATTTCCTTCACAAATATTTAGGCGACGTACAAGTTATACATACGTCTCTCAAGTTCATCCTAAGAGACGTGCGAACATATTACGTCGCCCAAAGTATTACCCTCATAAATTTTCGCGAAAATTTTAAATTATTTGAAATTTTCAAATTTTTAAGGCGACGTAGTTTTTAAATAATTTGTATTACACTTACGTCTCCCAAGATTGTGGTTATAAATAGAAATTATTGAATCTTCCCTCTCCCTTTCCATTATTTACGAACCCTATGCTCTCTTCTCTCTCCCCCGGCATCCTCATCTCTTTTCCTCCTCTGTCCCCTACCCCTCACTCTCTCCCCACACACGAGATCTGCTCTCTTCTCTCCTACACCGCCTACGCAACTCCCCGTCTCAATCTCTCTCTCTCTCTTACATAGCCTATTTCTATTTGGTAAGCTTCTCACTCTCCATTTCTATTGGTTTGCAATTATGGGACTTGAATAAGCGTTATTGCGTGAAATTATATAGTTTGGCTTGTATTCGAGTATTTTTTTCTATGTGCCTGTTACCATAATTGTGTTATCAACTGTATGATTTGGTCTAAACACCAATCCAAACTTGTTAATTGTGCTCTATGTCCCCCAAATGCTCAGAGCAATATTGGGACAGTAATGGAGTAATTGTTCCTATGTGCCTGTTACCATAATTGTGCTATTGTCTATTCGGCTGTATGAATTGGTCCAAACACCAATCCAAACTTGTTAATTGCGTAATGGATTACTGGCCCCAGTAAATTTGATTACTAGTCCTAGTAATGGATTACTGGTACCAGTAATGAATGCGTGTTTGTTTTGTTTTAAGTTTCCTATTCCAGTGAATCATCCAACCCCAAGCACGTAACTAAAAGGAAAAATAATTGAATATCCTTTAAGTAAAACTTTTTAGTATGCCCATAAATACATGTATTCAACAAATTAAATAACTCAATTGCCATAATTATATACATATATTTTTCATTTATGTTAAGTATGAACACGAGATATTATCCTGTTTGCTTATATTTTTGTCATGTATGAGCTTCGATCACTATTTGTCTTAATTTGTTGTATAATAGCCTCATAATATGAACCTTTCTATTAACAGGTCAGTAGGTTCATATTCAAGCATTTGGTAGTTGAGTTCAGTTAAATCGAATTGTGATTTCATACCCTTTGTTCTATGTGGACCACAATTGTGTTATGGTCTATTCGGCTGTATGAATTGGTCCAAACACCAATCCAAACTTGTTAATTGTGCTCCATTTTCCCCCAAATTCTCAGAGCAATATTGACCGCATAATGGATTACTGGCACCAGTAAATTTGATTACTGGACCTAGTAATGGATTACCGGTGCCAGTAATGTATGTGTGTTTGTTTTGTTTTAAGTTTCCTATTCCGGTGAATCATCCAAACCCAAACACATAACTAAAAGGAACAATAATTGAAACAGCCTTTCGGGCAAAACATAAATTGAAACTGAAATTATTGTGAAATTGAAACCCTAAACTTCAATTTCAATTCAATTTAATTCACCTTAATTAGGGCAAAACTGATATTGAAACTAAATTTGAAACTGAAATTAAGATTTGAGATTTAAGTCAGGGATGCCTCCGAGAGCATATCCGACCAGGAAGAAGTTGCGCCCAGAGGTGCAGTATGATGAGTTGCAGCAGGCATTGTTGCGCGTGGCCTCCCAGCCCTCCGCTCAGCCCTCCACCTCCCAGCCCTCCTCCCAGCCTTCTGCCGCCCAGCCCTCTGCCCAGCAATCTCAATCATCGGCATTGTCGCTGGTGCTCCCTATCCCGTCTACAAATTCGACCACCGGCAACACCACCGGTGCCGGCCTCCCCGTACGCAGCAATCGCTCCAGGCATGCTATAGCGGAGGCCACCATATCAGGTAATATACCCTTAGATCTCTTTAATTATAAATCGCAATTCTTATTCTTTGTGATTGATTGATTAATTTGTATGCTTTTATTTGTAGGTACACAGGCCTCCTCTTGTAACAAGAAGAGAGGAGTCATCATCAGGAAGAAGACGGCGGCGATCGTCCGTACGTCGGGGAAGTCCCGTGTGACATACAACCCTGCGGTTTCTGGGCCGACAAAGGAGGTTCGTTCCCAACTCGTCAGTTACCTGTCGGCATTCTTAAAAGACCGAACGCCGATGTTGTACCCGACATTTGGGGAAATGCCTCTATCGGAACGAACAATGCTCTTCGACTACCTGTCAGTAAGTGTTTTTTTCTTATTCTAGTTAACTTAATTTTTTTTTGCCTTACTAAATTTTATTTTTATTTGTACTAATGTTTCTTCCTGAGTTCCTATTTGGTTTGTAGGAGAGTTATGACATCGATCCTGCTGAAAAGGCACTCTTCACGTGGATACAGAAGAAGGCTGCGGATCGCTTCAAAGATTGGAAGTACAAGATCCACAAGAACTGGCAGGCGCAGGGCGATGCTCCCATTCTAGTGGAGTTCATTCATCGCCCGGACCAGTGGCAGTGGTTATGCAACCACTCTAAGGCCGAGGATTTTCAGGTTATTTTTTTTGTTGTTTCATTTAATTTATATGTTTATAAATGCTTAAATAAATACAACTGTTTTTACAGGAATTGGGTACGCAGATGACCAAATCCGGGCCTCTTGAGAATAAGAAGGCCCACAGCGGGGGGGGGGGGGGGGGGGGGAGGCCTTTGTCCTCCTGGCTCATGACCTGAAGCAGAAGGGAGACCAGGTGCCTCACCTCACTACTTATGTCGAGGTGTACAAGAAGTATGATCCGGACCACGCGGTAAATCTTTTTTATAAACCACTTTAATTATTTTTTTCATAGCATTATTATTTAGTTAGTACAAGAATTATTTTTTATGCAACACTTATTATTATTTGCAGGCAGCCGTTCAGTCCGCGAGGACTGCTGAGGTGGAAAAAATGATGGCCGATCTGCCTCCGATCGATGAAGCATCAGATGGTACTTCGCCGGCCAGCGCCCCGGCCCTGGTCCTTTCTTATGAGACCCAGGTCTCTGTCCTTGAGAAAGTAGTGGGTTCTTCGAGAGGGACGAGGGTGAGGGGCTTAGGGAGCGGCTCCGCAAAGCTGCCGCGGAAGAGAGGCCCATCATCGCAGACGGATAGCGACACATCTATGGAGCTCGTGGCTGAGGTTGCCCAACTTAGGGAAAATCAAATTGCGATACACGAGAAGCTTCAGAGGGAGAGGGCCAAGCGAGAGACAGAGACGGCTGAGCAAGAGAGGGAGATGGTAGATTTTGAGCACAAGTTGCAAGCTCAAATAGAGTATGTGATCAGAGCGGTCGGGATTCAACCGTCAATTCCTCCCTCGGATGGCTCCTCCCCCCTACGTTTTATTTAATGTTAGAACAATTTCTCTTTGAACATTATTTATTGAATGGAATTGAATAAAATTTTGATAGTTTATTAGACATATCTTTATTCAATGATAAATTGGGTAGGTCAAATTTGTTATTGATATTGCAGGTGCAGCTGTATATATATGCGCAGGTGCGGCCGTGCGGCTGCACACAAAAGCTATGATTAATCTAGATTACTACTGGCCCCAGTAATCTAGATGCCTAGAAATTTGGATTACTGGACCCAGTAATCATGCTTACTAGCACCAGTAATCTAGATGCCCATAATCTTGGATTACTGGACCCAGTAATCCAGATGCCCAGAAACTTGGATTACTGGCACTAGTTATCCAGATGCCCAGAAACTTGGATTACTGGAACTAGTAATCTAGATGCTCATAAACTTGGATTATTGGACCCAGTAATTTTGATGCCCATAATCTTAGATTACTGGCCCTAGTAATCTAGATGCCCAGTAATCATGCTTACTGGCACCAGTAATCCAGATGCCCATAATCTTGGATTACTGGACCCAGTAATCCAGATGCCCATAATCTTGGATTACTGGACCCAGTAATCCAGATGCCCAGAAACTTGGATTACTGGCACCAGTACTCTTAATTACATGCCACGTTGAATTTTTTTTTTTATTTGTAACTACACTTTAGGCGATGTAGGTAGGTGACTTAAACTTCAATTTAGGTGACCTACTATAATACGTAGGTGGCCTAATGTAATCCTCGGAGACTAAGGATAATACATTCGTAGCTTAGGTATACATCTTATGAGACCGAAGATAATAACTAGGTGACCTAGAGTACAACTTAGGAGACCGAGTAAAAATACCAACGTCGCATAGATTTATAATTTAGACGACGAAGGAAAACATCCTCGTGTCCTAAAATTCATACTTAGCAGACGTAAGATAATTTGAAGGTCGCATAGGTGTCCATCTTACGCGACGGATCATAACACCTATGTCACCTAAATGTTTCTTTTCTACAACAGAGGATAAAAGGATACGTCACCTATTATTGAATTTTGTACGACGAAGGATAACAAATACGTGGCCTAAGAGAAAAAATTCTACGACGGAATAAAAAATATGTGTGGCCTAGGAGTACATACTCTTACGACGGACGATAACATCATCGTGGCCTAAATATCAACTACGACGATGGAGTAAAAACATCCGTTGCCTAATATCTGGGGCGACTAAAATTAGGCGCTGTAGCTTGGGCAATGTAGTTTACGTCGCCTAAATTAAGGCGACGAAAAAACATAACTTAGGAGACATAGGTAATACATCGCCTAAATCCCCTCCTCAGGTAGTGAAACTAAGATGTAATCATTTCATAATCATTACTAAAACTAAGATGCCATAAGTTTCATGATTGTTTAATATTTTTCTATTTTAGAATATACCATATTGGCTAAAGGTACGTTGTTAGAAACGGATTATTTTCATAATGATTGTGAAAATATTACAACCGAATCCTTATTTGAGGTTATGATATGACTGACTCCAAGTGTTGAATAATTGGGCCTCCGCCGGGGGGGGGGGGGGTTTAATTTATGAAAGGCACTAAAATTATTAACTCAATATTTTTTATTGTACTTATACTTCATGGGTACTTTTTGGGGTGAATGATGGGCATTTAGAGAAAAAAATAAATTTGTGCATTGGCAATGTGTTTCGTTAGTCTTGTTAGCTTTTATTTAGATTGCGTTGCTCTTTTGAGTGAACTTTAAGGTTATTTTAGTGCTTATATTTGCCCTATTTTTGAACTTGTTTATACTAGTTTGAGGTATGTTTGCTTCACTATTTAGTGCTTGAAATTGGTGCCTTGTTTGCAATATGTTTACATGGTTTTAAAAGGTTATTTTTGGCGCACTTGCTGTGTGTTTGAGAGTGCAATTTAGACCTTTTAGGGACTGATTATGGGTGCTAGTTATGGCATTTTGTTTTGTCATTTCAACGGCACCACTATTTATATATTTTTTTTTAAAATCACTATATTAGCAAGGAGGATATAGGCTTAATGTGAGTATTAAATTGCATAAAGATTATGACTATTATTCAGTTGCACTGTATGTTTTCAACTTATTATTGCATCGTAAACATGTAGACAAAGTTTAAAATTAACTTCGTTGAAACAGCTTGGCACGATAAACCTTCCAAAAACAATCATGATGATTGGAAATGCTCGTTGATTTGTTCGTCAATCCCAAATATCAGGCTTAACATCAAATGAAGTATGATCTATTAATTTTTAGTTCGTGTTTATGCGTTATTCTAGAACTATTATGTTTTCAATATGAATGTAGTCAACTTTGTAATGTAGAAAAGATGTGCAATAAACAAAGAAAATTAAGCAAGCAAAACAACTACACACCACGAAGGCTCAAAGCCATTTGTGGTAGTAAGACATGAAAAGGTGTATATATATTAATTGTTTTAGATGTGAATCATTTTTCCTTAGAATTTCATTTTTAACCATTCGTCATTCTCTTTTACATAAGGAAATTAAGAGACCGGCGAGGAGTCGAATATGATTAAGTTTTATCAGGTGATACATTGTAAAAATGCAACGTGGGATTCCAAGGAAACAAATAAAACAAATGGAGGCACAAGCAGCTTTAGAGCGAGTGCAGATTTCTTCGGATGAAATAGCAGATTGTGTTCTTGGCGTCAAATCTGAAAAAATTGTAGGGCTTGGGCCAAAGCCAATGGGTTCCGCATCACAAAAAAATAAGAATTACAAGTTAGAAGAGGCACTAAAAGAAGCCAATAGAAATAACACTATGTTATTATAACTATTAGAGCAATTATAGGCTACTAAGGCAGAGCAGCAGAGAGTCAACGGGAAAATATCGATAGTCTTCTATTAAAATAAGTTCCTTCATTGAGAAGATGTTGGAATTCTTAATGGCTAATCAAAGTACTTTTCCCCATCTTGTAATCCATAGTAAGACACTCATATTTAATCTTTACTCCATTCTTCTTTAACATCCAAATTAATTCCTTGGTCATGGATTATTTTATTGTGTTAAATGTAAAGAAGTTTATTTGAGATATTCTTATAAATCTTTAGTAAATTACAATATCTAAGTTATTTTTTTTTAATTTTTTATGTAGATTATTGTTGATGGTGTAGTGGATGAAATTTTTGATGTTGTGTTTTGGATTATTAATGTCCTGAAGGAGTTATCTTTATGTTTGATTAGCGTATGGACTTTATTTGAATTCGTATTTGAATTCTATTTGTTAAAAATTCAGTTTTCAAACCTTAGAATTGTTAAGCTATTATTATTAGATTGGATGTTGTTGCATATTCAAAGTAGACTTATAACGGAAGCTTGATATTTTATGAATGATTAAAAATTTAAATTACAAGTGTGGGATGATGACAAAAACAGGTTGATAATTAGTACATCAATGACATTGCATTATCCACCAAATAAATTTTCGTCACAAAATAGTAATTACGACTAGATACATTCTTGGTTGCCAAATAACAAATACGACGAAAGATGATTTTATTCACAAAATATTAGTAACGATGACACATATTTTTGGTCCCAAATTAGAATTAGCACCAAGATATACTTTTGGTTAACAAATTTTATTCGCGACAAAGCATGCTTTTGGTCGCAATTAGTATTAACGATGAGGTACATTTTGGTTGCTAAATATGATTTATGATGATTTTTCTCGTTGTATTAAGCGAGCAGGTGACAAATTTTGACCGCAGTTAGCTACAAATTTGACGTTTTTTATATACTCTTTTGGCATCGAACTAAATGTTTTCCCATTGTGAAACATTGGTTAATAAAATATATATTGTTGCGGATAGTGACCTTATGCGCGTTAAAATCATTTTTGTCACAAATTGGCTTTGGCAACGAATTGGTAGTGGAAAACATTTTGTCACCTAATACTATGAGTGACGAAAAATTATATGTTTGGTGGCGAATTATTTCTTAGTTGAATGGCTAATTTGTTGTACTACTAATTCTTTGGTAAATATACATTATAATCCACATTAATTGGAGATGATTACAGTTACATAAAACTAGTAGATGTAGACCTTTTTATCTTTTGACCTATTTAGGAAAAAAAATTTGTTTCTTGATAAAGAACGTCTAAAGTTTCCTTGTTTGGAAATACTATAAATGCCGTAGAGAGAACAATGGAAACAATAACCTCCTAAGTGGAAGGTCAGGTATGATGTCCCTTTAGCTCTAAAGCTTTTGGGCAAAAAAGAACAAATTTAAGGCTAGTACCTTTTCAAGTGAATTTTTGGAACAAAAAAACATGCAGTTAAGAGTAGTTATTTGAGGGGTCGTGAGTAGTTGATTACAAAAAATGGGGTCAAAGAAGATAAATTCTTATAGTCTATGAAATCCGAGCAGGGACATCATCATCAGTTCCCTTAGGATCATAGTTGTTCTCAGGAATGGTAACCCTAGGTGCGGTTAAAAGAATTGGAGTGACACCTCCTTTATCAGCTGTACACCAAAGCAAAAAAAAAGTTCACTATTTATCCATTCATGATGTAATACTCACACGAATGGTCAGTTTTAGAAATTTTCATTTCTCAGGCGTGGTTAGTTTCAGCTGTATGTGTAAGAATGAGGAATTAATTTTCCAACTCGTTCCTAAATGGAAGTTTCCAAATATATATATATAGAAACTCTACTATGCTAGTTCACTCTAAAAGACGGCCAGCCAGGCTGTGAGCCATATGATATGCCCCTACATTTTGTAGTAATCGTATTTACTTTGTCAACATAGCTATTTTTATTAATTTTCTGTAGAGCTATTTTACTATGGGTAGATTTTTTTTTGACAGAAAGGGTAGATTGTATTTATAAGAAAATAGTTGCTTGTAGCCTCATAGGCTTCAATTTAAAGGATATTCAGATTTTTTAGTACAAAGTTGTTTTCTTTAAATTTTAGATGTTTAAGGTTAAATTATCTTGAACCCATTTATAGGTAATGTTGTTTGTATATTGTAACATTTTTAAACTATCTTCATATCCTTTGTTAATATGTTTGTCTAAAAGCAAAATACAACAGCAAAATAGCCAAATAACTTAAACTTAGTACACTATAATACTACATTCACAAAAAAAATAAAAAGATTTTCCATAATTATATTTTACACTTTGAGGTTTGTATTTTAAATTTAGTTAAAACCAAAATGTAGAAAAGAAAAGGAGAATCACTTTTGGGGTCATTTATGTTTTTAGTTTCACTGTTAAGCACTAAAGGCTAAATTGTGAATTAATTCACGAGTTTAAGCCTCACTAGATGCAAACTTTTGGAGACAAGCCACAAGCAATGTCTTACAAATCCTTAATCCTGGTGCATGGATAGCAAAGCGGGATTGGTCGAGGTGACGCCTTTACCATTGAAAACATATATATTAAATATTTTTTAATCCAATATAATATTAAGAGTCTAAAAATGCTAACACCAATTCCACTTCCACATGAAAACAAACACCACCCTCAAAATTATGGAAATATAACCTGAAGATAACATGAATATATAATCATATTACATATATAATCAGCTAGATAATGATAATCTGATATAGAAATGCCTTATAAAACCCGCTTGTTCTCTCCTCTGTAACACCATCATCCAAATAACCCAAATACTCTTGTATACCTCATTTTTATTGTAATTCTAGTATGGTTTTCTTTTATAAAATCAGGTATACTCTTGTATTTTGTAATTCTAGTATTGTTTTTTTTTATTTTCTCTCCTATTATGGGAACCAAAGTAGGAAATTTATCATGTTTATAGTCTCTATCGATTTTCATCATGTTTTCTTTTTTACAAAGTGAGTCTTCCCAAGAGTATAACCCAAAATCATCTTTCAAGAACGGTACTTCAAATACCATCCCCCATATTTGAGTGCAGATACGTGGTTCAGATGTATTTAAGACATAACTTTTGGGTTACATAACCTTTTATGTATTGTTGTATTATTTGTTATTATGTGGTTGAAAATGCATTGAAGGGTACTCTTTTTCTTTGTTTCTTTAAGAATGTTTTTAAGGCTACGTTTGGGACTAAGCACTATGAGAAAAATGTTACGACTCGCATTCTCAAATTGAAAGTAAATCTCATCTTAAATTGGAGAATTTAGGATTGCTCTTCGAATTCTGAATATATTCATTCCAGATTTCAACATCTGGTTGAAATTGGCTAGTGATTATAGGGTTATTAAGAAAGGATATCAAATTCCTTATTTTAATTATCAACATTAATATGGTTTTTCCTAAAAGGTTTACAAGGTTAACCTTTCCTAATTTAGAAGTTTTTTGACAAAATTACCATCTTCTTAACAAATAATCAAAGATTTCCTTTGTATTTTAATAAAGTAGTTTTAAATGATATAATATAATTATAATATGGTAACTGATGTTAATTATATTCTTTTAATATTTAACAATATATACGTAAATTATTTTTGATATATTTTGGTGTTTCTAAAGTTTTTTTTTTCCATTTAATTAGTGGCTAATTCAAAAGGTGAGCACATTATGTTTTTTCGTGTCATTAATTTTTTCTCATACCAACACACATAATCCTTATTATTTAATTTCCTTTAAATTTGAAGAATACTTAATTTTTCCATTTATGTTTGATAGGTTACAATGTTTACAAGTAATAGCAACTCTACGAAGATAGGCGACAAGATCATTGTTCATGGCATTTCATTTGAAACTCATTATTGGTGGTCGGCAAGGTAAATAACTTCTCTATTTAATTGTAACGATATTTATTTATTTATTTTGTATTTTCAGCCCAATGATTGTTATATGCTTTAAAAATCACAATTTTCTTCATTTTTGGATTAGCATTAAAAATAAACTTGGACGGTTGTCTGATTGTTCATTTTATTATCTTATGTTAGTGAATGTTCTTGTAGGGCGTATAGTGAATCGGGATACCACCATCAAAAGGCACCAAAGAAAATGGGTTTGAGTCGAGGAAGATTGGACTCTGAGCTACTCTCCTCTACCATCCAAATCCTCTTCTGAAGGAGATTGGATCCGTTACCCCATTTCCATTTTATTGTGTTTGAGTCCTTTTTATTTGGGTTCTTGTTAGCTATACTTTGAGTAGCATCTTGCCTGATAAAATGAACCAAGCCAACTCTTAGATATAGACAATTACCTCAAGCATCCTACTAAGAAACTTCCCCCTGCATTATGAGCAATGTAATGTGTAGCACATTTTTTTCTTCTAATTTCAATTCCCAACAATTGTTGTACAAGAGAATTCGGAGCACAAGTGGATGTTAGTTACAAAAGAGATTGACTTATAATAAGAATATTTGTTTTTTATTTTATTTTTTTATGTTCTTTCTTGGTTTTGTTGTATACAAATATTTGTACATGTTTGTGAGCCTTTAGTAACGATTTTAGTCCAATTCATGTGAAAGTATGGCAACATTGATCGAGATTGTGGTTGGTGATTTTAGATCTGGGGTTTTTAAGGCATGTAAATCCACAAAACAAATATGGTAGCCTTTTATATCTGGTACGGTATATATTGCATGGAAACAATGAAACATTAAATCAAATCATGGAAGATCGATCGACCAACAAAGTGACACATTATGAAAAATTACTTTTGTCATAAATGCAAATTTATATGTGGCAACTATTATTTATTGCAAATTTATAAGAAGATAAATGGATTCTTTTATACTGACATTTACTGTCGTCATGCTATTTATTTCCAAGTAGTGGTTTTTGAAAATTTTGTCGAAAGTATCAAAACATGTTATGTGAAATTACCTCATCCGTAATGACTACCTTAACCCTTGATTTAGGACCGGAGCCTATAGAAAGGAGCCTACTTTTAACTCGTATAACTTGCTGACAAAGGAGAAAAGTTAGTTTATTAGAAAAATATTATCTCTATATATAAGTAGATAGTAATATTGTTCTTAGGATAATAAATTCAATCATTTAATCCTTTCCATCGGAAAACATCAATGGTACTTATTGACACCCATTGATCGTGGATTTCCTGACAAAAGCAAGCATTCCATGGATAACAAATAGAAAGTTTTATTATAGTTCGTTAAACACCATTGTTACTAGAGGTTATAATTATATGGATTATGCCAAAACCTGCAAAAAAATTCCAAATTAAGAACCCAACAATAGTCTCCCCTCAAATAGTAAAATCTAACATGATTTATTCAAGTGGTCTTTTCTTGTTACAATCTCCTAACAAGTTGTGCTAACCGTCCCTTGAGTTGCAAATGATTCATCTCAATATGCATGCACTTCTTTACTCCATTAAGCTTGCTACTAGGCAGAAGGAAAACAATTTTTGGCTTATCAATATTTCTTGGACATTTTTGAATTCTGGCATCATTGCCAAAGCTGTGTGTTGGGCACACAGAACAAAGTGAGAAAAGGCACCAACAATGGTGAAAAAGAGATGCCATTCGACAAATTCAGTTTAAGGTAATTTAATCCATATTCAATTACATTTGTTCATTAATGAAGTCTCTAGTAAATTCAGTTAATAACATATGCATTAATTATTTTCTCACTTTAACTATATACCGACAAACTATATACTTGTTATTGCCAATTTCTAGTTAGTTATTGATACTCTTATAGTTTTATGTGGAATTGCTACTACAATTAGCTTGAGTAGATTACATTGCAATCTCTCATCTGTAGTTCACATGTGTCTTTGTAGTTATCCAGTTACTATTACTTTGAATTACTAATTAAAGAATTTTTTTACTATAGAATATATATCTTAACAATGTTTATCATCTCATATTATCAACCATATATAGCACCAATGTGTTGCGGTCCCATTAAGAAAATGGATCTAGATTATTGCTATGATTTTAAATTGCTATTGCTATTACATTACATTTTTGTTAATATTTTTAGTCCAGACATCGATATATCATGGGGTTTTGTTGGTAATGAATGTTGCAATGCTTAATTGGTTTTTCTTACTAGGGGTAGCTTTATGATCATTTTTGTAGCTCGCAATTATAAATCATACAGGAACAAGATCAAATAAAGAATATTGAGTAACATATTAGTACATTCAGACAAGAACAAGATTAAATAGGAATAACATGAATTGACAGGAACAAAATTAGGAAAAAGGAAATATGCGATATATACCAAGAAAAATAGATGAGCTAAGGCTTGAATCTTGGACCTCGTAGACAACCAGACTATGATAACATTAGAAAAAATCTTTTCCAAAAGTTTAAGTTACAGGGAGGAAGAACCACGTTGGATACCATGCCTGATAAAAATTTCATAAAATAAAATTAAAGTGTTCTTATTAGAGGCTTTGTTCAAGTGGTTTTGAACTTTGGCATCAATAATTTCACTTCGTCTTCTTTCTTCTTTTTGGTTCAACAGTAAAGGTTAACCAGCCAACTGTACTTGGACCTTGACTAGTTCCTCCCTAAGCAATCTTAAAGGCGCACTTCCCCATATTAGCTTGGTGCATCAAAGAGTTTTAAACTCTGCTAATCCCCATGGAAATCGTATCTTGGTTTACGGTTTCATTGACTTTGGAGGAAAGGGTTTTGTTGTAAGTTAATAATTAAACTTAAGTTTTGATTATTTAATGGAACTATTTTAAATTATAAGAATTTTTATGGAGATGAAAATTTAATGTGGATGTAACATTTAGATTACATAAAATAAGAAAAATTAAGGTAAAGCATGCTTTATCATGGAAATTGTTTTTGTGAAAATTTAATGCAATTAAACACCACTAAATATAAAAAGAAAACGTGAATTTGTGATGAGATTTAGTAGAAAATATATATTTTTTAATTTTTCAGAAGAATAAAAACATATGATATAGCACGATAAAATTATTATAATAATTATTACTAAGTTAGTACTCCTTATGTCCAATTTAAGATTCCACTCACCTTTTTAGACATAATTAATTTGCAAAACTTCTCATATGGGAAATACATTTTACTCTAAACCCACGCCCCATTTTTGGTTCATTTGTTAATCCCACTTTATTGGCCTAATTTGTCATAAATCCCACTTTTTTGATGATCTCTAGTTTCATTATGAATTTAGTCGGTTGGACACCTCTAACATGTCCATATATATGGTCGTAATACAATTTCATGAGTGGTTGTTTTGCCATTCGAATGGACCGAATGCGAATTGAGGTGTTTATCATTCCTTCTTTACATTTTACCTTAAATCTCACTTTGTGTGATACCCCCAAATCCCGTTTAGAGGATTTCGCCTCCGGGACCTGGTTAGTCACGGTGTTGTATGCGACGACGGGTGTTATAGTATAAAACTAGAGACTTTTCATCAAAAAAATATTCAAGTGACGTAGTCATTTTAAGAAAAATCCAGCATGTGGAGTTTATTCGTATAATAAAACCAAAACTTGTAAAGATATGTAAATAAAACCATTTCTAATGAGCACTTCACATTTTTCAACAATGTGTACATAATACAACTTTATGTAAATACAACTTCAACAATGTGTACATAATACAACGCCTTCTCAAAGGTGTACATAATACAATGCCTTCTCAAAGGTTCCAAGTCTCATTTAAAATTGTACAAATATTTGCGTATATATAGGTCATATGCCAATATTCATCATAATCTATAAATAATTAGGGCTTTATGTATTAAAATGTTATTGAAGTCATAAATGATGCAAATCAAGCAAAGAAATCTTAATAAAACACCCCAAGCTCTCATGAACATGCCAATGTTAGAATTTGTATACTAAACCATTGCTTTTGTTGGATTTGAGATGAATAAGTTGTAAACGTTAGAAAACATGTTAGAATACTATTGTTCCCACCTTATTGAAAGTTAATCCCTCGAAGAATTGCGGAAGAAACGAACTGGAGAAGTGTAGATGCGAAAACCCCCAACCTTGCTCCAAAACCCTAGCCATGGTGAACCAAAGGAGGAAGAAGATGATGAAGATGGTGATGATGGCATGGGTGTGACGCGAAAGAAAGGGCCTTGGACGATTATACGTATCCCCCCCCAAAAAAAATCGCCCCTAAAGTCTCTCTCTAAGAGCTCTCTAAACGTTGGGTGAAAATGAGAAGGAAAGGAGAGGAAGGAGTATATATATAAAAAATCCCGTTCTTAGTTCTGTTATTGCTCAAGAGTATCACTTGGGACCTGTAGCACTGAAATTCGAATGACCATAACTTTTTGCTTGGGTCTCCGATTAAGGTCATCTGTATGTCCCAGAAAGGTAATTCAATGCTCTACAACTTTCTAAAGGAAGTCTCCTCAAATTATGGATGGATAATTCCCAAAAATTCGATGAAGAATGCCCTCTGCTGAAGCGCAACTGAATGAACAAATTTTTCCAACCGGCCTACTTGGCACTTAGTTTTGACTAACGAAGAGTGTGAATTGGACTTCGGTCAAAACATGAAAGTTGCAGAATGGTATGAAAAATAAACATAGGAGAAAACAAGGGTCAATTTGGATAAGAGACAAAATAGTTACGGAGTTCTAAAGTTGGCCCGAAACAAATAAATCACGTAGGACTAAACTTATGATTTTCGAGCCGATTTTCGTATAAATAACCCGAAATGACTTGCGGCTATACTAACAAGATTAAATATATTATTATGAAGTACTAGAACTCTCCGAGCCATTCTAATCCTTCCGAAACAAAATCTGGCTATGCAAAGCCCATTTTTACCTTACGCGCATCTTGTATCATAATTCCCGAGAAATAGAGATACGGGGAGTTACACTTTGGTAGTGAATTTTTTATCCGGGATGACTTATATTCACACTTGCGTGAATGATTGTTTTGC
This sequence comes from Lonicera japonica, assembly GCA_021464415.1. Lineage (NCBI taxonomy): Eukaryota > Viridiplantae > Streptophyta > Magnoliopsida > Dipsacales > Caprifoliaceae > Lonicera > Lonicera japonica. Next base: position 23,959,317 of record CM038463.1, read on the forward strand.
ATTTCGGATGGTCCTGATAAAATTTAAGGTGTTGACGACTATATTTGGACTTCCCGACGAATGGGATTTTGGTTGACTTTGGAGAGTCATAACTCCTTCATTTCTTATTCGAATGATACATCGTTTGACACCCTAGTTAGGTTTCATATCCGTTTACAAGTTTATATTTTGGTAGAAATGGAATTCTAGGGGATGCCCCATCTTTGAGTTATATGTTGATTTATTCTTTAATTTGTCGTATTTGTTAAATCGTAACTTTGGGTATCTTTTTTTAATTTTTTTTTTATTTCAGGTATATTTTGATGAGCAAGACAATTCCCATAAGTTATACTAATCATATAAATCAAATCCAACTTTGGAGCGCAAAGTTATTCCAAAAATACAAAGTGTGTGCTAGACACATTTGGCTAGTCGAGTTGACCTATTTTTGACCAGTTTTTATTCAATTTTCACCCATTTTCCATAGAATTCATCCATTTTACTCACAAGACACTTGAGAGAAAATTCAAATATAGAAAAAGGAGAATTGTGGTTGGAGTTTGGGGGTTTTACATGCTGGATCAAGATTTGGTAATCAAACACTCAAATTCATCAACTTTTTCACCATCATCATTTCCACCACTTGAAGCTTGGGAATTCTTGGACATGGAGATGTCTAGCTACCAATATCACTCCCAATAATCTCAAATCTTGTACTTAAAGCTTCTTTGAGGAGGGAACACTAGTACTAAAACTTTATTTTCAGCCATTACTTGCTTGCTTGCATGGATTTGGGGTTGTATTTTATATTTTCTTTTGATGTATAAATTCTTAATATAACCTCAATTTGATGATCATACCAAAATTCTCACTTGCATGTTATAATTTCACATACTTGGACCTAAAACCCACAATAACGCAAATAGTTTCGTAAATATGCTTGTATACTATTATAAATGGATTTGATATCAGTTTGGGGATGAAAATGGTTTCTAAAACACATATTAGAGTACATTATGGATGATATACATGGTTTGTAAAAACTAGCTTAAACCCACACTTTTGTAATATTATAAATACAAACATATGTGCTTATAAATGGTATAAATTGTGGGTTTAACATACGATTTGGAAAAAAATAATTATGGATTGAGATTTGATGAGAAATCTACACATATCAAAGGTTATTTATATTTTCCCTATGGTTAGGATTATTGTTAAATTATATCTCATATGGTTTTTAAAACTTGGATATGTATTTCCCGTGACGCCCTCAATTCCCATAAGGAGGCATCGACCACCATGAGTGGGCTATCATGGATGCCGTCACTTGCAACAGCAAAGAAATTAGTAGACTTTAAAATGCGTAAATAAATACTCATGTGCAATGGTATGAGTGAAGTGAAATTTCATTTTTAGATGTCAATAGAGTGAGAAAACCATGTTTGATTTTACAATTAATAATTTGTTGACTTGTGTTTTACAAGTTAGTCTCTATCGCTGCGTAGACAGTTGACTAAAATGTAACCCATTTGTCACTAATTATCAATATACATTCAAACATGTCCACATCCCATGTATATATTCAATATATCAAAATAAATCCAACCGTAGGAAAAATTGTAGCCAACTGTTGACATATCATAAAAAAAGTCTTCCATAATTGAAAATAAAATATTACAATATCCATAGCCCTTAGAAAGGATCCCAAATACAACATAGTTCAGTAATTATACAATAATTCCGTAGTTTAATACATATCCGAATTAAATTTAGTAGAACCATGGTCATTCCATCACAAAATACTATAAGAACTAACAAGTATCAAAGGCAATCTAAGGAGCAACGTCCTTCCTTTTGCTCATCCGCCCTGTACGCCAGTGGAATTAAATGTGTGGGAAAAGGGTGAGCAAACTGGCCCAATGGGAACTATAGGCTTTTCTATAAAACTACAACTAAGCATCCATACTCCAAATGCATAGTAAAAATAAATAAATAAAATATAGATAAAGATATAAGCTACGTAACAATATATCGTGTGGTGCAATGCATTGCATATGAGTCCCATCCATATCCAAGTCCTCCCATAAGACATAACCTAGATGTAAGCTTTCCATAAATGTAAATAGTGTAATACTAGGTCCAGGTACAATGAAGTGCTAAAAATACATAAATAATATTGAAATCTCATATATATGAGAAATTAGTAAACTATCCATCAGCATAAAAAAAGTCACAAATAACACATGAGTATGATACAATGAGTGAAGTTGGAGAATAAACCCACAATTAATCAATTATGTAATAAATTATGAAATTTGGCTGTATATGTATCCGTACTTGTCGGTCTTAGTTCAATCTTTATTTTTTATCAACATACAATGGAGGTTTTTTGTGCAATCATCAAATTTATGTAATAACAATCATAAACTATAAAAAATAATCAACAAATATCAACCCGAACCCCATGCATAAGTTCATACAAGATTTGAATGCAAAACCCCCAATTTGTAGTGGAAATCAACATTCAACACGTAATAACTTGAAAAAGGGTTTGAGTATTGGTGTTCCCACATCAATAAAGCTAATTTCCAAAGATTTGAGTATTGGTGGTGGTTCTATGGTGGCTGGACCAAACTTCCTTCAAGTTCTAATGGTGGTTCCAAGGTCGAAGATGATGAAGATGAAGAAATCCTAAGTTCTAGGTCCCAAATATTTTATCTATGTTGAATACATGTCAAAATCTCTTTAAAATCACTCATTCATACTCTCAAGAACAACTCTCCATTTCCTTTTATGTTATATGGTCATTCTTTTTATAAGAATGGGGTGAAAATATTTAAAAACTAGTCAAAAGGTCAAAAAAATGGGTCAACCCGATTAACTAGAGTTTCTGGTGCACTGTTTTTATTTTAGGCACAACTTTTCACTCGGGAATGTTATTGATGTACTATTTTTTCCTAATTAAAGATAACTCAAATATTTACAACTTTTGTCTTTTGAGTTTTTTTTGAATTTGTAGTAAATAAATATATGCCAAAAATTTGTGGAACTTACAGGTTTACCAAAAACACTGCAAACTGCTGCTATGTATCAGGCTGGTTCTGTAAATAACTTTGCAATCAGTTTCGACTTTCTTAGAGCTTAATTTAGGCTTACCATCCAAACATGAAAGTTGAAAAGGGATCAAACATCTTCCTAACGGTTCAAACGGTGAGTCATTTGAAGTTCGGATGAAAAAGTTATGGTCTTCCAAAATTGGGCAAAAATTTATTTTGCTAGAACATGAGTTTTCACCGTCAACCTACCAAATTCAATTACGGATATCCAAAATGCGTTTCAATGGTAGACATACATGAAAAATCACTAATATGCCTTGTAGAAGGTGTTTAAATGACTAAAACGCTCCTAAAAGTGAGAATAACTACTTAACGTGATTTCCTTGTCGATAAAAGGCAAAAGTGAGGTTTGAATAGCCAAAACTCATTTGTGCTGTCCAAATTGCGTTGTGACCATGCACACAAGTGTAAATATGCTATTAAGACATGCTAGAAGTGTTCAAACCATAAGAGTCACATTGAATTCAAAATTCATTTCCCAAAGTGATATTTAACACTCTAGCAACACTTATTAACGAGTAAATTCAAGCACTATAATTATACTAGTTGGGCATAATACTTTGGTTACTTAGATGTTGTTGTTGTTATTATTATTATTATTATATGACAGGCTTGTCACTAGGTGTCCTATGGATGATTTATTTTATCGTTTGGATTTGGGACAACACTTGGTGTGCATTGCATGCATCATAGTTTTCATCATATTTTTAGGATGAGTATTGCTTATAGGTATATAGTACACTTACGACTTCCTTATTATTTAATATGGCACGTCATGTTTATTACTATGTGTATTTTTATATACAGAATCCTTATAGTTCCTATTGAATTCGTGTTTGTCTCACTCTTCATTTCCCAAACTATATTGCAGGTACTTCGTTGGATTTGAATGTTTCTTAAAGTCGAGAAGCCTTTGATTACAACGGACACATATTAGTCTCCCATGGAGGGACGACTTGACCTTTTGTTGTATTTTTAGAACTCTATGTATATATGTGTGAACACCTCATTTTGCGAGCCTCACACGAATTCCGATCTCTAGGGAACCAAACACGCATGCATGCACGAGAATTCCTAGATGCATACATACCATATACATGTGATATAGGTCAAAGAAAGAAGTCGAAAGGACACCCGGACGAGAAGTTACGAAAATTACCGGAATTAGTAGCCGCTGAAACTCCTGGAAACTTGAGAAAGGAGAGTTTTCCATTTTCTGATCATCCTACAACTTTGTGAATTGTTATAAATTACCATAAGGAGTAGTATACCCAAAAATCAGCTCGATCTAATGGTCGGATCTCCAAAAATTTAGAAAATCGGGAGTTCATTTCGAGTAATCAAAAGGGAACCTTCCTGAAGTCAAAATCAGTTCCAATTTAGTTAGTATATAGGGATTTTTGTGGGGAAGAACATATCAAAAATTCATCTTCATCGGACATGGGATCATTAAGAATTAATTTGTTTATCGTGCAATTATAGTTGAAATGTCCTTTATAGAAATTAGAGTAAATGGAGGCCATTCTCGAACTATGATTGATCCCAAATTTGGATACACTCTAGAAAAAAGTTGGAGAGAAAACATATCAAAAATTCAGGAAAATCCAACGGTTAGAACTTTACTTGTCATACAAATAAGTGACCATTGTCTACAATAAGTACCTTTCTTACGCGGGAACAAACTCTTTGTACCAATCCAAGGAGACCAAGTCCTTCCCGAACTCCGATCGTCTTCAAACTTTTATAGGGTCTAGAAGGCTTCTATTTCCAATACATATCCAAAAATAAGCATCATCAAACAGTTATAACTTGACTTGTCGTACAAACAAGTGACCTTATCTACAACAAGTACCTTTCCTACGCGAAAACAAACTCTTCGTACCAATCAAGATCAAAAGGAGTCTTTCCCGAACTCCGATTAACCTGAAATTTTGACAAGATCTAGAAGAGTTTTATTCCTAATACATATCCAAAAATTAGTATGATCCAACGGTGGGAAGGCTTTGCGATAAGGTCTAAGAGTCCTTATTGCAGTATCTTTTCTTGCTTTCCAAGCAATTTTCAACTATAAATAGACCCCCCCTCCATTCATATTTTTCATCAACAATCAAGGGAATTTCGTGGTACACATTAATTGACCATTATTCTCTCCCTCCAAGGGGCCTCAGGTATAATTTTTTTTATTTATTTATTCGTCAGTTTTATAATTCATAATCTTGTCTGCATAATTTATATCACTTGATAGCTTTTCAAAACTCTTTTTCAAATTGTTTTTCAAAACCAAAGGTGTATAACAAACCCTAATCTAATTCCAAAATAGTATTGTTACTTTCTTACTTTTTTCAAAGCTCGGATTAGCAGTATTGTTATACGATGGAATCAATAATCGCTATATATCTAATCTAACTCATAGATTGCGGTGTATATGTGATAAATTCTCAATTACGAGAGCATTATTGCCATTTATACATGTTTAATCAATAGACTATGGTATAAGATCGGTAAAGTCGCATCATATTACATCGAATATAAGATTCCGCATCGAATCAGTTTCCGAAAAGCCCAAAGCTTTATAAAATCACTTGTTTCATTGCATATATTATTATCAAACTCACTTTTTCAAATCACACACATAGAGATTTATTTTCAAAATCCTGGGCGAACTAAGAAACACATTGTTTTTATCCCATCCCCAAAATCCCGGTTTCTAAAGCAAGCACGGAAAGCTATAAAGTAATAATAATAACATGCAATAACTGAATTATAACACACGCATATTCTACTAAAGAGACTGAAAGGGCGATTAGGTGCCTAACACCTTCCCAATTCGTACCTTAATCCCCGAACCATCGAATCAACTAGTTTCACATACATTGTGTAGAAGAGGATGTTTAGTCCATAAATATGTCTCTTTTACATAAAACTTTTTTTTTGTTTAGTAAAAAAACCTGGTGACTATTATTCTTTTCAAAACTGATTTTCAAAGCAACACGGAATCGCCGCCCACGAGGACTCAGGCGTTGAGAACGCGGGTTCTCACAATATGAAAATACTCTATTGTCTTAAAAAAACCTAAGTTGGAAGTTTTATGTATTTGAAAATATTTGAACTTTATTGTATAATTATTAAGTGGTTTATGGAAAATCTCTTGGATTTTTTTCATGTATGAATTATGGTTGGAATAATTGATTTTTTTTCATTTGATTTGTTTTCCCATGGATGAATTATTAGTCATGTGAAGGTAAGACATATTTTTTTGGAAAAGCTTACTTACTTATATCACTTTAAAAATGAGGAACGCACGAAAATATTTTTCTAAAATATAAATTTTACCCCACACCCCGCCGTTATGAGTGACAACATCCATAATTAACTGGGTATTGGGGGTCCAAATCCCATAACGAGATTCGGGGTGTCACAAAGCCATTCATTCTAATTAAATTATTGCATTTTTATAAAATATGAAATAATAAAAAAAAAAACTCTTAATTAAGGAAGAATGAGTAAATTTCTCATTTAGTGAGACATGATATTGTTACTTCATATGCTCTTTTATAGGGTGTTTTGGTGCGTTTATTGTATTAAAAATCCAATTTTCTTGAATTTCCTAGACAATAGTTTCTTAGCTGTTTTATATTAACTTAGCTCAAAAAGGGCAGTGTTGTAACTATTGTATGTCATCAGCTCATAGGAAATACTTTAGACAAGATTAGAAGATAAAAAAGACTGAGCACGGACTTTAGAAAAGTGCAAGACCAAATTTAAACCCATGATCGATCATGCCCTTATCTATTGAGGTTTGGAAGCATTGAAACGAATGGATAGTGGTAAAGCAGTTGGGCCAGATAGTATACCTATTGAGGTTTGGAAGGGTCTAGGTGATAAAGGCATTGGTTGGCTCACAAGATTTTTCAACGAGATATTGAGGTCAAAGAAGATGCCGGAAGAATGGAGGAGAAGCACCCTAATCCCGATTTATAAGAATAAGGGGGATATACAAAATTGCGCCAATTACAGGGGGATTAAACTCATGAGTCATACTATGAAGTTATGGGAAAGGGTGATTGAGCGGAGACTAAGAAAAGAAACCAGCATTTTAGATAATCAATTTGGTTTTATGCCCGGAAGGTCGACCATGGAAGCAATTTACTTGTTGCGGCGTTTGATGGAGCAATATCGGAGGGATCAAAAGGACCTACACATGATTTTCATTGACTTGGAGAAGGCGTACGATAGGGTACCCAGAGAGATTTTGTGGAAAGCCCTAGAGAAGAAAGGGTTAGGATTGCCTATATTCGTGTTATCAAGGACATGTATGAAGGAGCTATGACTAGGGTGAGAACACATAGTGGGTCCACAGAAGATTTTCCTATAACTATAGGACTACACCAAGGGTCAGCTTTGAGCCCTTATCTGTTTACCTTGGTCTTAGATGTACTCACGGAACACATTCAAGAGCCAGCACCGCGATGTATGCTGTTTGCAGATGATATTGTCCTAGTGGGTGAGTCCAGAGAAGAGCTAAATGGGAAGGTGGAAACTTGGAGACAAATTTTAGAAGCGCATGGCTTTCGTTTAAGCAGAAGTAAGACAGAATATATGGAGTGCAAGTTCAGTAAAAGGCGGAGCACTACTAACTTAGAGGTAAAAGTTGGGGACAATGTCATACCACAAGTCACGCGATTTAAGTATCTTGGATCCATTATACAAGAAGATGGGGAGATAGAGGGAGATGTAAACCACCGGATTCAAGCAGGATGGTTGAAATGGAGGAAAGCTTCGGGTGTGTTATGTGATAAAAAGGTACCACTCAAGTTAAAAGGAAAATTCTATCGTACCGCAGTTAGACCAGCGATGTTGTATGGGACTGAGTGTTGGGCGGTCAAAAGCCAACACGAGAATAAACTAAGTGTAGCTGAGATGAGAATGTTGAGATGGATGAGTGGCAAGACTAGGAAAGATAAGATCAGGAATGTTACCATCAGAGAGGGAGTTGGGGTGGCACCTATTACAGAAAAGATGGTTGAATTTCGACTTAGATGGTTTGGGCATGTATGGAGGAGACCTGTAGATGCCGTGGTAAGGAGAGTTGATCATATGGAGGGAAGCCTAGTTGTTAGAGGCAGAGGAAGACCTAGAAAAACTATAGGTGAAACTATTAAGAAGGATTTAGAGGCGAATGGTTTCACTATAGATATGATTCACGACAGACCACTATGGCGTCGTTTGATCCATGTAGCCGACCCCACCTAGTGGGATAAAGGCTTGTTGTTGTTGTTGTTGTTGTATCGATCATGCCCTTAACCATGATTGATCATGGTATTGTTGCAATTTTCCACTTTGGCCATACAAAATAATTAATTGTGTGATAGTAAAAGCATCTATAAAAATCAATTTTAACACCCATTATATATAAGAAAAAGTAACTCGGTACTTGGAAATTGTATCTTGAAGGCACCCTAATGCTTTAAATACTTTTATTTTTGGTTAAAATAGAGTGTCTATTTCATTAGACATGACCCATTAGACATTACCTCCTTACTACTAGTGCAACTACTGCTTATTCCTTTTTCTGCTTCTACGCAAGAGTAACTAACTTTGTTAAAATGTACTAAACTCCAACGTTAACATTAGCTAGTGGGGAATAGTTCACAATTGTCTATCCAACAGTATAATCATGTTCTAGATTTATAAGTATATATAATCATATGGCTTCACAAGCCTAAGTTTTCATCGTTGGCCTATATAAGTATAATCGTGTTATTTAAGTATCTAGAAATATCTCTATTTAGAAACAAATGCTCTGCCATTTAAAGAAAAGGACAACTCATTTGTTTACCAGCAGGGCCTTCCATGGTTCTCTCCAACACAATTATTTTGCTTTTGTTTTGATTATTTTTTGCACAATTGAAAGTTTAATTGGCTTATCACATGTTCACTTCCCTGTTAGCCCATTAGTTTTCAAACATTTATATTTTCAGTTAATTCTTCATCTTTACTTATGTCTCGAGAATTCTGAAGATTTTTTTCTAATGATTTTAATCATATTTTTATTAGGTTGCCTAAACTATAACGTGTGCTCTTATCAAATTAAAATTCAAATGCAGATGCTACAAAAATGGGTGTGATTTTTTTTAATTCTTTTTGTTGGTTCTTAAATATTTTTTTTCTTTGGTGTACTCTACATAGAATGGTTATAATTTACTTATTAGATAATGTTATGGTTCTTTAATTAGGTAAATATCATAAATGAATTAACAAATTTTAATTTTAAGCGATACATTTGCTTTAATCTAAAGATTTTACTATGAGATGTCATACGTAGAATGGTTCTAATTTACTTATTAATTAAACAAAGATATTTTCTTTAATTAGGTAAATATCATCTATGAATTGACAAGTTTTTTAAGCATTTACAACTTACTTTTTGAGAACATATCAAAATTCCACATTAATTTTGAGATTATTACGATGAAACTCATAATCTCAAGCATTTTATTGCTTCATGCTCAACAAGAAGAAAGTTCGAAAATCCTTGCAACAATCAACTGTCTGTCTCCATTTATATATATCTTTTGTTGAAAACAAGACAAGAGCAAACTGCAAAAAAACTCCTTATAGAAATCCATCACAATCTAAAAAAAAATCTTTAGAAGTTATGGGTGCAAAATCAAGTGTTATATATTGTGTAATTAACAAAATATTCAGAGTGAAAATAAGTATTCAAATAAGAAAGAAGGAAACAAAGAGTAGGGTCGAACTACATCATGTTATGTTCAAATCCTTGCTATGGGTAGGGTTACTAGCATTTGTGTAGTCCATCACTGCCATTTACTACTTAAACCCGTGGCACATGTAATATGACCTTGTAATTCATAAGACCATAAAGATGTAGAGTTTTAAAACATCTTAAACATATATTTAAGAGTATATAAATGAGTGGTAAATATAAGTTTTCTTCATTTATTTTAGTGAATTAATATATTTGCCAATCCTTAAACCAAATAATATAAAAAACATATAAAAAAGAAAATATAGAAAATTACAATAATATAAACCAGATATTACGGCAATATAGTATATAGTCTGAATTATATATTACAAAAATATGAATCTGAATTACCATAGAAAACGAGAGTATAAATATGACCTCACTTTCTACACCTTTACTCCTCACATCAAAATCGGTTTTTGCCAAAGTAGCTTCTTCATCTTTCTAACTTCTTGGTGAATAAAGTGTGACTGAATCATAACGAGAGGTCTGTAGTTCTATTAGATTATAGGGTTTTTCCATTTTTTGGCTTCATTTTGCTCCCTTTTGTGCGCACTCCCAAATACAATTGAGTTATCCCTATCTCCTTGTGTGTTTGTCATGGGCTATATATATATATATATCATGTATTTATATCTATGGATTTCATGTTTTATATTTATATATATAGCTCCGCTCTAAAGAAAACAACCTATCTCTTTAACAAAAAGAGTGACCATCCATTTGGAGCGCAAATGTATAACTTTTTTGATGAAATTAGGTGAACATGATCTAATTTTTATAGAGATAATGTCAACCGAATTTTGTCTAAAAAATTGATGCATTTACCCTTCCAAATTGAAAGTTCTTCTATTTGTTAAAGACAATATATATGCATATACGTATGCAACCAGACTACCGAAAGGGCTTCCATTTTTGCTCTAGCTATCTCATGTGACGATTTTGTGTTTGGGCTATATGTGAACATATGCTTCTTGTCAAATTTGTAAAATGAAAAATACTTTTAAGACTTTTTGGATTTTGTATAGCTTTTAGTTAATTGTTTTTGCTCAAGACAAATGAAATGAGTCTGGAATGGATTCCCTTATTACGTTAGTTTTCAATCTTAGTAATTTTCTTTCTTTACTTTCCTCGGGTAAGTATGATCACAAGAAATAGGAAAGCTGGTGAGATACTAACACAGATCATTGTTTATGGCATTTCAGTGGAAGAAAAAAATACCACATTTACTAGGTACGTTCCATGCTATTAACATAATTAGGTTTATGTGCATGCTGTTTGAATTTGGAAATAAAGAAATCAAACTTTATATGTCTGTGTGATTAGTGTGCATGCTAATTTGCTTTTTTTTTCTTTATTTGAAATTGATAAATTTTCTCTTTATATGTAGCCCTCTTTGCTAATGGGCATTGAAGGAGAGCATGTGTTGAAGATGATGTTACATCTAATGCATTTGTTGATAAACTTAGGCATAGTAGTAGTGATAATTAAGAAGTGGATTAAAAATGCGAAGTAACAAAGGAGATAGGACATTTACAACAGATAAATACTAATGGGAAAGGCGATTAGATGTTGAATTGGTTGATCAAGATAATCGGTCTATTATTGGGGACTTTGTGTGAGGTACAGTTAGGAACTTGTTTAGTAATTGCTCTTGGTGGACTCCGGGAGTATTTATGGTCATTCTACTATGGCCGAGTGCGCGGCTAGACAAGAGGGAGGATCACGGTCTTTTTATAGCATATTTCGGTAATGGTTCTTTTTCCTGGTGCCACCCTTCTCCATAAAACCCTTTTGCTAAGAATTTTGAATAAATGGCAAAGCATAGTAGTCTTAAAAGCTTTTCTAATGCTGTAAAGAAGGCTTTGGATGAGATATGTTGGCTCATGGAATTGGAGATGAATTGTTTGTGTATACCTGAAAAAACTTGAATTAGGGTGGCTAATAGGCCTGTAAATGATGGAATCATGCTTGGAGTTCTTGTACCCGAGGGAGGTATTAGAGTTCTTGAGATCACTTTATTGAAGAGTTTCTTTGTTATTGTAGTAAAATAAAGCGACTTAGACCTTTCTTTTGTCATAAAAAAAATCTCAATGACACTTGTGAAACTTTTACATGTCAATTCTTGTGGAACTTAATTAATGTATTAATCTCAATGTCTCATAATGGTGAAGTAGTTTTGTTCACTATTAATTATGTTAAAAGTAGTATATCCTTAAAAAGCGTGTTAAATTAAAAAATTACTCCTAATTAAATCAATATATACTTGAAGGACATGATAGTGATCGACCTTGTCCTCCTCAGACACTTTGTACTAGTTCCCCATATATTCTTTAATATAACAACTTTCAATTAAAAACAAAATATCAAAATGTGCTTGCCTCCGAGGCTTATCATTGTTCTGATTATCCCGAATTCTAATACAATATTGTTGTCTTCACTGATGATCTCAATTGAATTCATATGGAAATATGGGTGAATTATTCCAATCAACGGACTCTCATTTATATCTTATTTAGCTTTAGCTTCCTTCTACGTCACCAACCACACGAACCAATACCCTCATGAGAGTCTCCCAACTGAGAGAGCGCACTTTATTAAGTTCGAATACCACGAACATGGGTTTGGAACCCATGACATCTCTAATACAAGACCAAAGAGAGTGCCATTAGGCTACAAGGCCATTGGATACTATTTATTTATTATTATTATTGCTATTAGTATTTGTATTCTTGCTCACCGTGGGTCGGTTTGTAGCAAACCATGATAAAACTATCATAGAATTATGAAGCACTGGCACAAGTACAGATGTAGTACCCACCAGAACAAGAACAAGTTGACGTGGAAAGTCCTACAAAATCAGGACATGAGACAGAAAGGTTACGCCCATAAGAAAATGTCATTTATGGAAAAGTTATCTGTATTTTTCAATATATTTTACATTTCCATAATTAAAACCATAGGTTGAATATATCATATATGTATCCGTGGTGTATGTCTTTTCATTATGACCGCTGAAGTTGCCAAGCACATTGGAGAGAAAATAGCAGTCGCCGTGTGTGCTTCATCTATAAGGCAAAGATGTATATGTCTTTTCATCTTTTATCATAAGGCAAATATTGCCCATTTCTTCTTCCCTTGAATTGGTAACGGATTCGCTTTCTTTCGATTCGCTTAAAGGCCCTTTGAGTGCATGTTTCAATTTTTTATACAACTTTTTCTTCCTTTTTCTTTTTTCATTTCTTCTGACCGAAAAATTTGATTTGTTGTGTCCCAGTTCATGACAATGAAAACACTTTCTTTCCTCATTGTCAATTTTTTGTTCAATTGGTCTATCATTGAAGTTCTTTGAGGACAAAGAATTATTATTGAGCTTCCCTTAAGAATACTTCTTCTTTACTAAGAATTTCTTGAATTTCCTAGAGATGAGAGCTATGTCATCTGCTATTTTCATAAATCTATTTGGTGTTTTTGCAACTAGAGATTTTGTTACATTCATCCATAAGGGTGTGCACGGTCTGGTTGACTAGACCGGATCGGACCGAGCACTTCGGTCTTAGGAATTTTGTGACCGGACCAGACCGAATTGCTAGTTAAGACTGGACCGGACCAATTTGAACTATTCGGTTTCGGTTGGTCCAACTGATCTAGGCTTTTTTAATGGGCTAATTTGGTTTGGGCTTTTTATCTATTTTTCACACTTATTTTGCCCATTTTCCATAGCATATTTATATATATGTGAAGCCCATTTTAATGGACCAATGCTTTTTACACACACGTACAAATAAAAATACATATGCCCAAAATATAACAAATAAAAACACATAGGCCAAAAAAACTAAAATTATATATATATATATATTGGTTCGGTTAGATTTTTGGGCAATTTTCTTGAGTCGGACCATAGATCGGACCGAATTGTAACGGTCCACGATTTTTTGGACCGGACCGGACCATTGTATTTATAAAAACCGAAAAGAACCCTATATTTTGATTTGGTCCGGTTGGTTCGAGTCAGTTTCTGCCCACCCCTATTCATCCATGCCTAAACCACAATGTAAAAAGTTTAAAGCTTTAGCATTAAATTGCATTTTCTTGATATCATGCTCGTCATATTTGGATATCAATTTAGGAATTACATTTCCACTTTCGTTGGTTTTGGTAATCTCATAGGGTCCAACAAGAGTAACCTTCCATTGTTCAAAATCACTAGTTTGTAAAAATATGCACATTCTATTTTTCCAATAGCTATAATTTTTGCCATCAAACAATGGTGGTCTAACGGTTGATGCACCTATGGAAAGACTTGTTCCTTGATAGAAAGACAATGATCATATACTCTAAGATTGTTAAATCAAAACAAGAGTCCAACATCTGATACCAATTGTAGGTAGGAAAATAACCCTACGGGGTGATTAGGATTTTTGAAACTTGATGCAGAATTTAAAAGTTTCAAAGAAAGTTTAAGTAATAAAGCTTTAACTAAATATATATCAATGAAATAAGCAAAGCAATTAATCTCAAGAACAAGCAACAAGTATAAATGCTAGTAAATAAAGAGCTTGAGTTTAAAAAGATAGATCCAAATAAGCCAATGATGTTTTGTTCTCTCGGTTCGGTTGTTTAGACTATACTTCCAGGCCTGAGTAGTTCCCTCGATAAGTTCCACTAACCAATTTTCTTATGGGTGAAAATAAAACCTTTTTACAAGTGTAATCCTTATCACTACACTCTACAATTGTTATTCTTCTCACCACATTCGACATAAGAAATCATTCTTGTTAAACTATGAGAATCCTCTCACAAATGAATGAATAAGGCTTGGTTTGGTGATACACACTAATGAACAATAACTTTCACTACAAGAAAAAGGCCCTTCTACGACACATTTTCAACGACATCTGCTTTAAAATTGTCGTTAAATGTGTACAAAGACGACAATTTCAACATAAATGTCATGAAAAAATCCTGACCACGGGAACCCACGACAATAAATTTTAAGCCGAGGTGAAAAGTATTATTCGACGACAAATCATAATTGTCGTTAAACTTTCGACGACAATTTCTATAAAATTGTCGTGGAATTCAACACAATGACACATGTTTCTTTGTCATTGAAATATTTTTTATTAGACGACAACGAAAAGCATGTCGTCAAATATAGTGAGTTTTCCCGGGTTTCTTTCGCGCTATCAATTAATTTTTTTGGCCCCCCCGCGCTTTATTTGAGAAAAAAAAAGAAAAAAATATTTGGGGATATTTTCTCTCACCATCTCACAAAGTGTGTTTCCTCTTTCTCCATCTCACAAATCGTGATTCCTCTTTCTCCATCTCACATAGCCTAAATCAATGTTCTCTCTCTTTCCATCTCACTGAGCCTCCATCTCTCCATATCATCCATCACCCCAACATATATTTTCTCTCTCTCTCTCCATCTCATCTTCTTCCTAAGTTTCATCTCCAATCCCATTTTCGCAAGTTTAGTCCAGGTATCACTTTTCATGCTCTCCCTCTATATATATATATATGTCCCTATAGATATACGCATATGTACTTTTGAATGTGAGTGTTATTTGTTTGAATCTTTGGGGGTTATTATTATTTTTTTCTATGGGTTGGGGATTAATCTTCAAATTTCTACTATTCTAATTCTAGGGTTTTTATTTTTTCTTAGCTTTGTTGTGATTATGTATTTTTTCTAGAACGTGAGTTGCAATTTGGGTTGAATCTGAAAAATTTAGGGTTTGATAAAAGGGTTTATGTGAGTGTGATTGATGATTGAATCATATTGTTTTTGATAAATGGGTTAGTTTGGGGTTTTTTTTGGAAGGGGAAGATGGACATCATTCAAAAAAAAAATGCAACTAATCCAATTTTTTTCAACACACTGATATTAATTTTTTATTAATTTGTTAAGAATTTGTTGCTAAATTAGCTATATTTTCTTAGAACTTGTAGTGATCTTTCCTAGCACGGACTTCTCCCTGCGATCGTCTCTTTCAGGTACCCCTCCTATTTTTCTCCTTCATTTTAGCATAAAAATACTCTTATAGATTAAAATTTAGAAGCCTTTGATAATGGCAAGTAGTTCATAAGGTCCAGCTTATCATTTGATCTGATGTATAGGAGTAATAATTTAATTCCAACATTTTGATATGTGATACATATATATTATAAAGTTTATATTAGGGATGGCAATAAAACACACCCTGTTATGTTTTTTACCTAACTTGACCCGAATGGGGCGGGTTCGTGGCGGTTTTTTTAACACCGAAGCGAGTACAGGTTTGCTCAAAAGTAACCCATTTGACTCGTCTCACCTCCAAATATAGCATTTTCTTCCGTAAATACACTTATAATATAGTATAATTTCCACAGGTCGGGCGGGTCAAGGCGGTACGGGGCGGGACGGGACGGATATTAGTTTATACGTATACTATTCTAGGTGGGTTTGGGTTTTAAAAAATAAAGCCCGCATCGTGTCGGGTCGGTCGAGTTTATATGCTAGTCGAGTTCGGGTTTGGCCAAACCCGACCCATTACCATCCCTAGTTTATATGAAATTATTGGAATTAGATAATTGTTTCATGATATGTTGGTTGATATGTATAGTGTTGAACTTGCAATTAATAAGTGAGTTAGATTATACTGTTATCTTAGTGTAATTATTATTTTCTTTTTTGGATTGTATTGGAGCCCACTCCTAAGGTTGTTAGAACTCCAGCACTTCTTACTACTTCCATCACTATATATATGGCTTAGACAATACTACTACGTGGATATAACTGAATTATATAATATATAACTTACTTGTTTATTTCCTTTTCCTTGAAAATACCTTTTTAGCTAGCTTTTACACTACTTTTGGAGAAGCTTGTATTGGGGATGTTGCTTGGTACTTAATTTTAGTAGGCGCTTGGTACTTTGGTTGCTTAATTGATCCGAGTTTTGCTTTGTTGCACAATATTTTTTAGTGTGTTTATAGGATTAAATTGCTGCTAATTTGGGGTAATATTGGCTGATGTTTAAACTCAATTTAGGATATGCTTTAATTAAATTTAGTGCTCTGTTTTTGCTACATTATTAAGCTGAACTGACGAGGTACTTTTAAAGGGAAAATTTGATTTTCTTGCCTGCTTTGTAGGTCTGTTTTCGTGCTGAATTAGTGAGCTATTTTCATAGGGATGAATTGGTCAGCCTTTTGGATTGGTTGTAGTGCATTTTTTTAGCACGTTGATATTTTTTTTCTTGCTTGTAGACGATGAACATCATTTTATATAACCTTTTTTCCCTGTTTGCCATCATTGAGTTCATGGTATTTGTGAATCATGATGGTTGGGCCGTTAGATTCACCGGAACATGACTTTTCTAACGAATTCTTAACCTTAATTAATTTTACTTGTAGTGATAAAGATATAATAACTAGAATAAATTTCTTAAATTTTGGACAGAGATTATTCTAAAAACTAGATATGGACTTTTTATGTTGGTTTTTTTAAAAAGAAGTTGTTAATGCATAAGGAAATTGTTGAATAAAAGCAACAAATTAATGCTAGTGGTGCTAATGTAGTGGTATATATATGGAAAGGACATGCTTAAACATCATATGCAGTACCTTCTTTTGGTAAAGATAAACTAAAGTAAGGTAATTAAATGTATATGTTTAAATATTCGAATTGAAACCGAAGGCTCTCTCAGTGACTTTATCCTTAGTGAATGGCCATTTGCGAAAGAGAGGGCCTCCATATAAATATAAATATATATATATATATATATATATATAAAACTTGATTCCACACACCCACTTTATGTTTTCATGAAAAGGAAAAGGATTTCAATGCCAACTAGTAATTCAGAAGATATTTTGTACTTTTTTTAGTATCAGTGATTGTATTTTAGTTTATTCTTGAATCTCGAATATATATGCTGCTAATTCAGCTAACGTTTAGTTACTAGGACTATCCGTTACGTAATACTCCAAATTCAATGAATTCTCTGAATTAATAGCTTGAGTTCGATAATCCTCAAACAAATATCAGAAAAAGAAAAAGATTAAACTTTTTGGATGGAAATTATTTCGTTTTAGCATTGATATATAAAGTTAAAGATTCTTTTCACCAAGATGGTTTTTAATGGGGTTTTTGGTGATTAGTTAAACTTGTATCTAATGTTATACTACCATGAAACAATAATAATGAACGTGTAGCTATAGCTGTTGCTCATGATTATGTGACATTTAAGTTGTGAACCTACCATTTACCTAATACCACACATGGCTACACCAATTAACATTCTTTGGGTATACTTTCACATTAAATAGTTATTTTGTAGGAGTAAATGATCAGTCAACTTGGGGTTGTATCACCCCCAAAAGTTTGTTCTTCCATTGTTGTTATTGTTCTTTTTTTATCATTCTTTGGGTATACTTTCATATTAAATAGTTATTTTGTAAAAGTTAATGATCAGTCAACTTGAGGTTGTATCACCCCCAAAAGTTTGTTCTTCCATTGTTGTTGTTCTTTATTATTATTATTATTATTATTATTATTATTATTATTATTATTATTATTAGTACTATGATTCTCATTATTAAGTAACCGATCATTGTATTTAGATTAGGTGATGATTTTGGTGTTTATTAAATTACTTGTGAAAAACTTTCATTAATTTCAGTTTTCACTTATAGATACATATATCTTGTGCCAAAACCATTAGAGTGAAAGTAAGACAGTAATACCATTGGTATAGATTAAGTTACTATGAAGGGATTTGTTGTACTTCTGATTTAGATATTTCCCACCTCGTCTCAAATTACTAGACTCACTTTGAATTTTTCACTTCTAAATGAATTAATAATTTACTCATATTTTCTTATTTTGTATTGATTGTTTGTAATGATCCAGGTTAATTCTACTCCCGCTCTACTCAAAGTTGATCGTGACGTGGTCAATTTGAAGGAAAAATCTTTCTGATAACGATCATCTCTCGCAAAAAGTTAAAGGGTAATTAATGTTTAGGTTCATAAATGATAGTGTCATAAACTTGCATGACTTTTATTTGATGCGTACAAATTTGAATAAATATAGTTTGTGCATTTATCCATAATTTTTCACAAAGAAATTTTTTATCCGATATAAATGAAAAATACTTGTATCTTTATTTTAAACTTGGTTGGAATATATTTCGTGCAAAATCAAATGGGCCATGATATTTTTGGAAGCCTGTCGCGGTTCATCTTTGGATTCAAAACCTATGTATACTTTTTAGTAATTTGTCTAAGTTTGGCTTTTCCAATTGTATCTACAAATATAACGCGCCATTTAATCAATTCCAAAAGTTTTTGAATATATATGTTATTTGTAGATTTATGAAGGAGTACCAGGATGGAACAAACAGGTTTATTGAGTTTGCAAAGAAAAATGCAAGAAATCCAGATATGATTATATGTCCCTGCAAAGTATGTAAAAACCTCCGCCAACAAGGCATTGAGAAACTTTATGAACACTTGATCATTAATGGATTTGATTCGACATATGAAAAATGGGTTCTTCATGGGGAACACTCGGGTACGTCTGTGCAAGGTGATGCCAGTGAAATGCCAGATTTACATAGGTTGTATAGAGATGCTTATATTCACGATACTGAAATCACTGAGGATATGTTCGAAAGGGGGGACGAAAATTTTAGGGAAAAACTAAAAGAAGCTGAAACTCCATTATACCCAGGCTGTACAAAGTATACGAAGATGTCAGCAATTGTAGCCTTACATAAACATAAAACTATTAATGGGTTGTCTGATAAAGGATTTAATGAACTTCTTGAGATCATTAAGGATATGTTGGCCGATTTTAACACTCTTCCCATCTCTTTATATACAATAAAAAAGTTTCTTAAGGAATTTGATTTAGGCTATGAGAAGATAGATTCATGTATAAATGATTGTTGTTTGTTTAGAAAAGAGTATGCAAAAATGGATATATGTCCCAAATGTGACTCCTCACGATGGAAAGTAAATGAACGTACTAAGAAGGTTCAAACAGGAGTCTCTGCTAAAGTTTTACGCTACTTCCCTATAATACCAAGATTTCGAAGGTTGTTCAAGTCATCAGAGAAAGCTGAACTTTTGCGTTGGCATTCAACTCATATAAGCCAAGATGGCAAGATACGACATCCAGTTGATTCATTAGCATGGGATACCATTAACAAAAAATGGCCACAATTTGCATCAGATCCAAGAAATCTTAGACTTGGGCTCGCAACGGATGGGTTTAATCCTTTCAACAACCTTAGTACGAGCTATAGTAGTTGGCCTGTAATATTAACTGTATACAATCTTCCTCCATGGTTATGCATGTCACAAGAAAATTTAATGTTGACATTATTTATACCGGGTCCAAAGCAACCGGGAAATGACATAGATGTCTATCTACAGCCTCTTATAGATGATCTATTAGAGCTTTGGACAAATGGGGTAGAGATGTATGATGCGCACAGTCAATCCATGTTCAATTTGAATGCTATTTTGTTGTGGACGATAAATGATTTTCCAGCGTATGGCAATTTAGCTGGATGTACAACAAAGGGGGAATTTGCTTGTCCCATTTGTGGTCCTAATACATGCTCCCAATGGTTAAAAAAAAGTACCAAGACAGTGTATATGGGTCATAGACGGTTTCTTCCTATGAAGCATTCTTGGCGAGATAAGAAGAAGAGTTGGTTTGACGGAACAGAAGAAATGAGAAGGCCCCCAAAAGCTTTGAATTCAAAAGATATTTTAAATGCCTTGAAGGATGTCCAGAATGACTTTGGTAAAGGTAAAAAGTGTAAGAGGAGTAAAGTACTTTGGAAAAAGAAGTCAATATTTTTTGATCTACCATATTGGGCAGTAAGTCTATCTCAACCTTGGGTTTTCTTTGGCTTTAAATTTTCATTTTCTAGTTAAAAATTAATTAATCCTCTTATTTTCTATTCTCTAATTTAGGCATTGGATTTACGTCACAATTTGGACGTGATGCACATCGAAAAAAATATATGTGAGAGCCTTATTGCAACACTATTTGCTTTCAAGGGAAAGTCTAAGGACGGACTTGATTCTCGTAGAGATTTAGAAGAAATGGGTATTAGGAAGGAATTACATCCTCAGCCTAACGGAAATAGATTTTACCTACCTCCTGCACCCTATACACTCTCAAAGAAAGAAAAGAAAATTATGTGTCAAAGGCTAGTTGATTTGAAGTTACCTGATGGTTACAGCTCAAATATTAGTCGTTGTATTTTATTAGAAGATTACAGGTTTGTTGGCCTAAAGTCCCATGATTATCATGTTCTAATGCAACAATTGTTGGCAGTGGCTCTATGGAGTCTATTACCAAAAGGGCCAAGAGAAGTGATTTTTCGTTTATGTTCATTTTTCAACCATTTATGTCAAAGAGTTATTGATAAAAGTAAAATAGAAATGCTGGAGGATGATATTGTGGAGATATTATGCATATTGGAGAGGTACTTCCCTCCTTCTTTCTTTGATATTATGATTCACTTGCCAATATACTTGGCACGAGAAGCTCGACTATGTGGACTAGTTCAATTTCGTTGGATGTACCCATTTGAAAGGTAATCTTGAACTAAATTAATTATAGTTTTAAATCTTAATATCATATAAACCCAAAGGGATAATCGTGTTCCTTTTCCATTTTTACACATTAGGTATATGAAAGTACTCAAGGGTTATGTTAGGAATCGTGTAAGACCTGAGGGGTGCATAGCAGAATGTTATTTGGCAGATGAGTGCGTTAGATTTTGTAGCATGTACTTGAAAAAAGTGGTTGACATAGGTGTGGTACAATCTCGAAATGAGGAGTTTGAAGACGAGACCATACTAGAAGGCCGCCCTATCTCTAAAGGGAAACCGCTAACATTATCGGACGATATGTTAAAGATTGCTCATCGCTACGTTCTATTCAATAATTCTGAAGTCCATCCATATATTAAGTGAGTTTATTTATATTGATCGTGCTAAATCTACTTTTATAGCTAATATAATTATTAACATGGATTTTTTCTAATTTTAGTATGCATTTGGACGAGTTAAAGCAATCAAATTGGAGTCTTTCACTAGATGATGCATTGCTGCAAAAAATACATATAGAAACATTTCCTTCTTGGTTATCAAACAAGGTTCACCATAGTTTGCATTCTTTGTTTTGAGAGTGATATGTTACTTTTGTATAAAACATGCATATAATTAATTTATGACTTCTTAGCAGATTAAGGGGCAGTTGAGCATGAGTGATGTGTCAATGACCCTAAAGTGGATTGCAACTGAGCCAAGGCGTTATGCAATGTCCTATTCTGGCTACATTATAAACGGAAAATGATTTCACACCGACTACGTTGAAAAGTCCACGTAGGATAGTGGTGTTTTTCTTGAAGCAGAAACTATTTGTAGATCCAGTGCAAGGGACACGGCTCATATTGTTGCGAATGTCTCATATTATGGGGTTATAAAAGATATTATTTTATTAGATTTCCACCGATTCAGATTGCCTATTTTTCAATGTGATTGGGCCAATATTGCCACTGGTGTAAAAGTTGAAGATGGTTTCACTTTGGTTAACCTCCACCAAGGACAAAATCAATTAAAAAAAGATCCTTTCATTCTCGCGTCACAGGCAAAGCAAGTATTTTATTCTAGAGAAAGTGGTAAATCAAATTGGTATGTAGTTCTAAAAGCACCACCGAGAGGATTTCACGAGTTGGAGGCATATGACGAAAGTGCATATACATCATATGCTCCGATTGATGTATCTCAACTTGAAAATAATAATGAGAAGGATAAAGATGAACCGTATGTAAGGAAAGATTGTGAGGGCATGTTATGTGAATGAAAAGATTTTGACGTATTTTGTTAATTTGTTTAGTTGCCTTTTGCTACTTAAGTACTTTTTTGAAGTTTGTAAACTAATGCATTAAATTTTTAGGGCATTTGTTATTTCCATTGAGTATATAATCAGATATATTTCAATTTGTCATGGTCACTTATGCATGCATGAATATCTTCTTTATGTACATGTCATGTTTAATTTCTTGTTTTAAATAGTTCCATCTACGTTGTGGTTTAGAAGTTTGGTGCAATGTCTCGTCATAATACTCAAGAGGTAAGAGCGTCACATTATTTAATTTTTTTTAATTGATGATAAATGTCCTAATTTCTTTTTTTGTTTTACATATATGCTGGATATCCATGTCTATTAAATATTATAAATAGGTCACTGGAGGTAAGAGAACAATTCAATCTATTTATGGCGCTATGAGAAATGATGACAATGGGGTAAGAATATCAAATGAAGGCTCTAGCTCACCCAGAACAGAAGAGGTACCTGAATCATCATCTTCAAAAAAAGGGAAAAAGAAGGCGAGGGGACCATCTAGGTTGAATGTAATTGCTGTAGGAGAAAAAGACCGACCAACTTTAGAGTTCAATGAGCTTGGGCAGCCAATTGGAAAAGCATCTATTCATCTCAGTACTGTAGTTGGAATTTTGGCACGAGAGTATGTGCCTATAACATACAAAAGTTGGGACAAGGTAGACATAGACATCAAGGATAGACTGTGGGAGTTTATTACGGTATATAATTTTGTATATTTTATATGTTGTTTCAATTTTTAATTATTTTATCATATTTAGTATATTTTATATGGGAGTTTGTTATTGCAAGTTTTGTATGAATTCATACATCGTTTGAAATTTGCAGCAAAGATTTAAAGTTGACGAGCATCGGAAGAACCTAATTCTAGGAATGATAAGCTCAAAGTGGAGGGACTTTAAGTCAACACTGTCAGGAAAAATTTTAGCAATTGCTACGGGTCCGTATATGACACGACATCACCTCTTACTCAAGCCTGCTGAAGTGAAGCCTAATGAATGGGAGGAATTTGTTAATGGACGATTGTGCCACGAGTTTAATGTAAGTGAAATAAAATATACTTGGAAAAAGTTGCTTAAAGATGACGCGTACTTAAATCTTCCTTGTTGTGAATTACCTTCTATTTTCATAGTTAATTAGTGACAAGCATAAAGCAGCTAGGGCAAAACAAATCCACCCTCACACAACGAGTCGCAAAGGCTATGCAAGACTAACCGAAGAAATAGTATATTTGCCTTCTTAGATGTTGAATTTGTTTTTATTATCAATTTAGTTGTAATATTTATTGATAATATATCACGTACTCAATTTGTAGAAAAAGGAAAAGCAATTGAAGGTAGTTCGTCGAGTTGATGTTTGGCTAAAAGGACATACAAGAAAGAACGGGAATCCCGTTAATGAAACTGTTCAAGAAACAATGGTAATGAGAAAATCATTTTTTGCACTTCAATCTATATACTTTCGTAAGTTAAGAAGTGCTACATATATTTTATTAATTTTATAAATGGTTTGTTTTGGTTTAGACGAAGATTAAGGAAACTCCACCAACTCAAGACTTAATTTCAATTAGAGATGATGCATTAGCAAAGGTCCTTGGTCCTGAACGTCCTGGTCGAGTGCGAGGTCTTGGATTTGGGGTAACACCTACAAAGGTAGATGCAATAGTACAAAGTAATGGAAGGGTAGCTGCCCTTGAAAATCAATTGAAAGAATTTATGGAATGGAGAATACAAATGGAAGCTCTCTTGTCCTAAGGGAATAGAGCAAATATGGTAATAAATGAAGCTTATTAGCAACTTGTTTTAAGACATACAAATTTTTATATTTATATGGTTTTATAAGGTGTGATACATTTACATTCTTTGTAGGATCAGTTTGGAGGTCGCGAGGACATGGCATATAATTCTGCACCTACCCCGCAGGTTGTTTTCTATATATTAAATCATGTAATATTATCACAACATCTACAAGAATATTTGCTAAAGTTAATAATTGGTTTCTTCATTTACTTGTTAGTCTAATCAAGATAGTACAT
The DNA here is from genome assembly GCA_021464415.1 of Lonicera japonica. Taxonomy (NCBI): domain Eukaryota; kingdom Viridiplantae; phylum Streptophyta; class Magnoliopsida; order Dipsacales; family Caprifoliaceae; genus Lonicera; species Lonicera japonica. Next base: position 23,984,144 of record CM038463.1, read on the forward strand.
TCGTGCCGAGTACTCGTAATCTAGCTAATGCTTCATGCAAACTTTTACATTGGGTGGGAACTGGAGAAGTGGTGGCCAATGCAAAAATTGAATCTACAGATCAACAATCTTTAGTACACCATCAAATACTTGGACCAGATTGCTATAAAGTTTGGGTTCTTGAAACTTTAGTGCCTAACGTGATGGTGTATCGATACTCTGATGTGTTCTCTACACTTGATGATGCAAAAGGCAGTACCATTGCTTGTTCGCATAGATACATCAAATTTGATTAGTGCAGGTGCGTTATCTTTAGTTTCATTTTGAAGTTTTAAATGCCTTAGGCCAATTTAAACCACCTCCATTTTCAAACAAAATTTTTGTTTGACTTGTTTTGGTACTACTTTAATTTGTTTGGCTTGTGGTATTGGGGTGAACTTTGTTCTTAATATTATTTTGAGGAGATATTTACAGCATTATGTTTATTTTAGGAAACATATTATGGACTATTACCTCCTCAATTGGCTATAATGTTTATGTTGCCATTACTTAGTTTTAATTTTTCTTAATATAATTTATTGACTATGACTATTAATTTTGATTCCATAAAAAAGAATTGTTATTTGGATCACATTTTCCATATTTCTAACTACACTAGCTATATTCTATTGTACTTCAGGTATTGGGTAAAGAAGAAGGATGGTTAAGAAATATTCAACTAATATGAAGACTCTTCCTTGTTTTTTGGACTGCAGCAAATGAAGGCTTTTTATCGTTTTTTTTTGTTTTTTGGGACTGCAGCGAATGAAGACTAGTTTTAAGGTTTAGGTCTATCTTCTTCATTGCTTTTTGGTGAATTACAGTGAATGAAGACTAGTATTATGTTTTCTAGGTCTTTCTTTTTCATTGCTTTTTGGTGTAAGAAAAGTAATTTGTAAATATTCACATGAAGTTAATTTGCTTGTATGTTTTGGATACTAATGACAATATATATTTTCAAATACAAATGCTTTACTTTATTAAATTTTACTTTTGTTGTTAGTTTTGTGTTTGCCTTCTAAATAAGTGGATTGTTTGCTTTCATGTACTTTTTAATAAAGATGTTCAATTTTAACTATATTAACAGGATTATTTTATTAACGATAGCAAACACTTTGTCATGAAAAGATTTTGACGACAACTGGTAGTTGTCACGGTAAAGTATTCCACGACATGTAACATTTGTCATAGAAGTAATGTTTTTAATGACACATCAAATTGTCATGGAAATAACTTTCAATGACATGTATTCTTTGTCGTCAATAGGTATCTACGACAAGTACTATATGTCCTTGAATATCATCAAATTGCCATGAAAATAACTTTCAACGACATGTATTCTTTGTCGTCAATAGGTATCTACGACACGTACTATATGTCCTTGAATATGACATACTTTTTACGACACCCCCTCTCGACGACACCAGAAAAATGTCGTCGTAACATTTTCACGACATATTTTTTGTGTCGTTGAACTGTTTTTTTCTTGTAGTGTTTCAAGTGTTTACAAGATGCAAATGAAGCTCACATTAGAGTTATCAAGATTGATTAATAATTTTAGTTCAAAGATGAATGATATGATCAATGAAAAGGCTTGAATTCTTTAATATTGTAAATAGATGAATAAAGAGTTTGTATGATAATTCAAGCTTGTTTAAATGTGTCTTACACCTCCAATATATAGTCCCAAAGAATATATAGCCGTTTTTTAGGTTAAGTGGATTTGTTACCTTGAAATAAGGCAAAAATCAAAATTCCAACGGCTATATTCTAAGGCATCAGTCGACTAAGCAAAACTCATCAGTTGACCAAGCAAAGCTTAATTTTAATGCCTGATGGCCGGGCACTGTCCACATGCCAAAATCCCAAATTTTAGACTTTCACAATTTTGCTCCAAAATCAATTTTAATGCCTGGGATATGTTGAAAATATGTTTCTAAGACACTTATTTTTTTTAGAACTCAAAAATCATTTGTATGATTTAATTATAATTTATTGAAAAACTGATTTATGAAGAAATTGTTTTTCAAAGAAATTCTATTTCAAACTTTTTATTGAATTCAATCTATTAATGATGCATGAAAAAGTTTAAGTTATAGGTGTTGATCAATAAAGAAACTTTACATAAATCCTGAGCACTCACTCAATTATCGAATTGATGAGTTTTTGAATGCTTTGATTTGTTTCTTCACTTTGATCTTCACTTGAGTTGCATTTTTAACACATGTGATGCTCTTGAGATGTATGAATTTGATAGAGTAATTGAGTGATCAATCTTCTTTGTCTTGTCCAATGCTTTATTGACTTTGATCAGATAAAGTTTCAATGGTCCTTATAATGTGGTATGCATTCTTTGTAAAATCCATGCTTTTCTTGAATTTCTAAGATAATGAACTATAAACTTATTTTAAGAAACATGTTAAACTACACATGATTAAGTTATTGTTATTATTAAAATAAGATTAAGACTTTCAAGGTCAACACGAACTATCCGAAATGCTATGCGACCATCTACGCAAGTGTGAATATGTTATCAAGACACGCTAGAAGTGTTCAAACTATAAAAATCGTCCCGATCCAAAATTTCACTACCCAAAACCACCCTTCAGGAAGAGGGTTAGGCTAGTACAAAAGGTTTATTGAGTGATTAGAGTACGGGTTGTAACACTTGGCTACAGTATTGCACCGATAATGTCCAGCTTTCTTGATAAGATAAAGCGTCATACGTTAAACTCTAAATTCAAGTGACTTGGTCGATGTTATGCTTAATAAGAAGCAACACAACCTACAGAACTTGAGCCACTAAGAGTAGTATGCAATGTGAAACTTTTGCTTAGTATGAATAATCGAGCCTAAAGAGGTAGAAAGATTAGTATATTGTAAAAGGAGCTCCTTGCTTAGGATGTTTTAATTCTTAATTAGTTTAGGCTTTTTGATCTCTTTTTTTTCTAAAGAATAAGTGCAGCAAGTGTTGATATTTTAGAATTTGAGTCGGGGCACAAAGACAGCATGCCCCTGAATTACACTCTGGATCATCTTGGTGTGGTTCATTGTGTGCGGAGATGTACAACTATTGTGATGTACAGAGACCCCGGAAATACTTTGAGGAAGACTTTATATGCAAGACATTTTTCTTTCCTTATTTCTGCCCACTTCATTCTACAATGCTTACAAATGAACCTATCTAACTCAAAATATCAAGAATCCTTCTTTAATTGTGAATAACATTTTCCATCAGCAAGTCCCTCAAAATATTTTATACAATGTACCTTCTTATTAATAAATAATTGTTTGACTATTTGCTAATAAAACTCAAGTCCCTAAAAGCACATTAGTAGGTTATTCCACTCGGTCATGAGGTTTATAAGGAAAAAATTCTTTACGTATTAATTTGGCTAAAACCACGCATGCGCAAGCAATTACATAGGCATATATGAATGTTTATATGAACATGGCTATACTTTAGTGGTGTGAAGATTATCCCATAACTATATTGATTTAAGGTTATAAGAGAATTATATTAGTAATATTTCTTTTGCAAATATTTTGGGTTTATGCATTTTGAATATTTATTGGGAGTTTGAAGTTCGTCCGCCTTTCTTCATCTTAAAATCAATGACTGGTTTTGAATCGAAATGGCTTCACTATCCATAGAGTTGTAATAATCATAATTGTTGTTTGTATATATATATATGGTGGGAGTTGTGGAAGAATCAGAATCATGAGTGATTTGAAAATTCTTTTTCATGTTCTAAATGAATTATTGATAGTGTTGAGAACTTTGTGGCTGCTGCGTTGGGACACTATAATATTTTCGAGTTAATATCTAAAAAGGATTATATACTTATTTGGGATTTGAGATTTGAGGTGGGGACTATTAAAGGAAGAAGTGCATTCCTCCTCCAAATGATATAAACATAATATATATAGGTCTTAATTAGGGGGATTGATAATTTCGTTAGGCAAGGTATTCCTTGTCTTAGAACACGATAGGGCTTTGTATGTTTTTTTTTATCTAATAAAATTTTAGGGTGGGTCCCCCTCTTTTTAGAGCAAAAAAAAAGAGTAAAGAATAATGACATAAATGAAAATAGTAATAATGATAACGACAGCAACATTATTAGTGTTGTTGTTGTTACTATTAAAGAGAGGATTCTGATTATATATAAAAGTTGCGAAACTTACTGAATTTGTCGCAATATCTTCGAATGGTAAAAAATTTATTAAAAATAAATCTAATAAATCACCATTTAGAATAGTTTGTGACTAGTTAAGTGTTGGAAATGATTGGTAATGATAAAAAATAACGTAGAGGAAATGAAGTAATAACATCATTTTTTAACTTTTTGTATTATACTTTTTATTATTATTAATTGGGGGAGATATTATCCTTATTTTTTTTAAAATTGACTATTAGTTTAGATGTTTTGAATAAATCCCAATAATTTGGTTACCTTATGTAAATGATTTATTTGCAACTCCTTTTTTTGCTACAATTATATATCCACATTTAATGCATTTTTCTATATATAGCGCCATCAATAATTACATTTCCCCTTAATAGATTAGAAACATGTTCTCTTATTTTTAATAGTGTTTTTAATGATTTTAATTAGCATAAATGGTTGATAATTTTTAGTAGATTGGCATGCAAGACCCGGACGTCATGGATACTTTTAAGATGTAAACATATGTTTCAAATTCCATAATATTAAACAGTATATTTAAAAAAGTACTTGGTTGTTGTGTATTTTGGTTCATCGTATTGGCTTTAACACCAACGTAATGTGTTAAATGGACATCAGACTCTCGCGTTATGATTTCTCATGCAGTCTTGATTTAAATATTACTTATAACAATAAAATTTTACATGCAAAATATATGAAAAAAGTGCTTATTTTTACCGCTTTCCTTGCATGTGGTGTCACATCCTAATATTTCAAGTGCCGTGTAAACGTACATATAACATGTCGGGTACCGCACCCATAACTATGTCACTTCTTTGTAAAGTAGAGGGGAATGGTTTTTATGCTATTTTCCAATTGTAGAGATTAAAAATATTAGAGCAATCCAATACACGCAATATGTTGGCAGTACTACAAGAATACAATGGCATATGTTGTATTACAGCAATCCAATTTGATATGTTGGAAAATATTATAGAAATCAACCTTTTCAAAACAAAATATAGTATGTATTATCATTATCCACCATCTTAAAACAGACAAATATTATAAATAGGTCTACTTTCTTCCTCACATCTCACAACAAAGCCTTCTCACCTCTCCCTAGTCTAAACCTCCTTTCCCATGTCTAAATCCCTCCTGCCCTTTAAATCTGGTTTATCTATTCGTTTTGTTTAAGCATTGGAAAATGAGGTCTATTAATATTTCATAACATTTCTTCAATCTATTTTCCACATGATCCAGTCTGTTATATTTTCAAGTACCGAGAACTCTGTTGACGCAAAGTGGAAGATCATTGTTCATGGCATTTCAGTAAAAAAATATTACCAAATCGACAACGTATGCAATGCCCATTTTCATTTTAACAAAAAAATTGGATATGAATTTGGATGTGTGTGGTTGTTTACTCTTTTCTAACTCATTTCTTACTACGCAGCCTCTATCTGCTGAAATTTTTCAAAAAGGAGCTTTTGATTTCAGTATATCAGGATATGGTCCTCACACAATGATTACAAGTGATAAGGTGGTTACTGTAGTATCATTTTATTTGTGATATTTGCGTGTCAAGTGTTTTGAATCTATTGGTTTATTATTGATCATAGTAAACGCTGTGCATATTTTTTGTAGTCGAGAAGGAATACCACCTGGGTTGTTTAAAAGAACACAAAATGGACAACCACAAGGTGAGAAAGACAAGTTATTATCTTTCATAGTTTCTCAATTTTTTTTGTATTTCCTTTGGCTGTTTGGTTAGTAAGTAGTCATTCTAATGTGATAAATGACGCATAATGTCTTATATAGTTAGAGTTTTAGGTTGTAATAGTAGATTGTGTACTTTAGGTATATAGGTCTTTAATTTGCCTTATTTAATTTATGAAGAAATAACTTAAATTTGTAGCATTTGGTGTATATATATATATATTTTATTCTTGCAACAACACACTGATAATAAGACATCGCAACAACCAAATAATTTTTAGTGGCATAAACCATAAAGGGTCTCTGTTTGGTTGTATGTAAGTTTGCTTATAATAATGACAAATTGTAAATTTATAAATTTGAATGTAAATTTGGCCCAAAAACTAGAATCCTATTTTGCCTAAATTAAAAAATGCCAAATGGAATAGTAGTTTCCACCATTTCTGAAATATTAAAGTCATCTTGATTGTTAGGATCAGAATTCAAGTCCATGTGTCCTTGCTCGGTTCACTCACCTGTCCCCTTTTCGGACCGCGGCAGCTCTGACTTCGAAACGTGTTCCAGTGCATCTTTGCGGTCTCGCTTGTAGGTGATTTCGGCTTCGCGCTCTGACTGTCATTATTTTGTGTGAAGCATGAGGGCTTTGAAGTGGTGCATCACTGTCAAGCACACGTTGCAAGTGCATGGGGGCTTGTCTCCTAAAGTTGCGGCACTAGCCAAGGCGTCTATCCCAGCCAGACGGCCAGTGTTCTTGGTACATAATCACTAGTACATAATTATGTACTTAGCACTCTGGTCTTAATAAAATTGGGAGTGCTAATTATGCTCGGAAGATCTACAAAAATAAAGGGAATTTAATGTTCTATATTCAATGTACATCTTATTTTACTAGAACTGCTTTTGCTAAATTTCAATTACGTACAAACATATGTTGTACGGACAAAAAATTCGATGCATTAGTTAGCATGGACAAATTATTATTTTATGGAACCTTAAAATTTTTTTTCTTGCTTTCATGTTGTAATGATATACATATATATATATATATATATATTCTTTCATATTTTCCTCACATGCAGGTCTCTTGTTCTTTTTTTAACGCCCATTTTCATACATAATTAGCATATTCACTTGTAATTTAATTAATTGAATCACATAGAAATATGAAATCGTTGATCCAAATTGTGGTTAGTGAATGGTGATGTTACATTTATGTCTCGTTGTGAAATAAATTATGTACATGTTGATACAAAGTTAGTAGTTATAATGTTTAAATTCATCATTTTTTGATTTTATTATACTGAAATTATCTTGAAATAAGGCAATGGTGCTTTATGATGGTAATTGTTATGCAGCATTAGAATTTGAAACAATTAAGTGTGAACAAAGAATACAATGACATTTTCTTGCAGTTACTGATGCTCAAACAAAATAGTGTACCGAAAGAGATGATGTACACAAAATAGATTTCAGTAGAGGAACCAACACCTGCATAAAAAGTTCCGGGCATAGTTTATGATGAAAATGCACAAGATTGCAGTTTTGAAATAAACTAAAAAGGAACTCAAATGGTTAGAAAAACACCCCACCTAAGAAGTGACACAAGATAGGCCAATTCATGTAGAAACCCCAAAGGAGAAAGGGAATAAGTGTATGGGGAGGAGTGTGCCAGCATTTCAAGGTTGAACAGGAAAGAAACTTTGTGTGTATTGGTGCTATGTTTAAAATAGGATATTTATGAATGTATAGACGTATATCTATCATATAACTAAGATCCATTCTAGTAAATTATAATTGGCATCCACACATATTTTATGCTTATGTAAATATGTATATTACCTGACACTTGAATTCCGTGTTCAATTTCTTTCGTTTTATTTGCTTTTAAATTAAATTTCCATTATAATTATGGTAAGTTTTTACTAGTCCTTGATCATTTTTTTCATCACAACAATGGCACTTCTTCTAATGATCTTATTTCCTTTTCTTTTCCAATATCTATCCTTTCCCATTTCTCTTTCACATATTGCACCTTTTTTTGTTTCTTTTTTTTGGAGTAACAGGGAACTCTTGTGAGGTAGAAGAAGAAACGTATTCTGATCAATTTATCAAGGTAAGAAGTTCTTAATGTTAACGTAATATGATATGCCTCCACTTTAATTGCAATTTCTTTTTGGAAACTGTTATGGACTTTTTACACATTTATGAACACAGCCTCTTAATAACAATCCTCGTTATCCCTTTTAATGATAATTTGGTTATTTTATGCGTATATATACAAATAATTACTCATGTTATACATATCACGGTTAGTGAATTTGTGTTACATCATCTTTTGTGACAAAATGACAATGATTCAAGCTGACCACGTAAGGGTGGTAACACACACATTATCATCATAAGTATCGTCGTTATTTTAGTTTTTGAAGATAATTAGGCTATTTTGGGTGTATATCTACAAGGAATGCCTCATATTTTAGTGTGGTTGGTAAACTTGTGCTTCATCATCTATTATAACAGTTACTGACCTCGGGTGGTAAACAGGGACGACATACCTTAAGTTGCTTGAGCGAGCATTCATATATCCATATATATATGTTAATATAAACATTCAGCCGCGCAAAAGTTTCCCCAGTGATATGCTACTATTAGCTGCCAAAGTTTTGTAGGTCTTGTTGGTTCATATTAAGCATGAAGTCGACCAAGTTAGTTGCAATTAAAGTTTGATATCTCAGGTTCAATCTTATCAAGAAAGAAGCATTGCATTATTTCACCATTTAGCCAATTAATTAATTAACTTGTTAAAAGTAATTATGGAACAACTAATCTACACTTAATATGTACATGTTTTTACCAAGTAAATGTCAAGACAAGTAATAAGTAACTCATTAAAAGACAACAAGAGTTTATTAAAATGCCGACAACAAATTAAATCTAAGAGGAATTTCATAAACGTTAAACATTTAGTGGCAGTCAAATTTTCCAACCTAATACCTTTGTCAATACTAACTGTAGCGACGAATCATGTTGCAACAAAAAGCTTCTTCAACAAATTAAACTACATTTTTCTTTTAATGCACTTAACCTAGAGTTCTAAAACATAATAAACCAACTAAAAAAACAAAAAAGAGTTAAAAATTCAAGCATAAGAACATAAATTCTAGCACGACATAAGAGAGAAAGAGAGAGAGATGTAATGGATGGAGCTTAAAGTCACATTTAGCTTGCATTGATGATGAATGACTGGCCATCTTGCCAAATTATGAGGATCTTGATTCAATCTTATACCTAAAATAGGATTATATTATTGAAACGTTGTCACTTCACTTATTATCAGTAGTAATGTAATGGCTAATGTTCATGCCTTTTATACATAAATTATGTTCCACTAAATGATAAAATGACACTTGTCAAAAACATTTACCGGTTCATTAAATACCAGCATAAAGTTTATTTACTACAAACCATGCACGCATCTAAGAGGAAATGTCGTACAAAATTATGTCACGAAAAAATAGTTTCCATATTACCCTTCTTTTATCTATCAATCATGATGTGTTTACCACCATAGGAGTTTGTAAAATTTTCATTTAGTAGTATCAGGTATGAACAAAAAAGACATAAAATTTCTAGTGTCGCATGTACAAAATTGTCCATTAGTTTGCTAAAAATTATTACATCAACTCAAAAAACTAGATATGATATAAGAGAATATATTATCTTAGTAATATTTATTGTGCAATGTTTTTGGTGGATGCATTTTGAATCTTTATTAGGTGTTCGAACTTCGTCAACATTTCTTCATCTTAAGCTCAATGAACGGTTCTTAACAAAAACGGCCTTTCCTTTCCATAAAGTTGTAATAATGATATATAAGTGTTATATTTATATGATGGAAGTTATGGAAGAATCAGAGTAGGGGGCTATTTGAAAATTCTTTTTATGGTTCTAAATTGATTATTGATAGTATTGAAAGTTTATGGTTCCTGTGTTAGGACACCATAAGATTTTCCAGTTGAGATATTGAATGTAATGCATCGTGTTTAGTTTATCCGTTAATTTTACTTCATAAGCTTGATTTATCCGTATGGCTAATACTTAAAATAGCTCAATTATAATGTTAGTTTGATGTAGCTAATGTACATATGCCTATTATTGAAGTTTCAGTGAATTTGGTGAAAACCCACCTTGTTGACGACATACTTGTTATATTGTTAAACATGGTGTTTAAAGTGTATTAGTGGTGGGTTGGACACCATTTTACGAGGATTATGTGCAATGTTGAATTATAACTAAATATGATATATGTAAAGGTACGGTTCTTACTAAATGCTTGGTGGATGCTCTGTTTTAAGATTGTGGGTAACTTGAAACATCATTATATGATGTAAAGCATTTTATTTTACAAAAAATTCGTTGTGGATATACAAGTGACAAATGTACACCAAATGCATCACCACATGTAAGATATTACCTTGCTAAGCTACATTATATAACCGAAGCTATATGGAATCAATGTATCACTTCTTGTTGAATTACGTTAGATAATGTCCATAAATTGATGAAGTTCACTTATGAGATTTAAATTATGAGTTATTTATAATATTTTGGATGAAAATGGTCTCCAAAATATATACATGACTATAACTTGGAAATGACACATAATTAATATGAAATGACTTAAACCACACTTTCGTAAATTACGGATGTATGAGTATATATATATGCTTACAAATGGTGATAATTGTGGGTTCAACTAATGGTTTGGACACTAATAATTATGGATGGACATCTTTATGAGATTTTTACACTTATGGAAGGTTATTTATATTTATCATATGTTTGGGATTTTTTTATATGATTTTAAGATTTTTTATATGATTTTAAGATTTTATATATGATTTTATTATGTTTGGACACTATAGTGATACCAATTGGACAGAATACCCTGATTGCTTAGATGCGTTGATTTTTATACATTAGCTATGGCATGATTTTCACTAGGTGAGCTATTAGTTACACATATCATGGATGGATATAGTAGCAGGTATCAGACAGTAGTATATAACCAGTTCTTATTATTGATATATTTATACTTTGATGGTGGTATTTTCCTTAGTATCGTATTTTGGTAATACGAGTTTCATTTTATGCTCTGAGCTTGGGGAAGTACTTGGTGTGTATTGCACGTATCCAAATTTTCATCATATTTTTGGGAAGAGTGTTACTTAGCTTATATGTATATGGTATACAAACGATTTCTTATTATTTTGATCTGGCATGTTGTGTAATATCCATTAATTTATCTTCTTACTAATTCTATTTTATATATTTTCACTTATTCTTGATCATCTTATCATCCATCTTCAGGCCCGAATTAAAGAGAATTTTAGGTAACATAGAGAATTGGCGTTTTCGGAGTTCGAAAACCCATTTGTTTCCTTCGAATCCTTAACCGTTGTATTATAAGACATTACTATGTCTTATAGTCCTTCATATATCCCTCGTGTTTGTCCCAAGACCCTCCCAAAGCGTTGGGTTGAGACCGAAAAAACTAGCGCAAATCGAGGCCTATTGTAATTTCATTAGAATTCTGACACAGCTACAGTATTTTGGTCATAACTTCTTCATCCGATGTCCAAATGGACTCCTATTTGCCCTATTAGAAAGATAGTTCCATTATCTACAACTTTCATGTTTAGCTCGAGTCCAAATTCTTGCATCTTAAAGGTCAACGCAGCAGTCGAAGTCAACAATATGCTGTTTTCCTGAACAACATGCTATTTAAGGTGCCTAGATAAGGTTGTGGGGACTGTCCCAAATTTTCCTAGGCACAGTATGCTGTACATAATAACAGCATGATGTTGTACCTATGCATCAGATTTTTATTTTCATTCTTCCTCTTTCCTCGTCATTTATCACAAGTCTACACCAGAGTTTCGAGAGAAAGAAAGATGGGGCAATTTTGGGAGATCATTGAGAGAATCATCATCCCCCCTTGAAATTACCAAATCGTACACCTTCCTCCAATATTCTCCTCCTTCTCATTCTTTCAAATTCACCATTAAAATTCAAATCAAGCTTAAAGAGAGCTAGGATTCAAATAGGAATTCCTTGATCCATCTTCAACCAAGCTTAAATTGAGTTCATAGAGCTTCATTGAGGTGGGAACACTACTACTAAATATATTTTCTTAAAGATTGTTGTTGCATTAGTGTTTTCCCAAAATTTATACAAACCCTAGGTGGGTATGCTTGCACTTGGGTTTAGGGCTATAAATCCTTGACTACCTTTACATTAATGCTTGATATCACATTGAATACTTGATTTTGCTATATTTCAATATTGTATGTATTAATTTATGATGTTTTGCTTAAAAACTCACCAAGATGGAGATGAAGCTAATGAACTTTGACATAATTGTTATGAGCTATTGATATACTTAACTTGGTGGAGTGATTGATTGTTTTTGTACCATGAGATGATGGAAACGCATTATAAATTTCCTTGGAACTCAATGATTATGTTGGCTACTTGTGATTTTGGAATATATATATATACATATGTATATTATTGTTTATGGTATTGTTTTCATTGGCATAATTATATTATCTACATAGGTGAGTGTTGCAAGGTTGTAGCCTTGCTTATGAATCTAGGTTAGAGCCCATATGTGCGGTTGGAGCCACAGCAGTTGTAGCCGCTTATTTAGATTGCGCGTTGGAGCTCGGGTATCGGTACCACATGAGGGTTGTAGCCCTCTTGATGATATAAGGGTTGTAGCCCTTTGGTTGCCTTTGAGATGAGTTAAATACCTAGTGCAGGATAATTGGTGCCTTAGATAGGCAACACATTGCATGTATTTTCTTATTATATTGAAGCTCATTGATTTCACATTATGGGGTTAAACATCCGGTGACATGCCATTGCACTATTTGAATACTACAACTGTATAGATAATGCTTACTTTCTATAATCACTAATGTGTGTGAATTACGACATGTATTTTCATATAACATATATAACTCCTATAGTTCCCATTGAGCCCGATTGGCTCATCCTATTATTTTCCTATTTAGGTACATCAGCAGGTACTCAGGGACGGGGACGGGGAAAGGATGTTTTATCCTAGATTTGCCTTTGATATTGATAAAAGTTTCTTATGACGAATGAACCTTGTTTTAAATTTAGTATCGGCATGTACTTTGTAATTTTTCATGGATTTTCCTACTTTATAATTATGAGACATCATTGTACTATATAATTAGCTAGAAGTCTATATAAGTGGAGTTGTTTCTCTCCTCATGTCGATTTTATTATTGATGGTATTCTTAAGCATTTATATCCTTTATCGCCATTGTTAGAGATGGCAACCTGTGATTCCCCGCTTCCGAAAGTAGATGCCTTCATATGGAAATTTGGGGTGTCACATGTTGCATGTGTATTACTATGTGTACTTTAATATACAAAGGTTTTATAGTTCCCACTGAGCTCGGATATGGCTCACTCGCATTTTTAAAAAGGGTTAATTAATGTTTAGTACATTGTACTTGACACTTAGTTTTAATTTGTCTATTGTACTTTTTTTCTTGTAAAAAAAACATTAAACTTTTTGTTTAGTTCCACTTTAGTCACTCTCTTTAACACCTCTTGAGTCTGTTAACTATAATCCTACATGGCAACTTAAATAATTATTCTTTATTTATATTTTCCACCTCAACATGCCACAAAAAATTCCACTCACTCCTCAACCCATGTGCAACTCACGTGGGACGATATTTACAGAATTTTAAGTTTCAAAATCCCCAAATAGCAAACACATGTTAGAGAGAGAAAGTCATCCCTATTCTTCCCCCATTTTGTACAAGAACCCTAAATCGATTTAAAAGATCTTCCATTGAAGAGGCAGTACATGATAAGATGGAGATGGATTTTGAAAGTTGGTGAGAGCCGGCAAGAATACGACACCAAATCGAATTTTTAGAGAGAAGGAGAGGAGATAGGTTTAAATTTTACCAAAAAGAAGAAAGAATTAGGGCACATTATGCAAAAAAAATCATAAACATGTTCAAGTTTTCGTTCCTTTTCATAATTATAATAAAGCGTAATAATAATGAAGTTGAAAATTTGAAGAAGAGTGAGAAATGAAGATATAGAAACCTTATAGGGTGGGGATTTGGAAAATTGATCCATGCAAGCTTTACGTTGGTGGAAAATTGATCCATGTAAGCTTTACTCCTCCTTCGACGTCAGCGGCAGGATTGAAGAATCTAAGGGAGTGAGAGCGGTAGTGATATTTAGGATTGGAAAGTTCAATACTTTTGTTTCCACTGTTGAAGATTGAATAATGATAACAATGAGTAGTCCTCTTATGACAAACAATAAAGAGGTTATTTAAGGGAAGGAAGGAATGGCTAGTGGTGATTCACCGGAATTTATGTCAAACACGCCAAAAAATTATTTAGAGTCGGTGGAGGAGAATATCAAAAAATCCCACATGACTTGCACGTGCACCGGAGGTGTGAGTTGGAGTGTTGACATGGCATGCCGATGTGGTAAATATAAATGTGAAATAATGATGTGGAATGTTGAGTAGGATTCCAATTAACAAATAATTAACGGTATGAAGGAAAGTGACCAAAGTGGAACCAAACAGAAAGTGTACTGCTATTTTTACAAGAAAAAAAGTACAATAGACAAAGTGAAACTAAGTGTCAAATACAATGTACTAATAAGTAATTAACCCTTTTAAAAACAGTTTTGCAGGTAAACTCCTTAGATTAGCATGCATTAAAGCTTAGATACCTCGGATGACTCCGAAATCGTATTAGTCTCCTTCGAATGGACGATTTGATTTCATATGTGTAACACTATGTTCATTCATTTGTATTTAGTAAACATTATTTCATAACTGGTTTATGTAATTGATAGAAGTAATGCAATATTAATTTTTGCAAATTTTAGTTAATTGTTTAACCATTTGAGAACTGCATTAATGAAGTAAACCTTATTCATTGATATGAAGATTGTGATTTGAGCTTTGAATGAGTAATTATTTAGTGGAGTATCACTTATACAAGTCTTGGTTATTAATAAAACAGAGTAAACATGCCAAATTTTTTAATTTTTTTAAAAATATCTATGATGCATTTTTCTTAATTAAATAACTAATTTAAATTAACTCATAAAAGTTTAGTATCACCCATCATCGATGTCTGACACCCTTCACAAACCGATCTCGAAGGTGAAACCTCTAAACAGGATTTAGGGCGTACCTAAAGGTGGATTCTATTCTTATTATGAATTTGAGAATTAAAGGGTGACTGTGAAAATGAAGAAGTGTTTGATCTTTAGATGGTGTAGGCCTCATCTGAATCGATATAAATTTAATATAGATGGGTCTTGGGGGTTGTTAATTTGGATAGGCATCGTATTCTATATCTTAGAACTCGGTAGGGCTTGTTAGGTTTCTTTGATCTGATAAAATATTAGGGGAGTTTCCCACCTATTAGAGGATAATAATAATAATAATAATAATAATAATAATAATAATAATAATAATAATAATAATAATAGTAATCTTCTTGTTATTATTATTAGCGAGAGGATAGTGAATATAACAATTTTTAAAAGGGGAGATACTAGATCACCATTAAATATAGTTGTGACAAGTTAAGTAATGGACATGATTGTTAATTATAGAAAATAATGGAGAGGAAATGAAGATAATAGCATTATTTTATTACTTTTTGTACTGTAATTTTTTTTCTAAATAATTTTGGGAGATATTTTCCTTGTATTTTTTTATTTTTTATTTTTGAAATATGAATATGGGTTTAGGTGTTTTAAATAAATCCCAATAATTAGGTTACCTTATATAAATGATTTGTTTGGAATTTCCTTTTTTGCTACAAATATATATCCACATTTAAAATGCATTTTCTATATATGATGTCATTAATAATTACATACATTTCCCCTCCATAGATAAGAAACATGCATGCTATCCTCTTATTCTTCTTAGTGTTTTTAATGATTTTAATAAGCATACATGGTTGATAATTTTTAGTAGATTGATACGCGAGACACAGACGTCATAGATACTTTTAGGATGCATACAAAATGCATAATATATATATATATATATATGAAATTGTATACTTAAAAAAGCACTCGGATGTTTTGTATTTTGGTTTGTAGTATTGGTCTTAGCACTAGCGTAATATGTTAGGTAGATATCAGACTCTCGAGTTATTGTTTCCTGAGCAGTCATGATATATTAATTTTACACGTGATAATAACATTTTACGTGGATAATATATGAAATTATATCTAATTATTAAAAAAATGACTATTTTCACTTGTCCCCTATGGTGTTACGTCCTAATATTTCAAGTTTTGTGTAAATGTATATGTATCACGTCGGCTACGACACAATACCCATGTCAAAACTTGGTAGAATAAAAGGGAGTGGGCTAGCTTTTATGATAGTTTCCAATTGCAAAGATTACAAATATTACAACAATCCAATACATGCAATTGTTGGTAGTATTACAATAACACAATGGCATATTTTGGATTACAGCAATCTAATTTGATGCTTAAAAATATTATAGAAATTAACATTCTCAAAACAAAAGATAGTATGTATTATCCGCCTTCTTAAGACAAAAATAAATCCTATAAATAGGCCTACTTTCTTCCTTACATCTCACAACAAGCTTTCTCACCTCTTCCCACTCTAAATCTCCTTTCCCATGTCTAAATCCATTCCTTTCTTTAAACCTCATTTCGCTATTTGTTTTGTTCAAGCATTGGAAAATGAGGTATATTAATAAATCTTCTTTTTTGCCTCACCCAACATCCTAATTGGTTGTATCTTGACTCAAATTTTTTAGCAGATACGAGCATTTTGTGTTTCAGATTGGGTTGGAATTTTCAAATGTATATATTGTATGCCTACTTCTAATAGCTTTAAGGTCAACTTATACAAGGATTTTTTGTTTTTCTGTCTACTCTAATCAAAGCATAAGTATTGCCTTTATTTTTCTTTTAGATATCATGATTAGTTCTGAATTTTGCTTATGTTCTTTTTTTTTGTCACAAGCCTATAGTCTAGATTATCTAGTTTCCTTTATTTTCCATACTAATATTTGTTCTATTGGTCTTTCCATAGGCTTCTATATATATCCCGAAGTAATTGGAATATTGGTGGGGTAGAGTGCAAGATCATTGTTCATGACATTTCAAATGAAGAGGGAGATTTTGACAACAGAACCCCCCAAATGAGGGAATTTGCGAACAAGTTGGGTTGGACAATCCGGGGGCACAAAGTTTTGTTTTTAGATCGGAATCGCCCCATGTGTATTGGACCGACTTGTTGGAGGACCTATGCATATATAGTCCCTGTTAGAATATAATATATATTACGTTTCCTATTTTTATTATACTTTCTATATTGTATTAATTGTATTGATTGTGTTCCCATTATACTTTCCTAATTGTATCCTAGATTAGGGTTTTATTTCTAGTATATATATTCCTACTCTATTGTACATTCAATTATCAAGAAAGTAATACAATTCTTTCATTCTCCTTCTTCAATCTCTCTTTTGTTTCTATTTCGTTACATGGTATCAGAGCGGTTCATCCTCCTCTAGAACCAATCTCTCATATAATCTTCAATCAAATCCAAATCAAAAACCCTAGCATCATCAACCCAAGCAACCAACCAATCAAAAACCCTAACTTTATCCAACTGTCGATCCACTGTTCGAAGCTCTACAGAACCTCGATTAACCCAACACATATACCAAAAGCTTCGTCTTTTCAATACGAACCAAACCCCGTTGAAAACACCCCATTCGGACATCACACGCGCTCTCACACGCCTCTGCAATATCCCCCAGTCGCGCAGCCCAGATTTCGCGCGCACCCTCCTTTCTTGATCAATCGCCACATCGATACATAACCCTAAACCACCCATATAATATATCAAAACCTTCGTCTCTTCAATACGAACCAAAATCCGTCGAAATCACCCCAATCGGAGTTGGCACGCGCTTCCACGCACCGCTAGAACACAGCCACGCGCCACTGCCCAAAAAAAAAAAAAACCCGGTTTTTGTTTTTTTCTGAACCAATTCTTACTCCCTTGACCGGTTCACCTATATTTAACCCGGTTTTTTTCACTCTAAGACCGGTTCCCCACTAAATCAACCGCTCCGGATCCGTTTCTGGCCTCAGATATCTCGGAATCAGATTAGTTTTACAGATATTGTGTTATCTTACACGTTTCTCAATGGAAAAGTACGAGTTTTCGCGTCCGATTTCTCGAGAATGTTCGTACTGTCATGCCACCACCCATATGCTACTAAAGTGTCCAATTAGAACGTGTTTCTTTTGCAAAAAGGTGGGACCAGGTCACTTTCAAGCCGATTGTCACAAGAACCCATCCAGGAGATCCTCCTCTAGATCATCCTCTGGCACCATCACCGCTGCCACCACTGATTCTTCTGAAGCAGACATTTCTACTGCACCAGTGACTCTAGCTGACATCACAGCTCTTCTGAAAAAGGTTACGTCCTCTTCTGGTTCTGCTATGGCCACCACCACAGGTACATCTTGGTTCTTTGATTCTGGCTGCTGCAATCATATGACTTCTGATCCTACTATTTTCACCTCTAAAAGTCATAATTCTCATACACCCACCATTAAAACTGCTGATGGCTCTCAATTATCTGTTAGTCATGTTGGAACGGTTACTACTCCTAGCCTCTCTTTACCTGCTACATTTCATATTCCCAAATTGACTATCAACCTTATTTCTGTTGGTCAACTATGTGATCTTGGGCTGAATGTTATATTTTCCTCTTCTGGTTGTCATGTGCAGGATCTTCAGACAGGAAAAATTATTGGGATAGGCCGTAAGGTTGGCCGCATGTTCGAGCTCATACACCTCCGTACCTCACCCACTCCTATTGTTGCATCCACACCACCTGTGGCATCCCCACCAACTATTTCTTCATTTGAGTTGTGGCATTCCCGTTTCGGACATGTGTCTTTTGATCGTCTTCGTTCTATTGCGTCATCTGGTCAGTTAGGGTCAATAAAGTCTGAGAAATTGTCTTGTTTATCTTGTCAACTTGGAAAACAACCGGCATTATGTTTTAATAAAAATGATTCTATTTCTTCAGCACCATTTGATCTTATTCACTCTGATGTTTGGGGACCCTCTCCACATTCTACCATGGGGGGTTCAAAATATTTTGTTATCTTTTTGGATGATTATAGTCGTTTTACTTGGATCTATCTTATGAAAACTCGTTCAGAATTACCCCAAATCTATATTAATTTTGCTCCCATGATTCAAACTCAGTTTTCTCGTCCAATAAAAAATTTTCGAGCTGATAATGCCATGGAATACAAGGGAATCTCATTTCTTAAATTTCTCCGTGAACAAGGCACTGTTTCTCAATATTCTTGTCCCGGTACATCTCAGCAAAATGGTCGTGCTGAACGCAAGCACAAACATATTCTTGATACTGTTCGCACACTTCTTATCGCTAGTAGTTGTCCTGAAAGATTTTGGGGGGAAGCAGCACTTACTGCTATTTACACTATCAATCGTATCCCTATTCCCTTTCTTCAGCATCAATCTCCATATGAGAGACTTCATGGTACCTCTCCTGATTACAATTTCTTACGAGTCTTCGGTTGTGCTTGTTTTGTGTTACTCCAGCCTCATGAACATTCTAAATTGGAACCACGTGCTCGTCTTTGTTGCTTCTTGGGGTATGGGATAGAACATAAAGGTTATCGATGTTGGGATCCTATTTCCAAACGCTTACGGATTTCTCGTCATGTTGTCTTTTGGGAACATAAAATGTTCTCCTCTCTATCCAAATTTTATGTCCTTGAAGAATCATCACTTCCGTTCTTTACTCATTCATCTCTTGACCTTTTCACTCCTGAACTTGAGGCTCCAGTTGTCACATTTCCACCAGAACCTGAACCAGAAGCCACGCCATCACCACCTCAACCTCCCAGTCCAACACCTCCTGAACCATCCTCACCTGACGTCATTTCTTCCAACGAGCTTCAACATACGGCACCTCCCAATGATGATGTCTCGCCTGCTGATCCTGTCATACCTCCACCACAACGACAGTCCACTCGGGTAAGAGAGCTCCCTCATCACCTTCGTGATTACCATTGTTATTCTACTATGATATCTCACTATGAACCTACATCCTATAAGGAAGCTAGTACTAATCCACTTTGGCAGCAAGCCATGACAGAAGAATTACAAGCTTTAGATAAAGCGCATACGTGGGATCTTGTGACTCTTCCTCCTGGAAAATCTGCAGTTGGGTGTAAATGGGTGTATAAAATCAAGACACGATCTGATGGTTCGATTGACCGATACAAAGCTCGTCTCGTAGCCAAGGGGTTCAATCAGGAGTATGGTATAGACTATGAAGAAACTTTTGCTCCTGTGGCTCGAATGACGTCTGTTCGCAGTCTTATTGCTATTGCTGCCGTTCGCAAATGGGATCTTTTTCAGATGGATGTTAAAAATGCCTTTCTTAATGGGGACCTCACAGAAGAAGTATATATGAAACCACCTCCCGGTTATTCACACCAATCCACTCAAGTCTGCAAACTTCGCCGTGCCCTATATGGACTCAAGCAAGCTCCCCGAGCTTGGTTCGCAAAATTTAGCTCTACCATCACAAAGCTTGGTTATTCATCCAGTTCGTCAGACTCAGGCCTTTTTTATTCGAAAGACAGATTCTGGGACTATTCTTCTTCTCCTCTATGTGGATGATATGATAATTACTGGGGATGATATTTCTGGTATCTCAGATCTCAAACAATCTCTCAGTCAGTTTTTTGAAATGAAGGATCTTGGTCGTCTCAACTACTTCTTAGGGCTGGAAATCCTTTCTGATTCAACAGGTTATTATTTATCTCAGGTGAAATACACGTCTGACGTTCTGGCTCGTGCTAGTCTCACTGACTGTAAAACTGCATCTACTCCATTGGACACCAATGTTAGACTTACTCCGTTTGATGGAACTCCTCTCTCTGATGGAACTTTATACAGACAGTTAGTTGGCAGTCTGGTTTATCTTACTGTTACTCGCCCGGATATTGCTTATGCTGTCCATGTTGTCAGTCAGTTTATGGCTGCTCCTCGCTCTACTCATTTTGATGCTGTTATTCGGATTCTTCGTTATCTCAAAGGGACAGTTTTTCATGGGCTTCACTACTCCTCAAAGTCATCTCTTGTATTAAGGGCTTACTCTGATGCAGACTGGGCCGGTGACCCTACGGATCGTCGGTCTATTACTGGTTACTGTTTCTTCCTCGGGGACTCCCTTCTTACTTGGCGTAGTAAGAAACAGTCGGTTGTTTCTCGATCAAGCACTGAGGCTGAATACCGCGCTCTTGCTGATACTTCACAAGAACTAATATGGCTTCGACGCCTCCTCGATGAATTAGGTGCTCCTCAAGACTCTGCTACTACTCTTTATTGTGACAACCGCAGTGCCATTCAAATCAGTCAAAATGACGTCTTTCATGAACGAACTAAACACATTGAGATTGATTGTCACTTTATTCGCCAGCATATTCGCAATCTGTACATTCGTCTTATGCCCGTATCTTCAGATGACCAGCCTGCAGATCTCTTCACTAAAGCTCACCAGCCTAGCCGTTTCCAAGCATTGATTTTCAAACTCCAGCTGGTCTCTCACTTACCACCTTGAGTTTGAGGGGGGGGGGGTGTTAGAATATAATATATATTACGTTTCCTATTTCTATTATACTTTATATATTGTATTAATTGTATTGATTGTGTTCCCATTATACTTTCCTAATTGTATCCTAGATTAGGGTTTTATTTCTAGTATATATATTCCTACTCTATTGTACATTCAATTATCAAGAAAGTAATACAATTCTTTCATTCTCCTTCTTCAATCTCTCTTTTGTTTCTATTTCGTTACAGTCCCTTTCTTTCGGTCCACCTAAAATTCCACTTGTTAACGAAGATCCTATTCCGAATTTACAAGATCCTTGATAGATTTCCCTCCGCAAACTTCACCATTTGAGGGACCTTCTCATTAAACAGAAAGCGTGGAAGGATCTGGTTAAGTAAGTTTACAAACTGCAGCGGGGGTCACGATGTATAGAAATAGTAGGAATTCTTGTGAGAGAGAGAGGTCGTTGTTCATGGCATTTCAATTGTAGAGAATGAAGTCTTTATTGTTATTAAGATAATAAGCTGGCCATATATATGGTTAAACTTATGTTTGACTTGATGTTTCTTGAAATGTTTATATGTTTCTTACCCTATAAAGTTATTTGTGGAATGCTTGTGTTTGTTCAATCCACTTATACTTAAAGTACTAGTAGATTTTAATGTAAGCCATAAAATGCAACCAAATAGGTGAAGAAAAGAACCCTAGAACTAGCACCTTGATATGTAAAACTCTCCACATAAAAAAAGCACAATAGGATGATGAAACAATACTGGTCTTGGGGCGATATAAATAGCCCAATCCCAATCCAGCTCACACAATAATCTCTTGTAATCTACCTAAAACCTCCAGTTAGGTAAGTGATGAAGGGCAAATTTACTAATTTATTGAATCTCCACAGGTTGCTATATTCACAAGTGACGGGAAGTTTTATATCTTTAATCTTGAATTTTCATTGCTAATTCTTTGCAAGCATCGGTTATGTAGATAATGTTATGAAGCACATCTGAGTTGCATTCTAGAAATTGAAACCGAGCTGGTTAATTCATTATTCATATGGGATGGTAACTAACTATATTCGCGCTTCATGCCAAACTAAGCATATCGCAATGCTATAAAGAAACATTTTCGCACAACTTACTTACAAATGGGAAACTTGGGACGACATGAGGATAAGTGTTATCCTGCACAATCCATTCCACAATCCGCCCTATGTATTATTTCCCCATCCATTTATAATCTCCTCAGGGTTGACATTATTGACTCTATAGACATGATGAGTATATTGAGTAGTAGTAATTAGTTGACATGGCAATTTTTCTAGATGTTGGTTTAATTTTTTTTTGGATTACCTATTAAGGTATGGGTCCTTAATTATTTCCACAACTGGTTAACGGTAATTTTGATGATTTTTTAACTAATGTAGGTAGAGTTGATATAATGGATGCTCGATCAAGAGAATTTTCTAATCGTGGCAAAGGTCAAAAGAGGATTATATGGCGGCGTTTAATTGCAAAGTAGTCAAAATTAAACTTGTAAACACCATTTTAATCGTTTGGCTAATTTCCAAAGAATCCAAAGCAACATTTTCTACTATATGAGGGAACAAGTTTAATACATGATTTTTATTTGCTTTTTTGTCAGAATCAAATAACCATAAATTGCACTATCATTTTGTAAAATGCACGCCTAAAAATACACGTAATATTTCTGCATTTTCTTTCCTCCATAAAAAAGATAAAAGATCTACATCAGTGCATATTTTCAAATTGATTCTGAGTTGCTAAAAATTGACAGCGACCCAGTTAATTCAATATTTATGTTCGATGGTCACACCAACTATATCACCATATATTGCTTCATAATAGTTCTCCAAAGAAACTTTTCCTCATGACCTACCTAGAAATCAAAAACATGGGAAGACATCAGCGGGCCGCTAAAGGAAATATGTAATTCTTTCCTTTTTAGGAAAAGGAAATATATTATTCCCTCCTTTTTAGGAAGGGTTGTAACAGGGGAGATAATTCATTATTTCTAAATAAAATCCATTTTTGACTTGTGAAAATTGTGTGTTAGTGCCTAGGCTCTAAGGGCTCCTTCTTTCAAAGAGAAGAGGACAAGTTATTCACATTGCACACTTTGTTCCACAATCCGCGCTACGTACTATTTCCCCATCTATTTGTAATCTCTTCCATGTTGACTTAAACATGGACTTTATGACCAGGCAAACATTGCTCCCGTAAGGACCCAATTGTGTATTGGCTTGTATCAGGGCCCGGGCCATCTCTTCTTTTGTACTTGGATTACAGTATTAACTACTTCAGCAGAGCTGTGGAGGGAAAATGTTACAAATGAGAAAACAAATTGGGGAGATCACTGGTACATAATTGTGTACTTTGTGCCCTGTCCCTACATAAAAAACTTAAAAACCGAGACGCTAGTTACCCTAGTAGTGTCGTTTCGAATAGCTACACAGATAGAGTGAATTTAATGTGATGTGTCCAATGGACATGTTATTTAACTAGAATTGTTTTTGCTAGCATTCAATTACAAACATTTATTGCACGTAAAAAATAATTCAACGGGCATGTTAACGAGGAAGGATTCTAGTTTAAGCGACCTTTTCATCTTCTTTTTTTCAGGTTCTAGTGATTTACAGATATGTCCTTATTGTGGAATACATTATGTTGGTACAAGTGATTTTAATGAAAAACCTATAATAGAATAATCATTACACAATAAAAGAACATGCTTTTTTCAAGTATTTAACAAAAAAGTCAGTAGGTGTAGCATGCTTGTATAAATGAAGGTCATGCTAGGTGACCCCAGAAATGGTGCTTGCATGATCTGCGAAGATGAAGAGGATCTGTCGTGCTGTTGAATGTACTAAAAATTATAGTCTCATTTTCATGTTTTGAGGGAAATTTATTTGCTGCGATGAATGTATGTTTCTCTTTTAATTGTTATGGTCTGTGCCAAAACTAGATTAGTAATTATATATTGTACGATAACTGTTAGTAATTTTTCCCCTTTATTGCATTCCACTTAAAGAAAATGTGCTACATGCACACCAACTAATTCATCATTCTCTCTTAATATCAAATATGCATTTTGGTTTTCAAGATCTAATAGGGCATGAAATGGGACTCTAAATAGAGATGACATTTATTCATACAAATTTGACTAAATGTTTCATCACTCTCTATCTCTCTCTCTTTCTCCTCTTCCTCTATCTCTTGCCTCTTTATTTTCTCATATAGTGCATCTGAATATTTTTTATAGGTAATTGTGTTGAAACTACCATGTTAGACCGTACGTTACAGTATGGTACTCCATTATTGCATTGGCCATAATTCTATTAATATATGCATTGCTAAATGCCAGTATATGATTGCAGCATTTTTATGACCCTTAAGACGATTATTGTACTGGACCTAATAGAAAAGAAAATTGGAGAAAGTGATTACACATATGAGCAATTCTACAATCTTCTCTACACTATTATTATTCATGTTAAAATAGCCTATATATATAGGCAATACAACTAGTTGGCAACACAAAAGCCTAAAAATTGAACCATGTACTTACCTGTAGCAGCTATGATAAAAAATCAGGACACCCACTAAAATACTTCCTATAAACCATGACAATTTAACAGACTCAATGACTCAACTATAACAAATTATTATTATTGAAGACTTGGTCAAATAACCAATTGCACATCGCTTTAACTTCATCCCTTAACATGATATCTTAAGAAATCAGTTTAGGAATTAATATGCACTCTAAGTGCCTTTCCTGAAGTAACCTCAACTTCCTTTTTAAGAACAAACTCCAAGCATTCTTCGTGGCTTCATAAAACAACAGGCTTAACGGGTTTTGCAAGACATCTACACTTCAATCTCCACCTTCGCAAAATAGTAAATCAATAGCACCATCCTTGCTTAAATCATGCAAGAAGTGGTACCTCACATTGATATTGAATGATCATTTATGTTATTTGTGGATGTATCTGATTTTATTTATTTACAAATTAAGGTTTTCGAGGAAAATCGACGTTGAATGATCAATTAGGAGTTTCTAATGAATTTGCTAGCACAAGAATATTATATACACTAGTTGACATGGCAATTTTCTTATATGCTGGTTTGAAAATTTTCAGATTACCTATTAAGGTATGGCTCCTTAATCATTTTCACAGTTAGTTAATAACAATTTTGACGATCTTTTAACTAATGTAGGCAAAGCTGATATAATGGATGCTCGATCAAGAGCATTTTCTAATCGTGGCGAAGGTCAAAAGAGGATTATATGGCAGTGTTTAATTGCAAAGTAGTCAAAATTAAACTTGCAAGCACCATTTTAATCGTTTGGCTAATTTCCAAATAATCCAAAGCAACATTTTCTACTATATAAGGGACCAGGCTTAGTACATGATTTTATTTTCTTTTTTGTCAGTATCAAATAACAATAAATTTCACTATCATTTTGTAAAAATGAAGGCCTGGAAATACATGTAATATTTTTGCATTTTCCTTCCTCTATAGAAAGATAAAAGATCTAATTACCAAAACTAATTTAAGTCCGTGGAATACGAGGGAGCGAGTGTTAATTTGATGGAAGGGATGGATGTGAATTGTATATGAGGGAGGGAGTAAGTGTGAGAGTGAGCTTTAAAGTCATCTAGGTTTTAGGATAGTTTATTTGCATAAAAAATGAAACTAGGGTATTTTACTTATAATTTGTGACTGCTCAACGGTCATAAATTTTTAAAAATTAAATGACTAAATATATGACTGCTTTAAACAGTCACGAAGAGAAATGGCTTACGGTCATTAGAGAGAATTTTTGAGACTGCCTATGATTGTTGCAATATAGTGCCAAACACCACAAAAAAATTTATGACCGCCAAATATCAAAAATGATAACATATTGACCTTAGTGACCAAAGTAGTAATAAACATTGTGGCTGCCATTGGCAGTCACAAATGTAGTGAGATGGTTAGTAAAAAATATGCATTTTTGGTGTAGTATATTTATAACTAAGTTGACCCAACTTGTGAAATAACCCTTATAATTTTGTGACTGTGTTAAATTAACCCAATAATTATACCTAATATACCCTTTATAGACTATAATTGAAAAAAAATTAAAAAAAATAAAATTCCAAGCGGGCTTTCAGTTGAAGTTAGGTTTTTTCTTTGTTGACCTAGCAACTAGTCCCTCTTCATACAAAATGAAGCGTCAAATTTAAATCCTCGTCATTTTCCATTCTTTTCAACTTAATCCTATATTATTTATCACCATAACTTATAAATATTGTTGCTGCATGTCCAACCTAAACCAAATGATATGTATAATAAGAGTTGAAGGGTGCTTAAATTAATTTGATAACGATTGTTGAGAATAGTTAGCTCAAACCATTAATCCCGCATTGGAAAATTCTAGAACTCAACAAGGGTTGGTGGTGTCAACACATAGTAACGAGGCCATTTATGATTAAAAAAACCCACACATGTGGTCCAAAATGTTTAAGTTTGGTACAATATCGTTATTATGTGCACAGACCAGTAGACCAAGTCGGTGCCCCAGGCCTAGCCCATGTGCGGCACACACAACAAGATTGTGGAATGAATTTTGCAAAATAACACTTTTCCTCGTGTCGTCCCAAGTCTCCCATTTGTAGGTAGGGCACGAGGAAAAGTTTCTTTGGAGTACTGTGATGAAGCAATGGTGCTATGTGCTTAATTAGTTAGGCATGAATGGGAATATATGTTGGTGTTAACCCTCGGTTATGAAAAATTGAATCAACTAGCTCACCTTCAATTTCAAGCGTGCAACTCAGGTGTACTTCATAACATTATCTACATAACCCATGCTTGCAAAGAATTAGCAGTGAAAATTCAACTAGAGGTTTTAGGTATCTTACAAGAGATTATTGTGCTAGCTGGATTTGGATTGGGCTATTTATATCGCCCCAAGACTAGTTTGGTTTTTCATCATCCTATTGTGCTTGTTTTATGTGGAGAGTTTTATATATCAAGGTGCCAATTCTAGGGTTCTTTCCTTCACCTATTTGGGTGCTTTAAGTAGAAGTGCATCAAACAAACCGAAGCATATATTCCACAAATAACTTCATAAGGTCAAAAAGAGTAAGAGGTAGCATATCATGATATACAAATATAAACATTTCAAGAAACATAAAGTCAACATTTCAAGAAACATAAAGTCAACATTTCAAGAAACATAAAGTCAACATGGTTAACTAAAGTTTGTAACAACCATATATATATATGTAGCAAGTTTCTTAATAATAATAAACACACAATTCTCTTCAAGTGAAATGCCATGAACAACAACCTCCCTTCCATGCTCTCATTATCTCTTATGAGAATTCCTACTATCTCTGAAATCACCGTGACCTCTGCTGCAGTTTGTAAACTTACACCAGGAGATCCATTGACACACTCTGTTTTATGACAAGGTCTATCAAAGGGTGGAGTTTGCAGACGAAAATCAATGATCTTCTAAATTCGAAATATGATCCATGTCATCAAGTGAAACATTGGGTGGACCAAAGGAAAGGGATAATATTTGCATAGGTCATCCAACATATCAATCCAATACATGCACATGGGGCGATTTCGATCTAAAACCATAATCTAGTGCCCCCATATTGTCCAACCAACTTGTTCGCAAATGCCCTAATCTGGGGAGTTCTGCTATCAAAATGTCTCTCTTCATTTGAAATGTCATGAACAATGATCTTGCAGTCTACCCCACCAATATTCCAATTACTTTGGGATATATATAGCAGCCTATGGAAAGAACAATATAAGATATATTTTTATGGGAAATAAAGGAAACCAGATAATCCAAACTACGAGCACATGACACCAAAATAAAAAGGAACATAGGCAAAATTCAAACCTAATCATGATATCTAAAAGAAAAAGAAAAAAGAAGTAGTACATATGCTTTGATTAGAACAGACAGAGGAACACAAGTTTGATTAATTGTGGAGCAAAGAGAGATTAGTAAAGCAGGTCCAACATAGAATGAACCAAACAAGAAATGCAGAATTATAGGGGAAAGAAAATAATATAGGAAACATATCAACAAATGTTCGTATACCTCATTTTCAAGATCTACACCATGAAAAAATGGAGATAAAGACGATCAAATGAAGGTTTGTTGTTTTTTTTTTTTTTGAATCTAAAACTTTTAACATAAAAACTTTTACTCTGGGAAAGTTGTTTTTACTTTTAATTGGATGAAGTACGTTATTTTTTTTTTGCGTTATACACTTCTACACGCAAAATTTGCTTCCGAGAAAAGAAATTTGTTAATTTGCTTCTAAATCATTTAGAAAAACAAACCACCACTTAAGTTACAATGGGTTCAAATTGAGATTTCAATTGTGAAAAGAAAAGACGTGTAAGTTGACCTCAGAGCCATACATATGCTTTGATTAGAGCAGACAAAGAAACACAAAATCCTTGTATAATTTAAGTTGACCTTAGAGCTTTTAGAATTAGGCATACTATAAATACATTTGAATATTTCAACCCAATCTAAGACACAAAATGCTTGTAGCAACGCAAAAATTTGAGTCTAGATACAACCAATTAGGATTTTGGGTGAGGCAAAAAAATAAGATTTATTAAATATACCTCATTTTCCAATGCTTGAACAAAACATATAGCGAAATGAGGTTTAGAGAGAGGAAGGGATTTAGACATGGGAAAGGAGGTTTGGACTAGGGAGAGGTGAGAAGGCTTATTGTGAGATGTGAGGAATTGAAAAAAGTAGGCCTATTTATAGGATTTGTCTTTGTATAATTAGACATAATTTCATATATTATGCACGTAAAATGTTATTATCACAAGTCAAATTAATACATCATGAAATCCCAGAAAACGGTAACTTAAGAGTCTGATATCGATCTAACACATTACATCAGTGCTAAAACCAATAATAAGAACCAAAATACAAAACAGCCAAGTAGTTTTTTTAGTATATAGTTTTATATATTAATATTATGCACTTTACATGTATCCTAAAAGTATCCCTAACGTCTGTGTCTTGCATGTCAATCTAATATAAATTATCAACCACGTACACTTCTTAAAATCATTAAAAACACTATTATGAATAAAAGAATAACATGTTTCTTATCTATTAAGGGGAAATGTAACTATTGATGGCGTTATATATAGCAAAATGCATATATATTAAATGTGGATATATTATTGTAGCAAAATAGGGAATCCACGCTAATCATTTATATATGGCAACCCAATTATAGTATAAAAAACAATAAAATAATTTAATTATCTTCATTTCCTCTGCATCATTTTTTATCATTAACAATCATGTCCAGCATTTAACTTATCACAAACTATTCTTAATGGTGATCTTGTGTCTCCCCTTTTAATAATTGTTGTATCCATTGTCCTCCCTCTGATAATAATAACAAGAATAATACTAATAATGTTATTATTTGTAACACCCCATACCTAATTTACTCGTTAAATATTACTTAAAAGTGTTGATTGAGTGTTAAATATCGCGTTAGGTAGTGAATTTTGAATTCAATGTGACTCTTATGGTTTGAACGATTCTAGCACGTCTCAATGTCTTAACAGTATATTTAAACTTGTGTGCATGGTCACAACGCAATTCAGATGGCTCGAATGAGTTTTGGTTACTCAAACCTCACTTTTGCCTTTTTACTGACAAGGAAATCACATTAGGTAGTCATTCTTACTGTTAAGGTGTTTTTGATCCCTTTTAAACTTTCATCCGAACTTTAAATAACTCACCATTTGAACCGTTATGAATATATTTGATCCCTTTTAAACTTTCATGTTGGAAGGTAAACTTAAATTAAGCTCTAAGAGGGTTGAAACTAATCGCAAAGTTATTGACAGCACCAGCCTGATGCTTAGTGGCAATTTGCGGTTTTTGGCAGATGTGTAAGTTTCACGAATTTTTGGATTTATCTATTACGAATTTGGAAAAACCTATGGATACAAAAGTCATAGAGCATTGAGTTATCTTTAATTAGGAAAAAATGGTACATTAATTAGAGTTGCAAGTGAAAAGTTATGCCTAAAATAAGAACAATACGCCAAAAACTTTAATCAATCGTGTTGACCAAATTTTTGACTTTTTGGCTAGTTTTTAAACACTCTTTTCTCCCCATTAATTCTTGTAAAGGCATGACCATATGACAGAGAGGGAAAGAGAGAGTTGTTCTTGAGGGCACGAGTGAATGATTTTGAAGAGATTATGACATGCATTCAACATGAATCAAATATTTGGGACCTCGTGCTTTGGATTTCTTCATCTTCATTATCTTTAATCTTTGAACCACCACCAACACTAAAATCTTTGGGAATTAGCTTCAAGCTATTATGTGTTGCATGTTGATTTCTATTATAAATTAAAGGTTTTGCATTAAACTCTTATATGTACACATGTGTGAGGTTCGGGTTGAGATTTATTATTTTTGATGGTTTATGTTTATTATTTTATAAATTTGATGATTTCACAAGAAACACACATTGCATGTTAACAAAAATGAAGATTGAGCTACGATCCACAAGTATAAATACTTATATAACTAAACTTCATAATTTACTATATAAATGACTACTTGTGGGTATATTCTCAAGATTCTCACAATGTATCATACATATGAATTATTTTTGACTTCATTATGCTAATGGATAGCTTATTACTTTTTCATATGGTATGATATTTTACTATTGTTTTGGTATTTTTGGCATTGTATTATTCTTCAACCTAGTATATTATATTATTTACGCCTATGACAATCTTACATCTAGGTTATGTCCTATGGGAGGA
Organism: Lonicera japonica; assembly: GCA_021464415.1. Taxonomy (NCBI): domain Eukaryota; kingdom Viridiplantae; phylum Streptophyta; class Magnoliopsida; order Dipsacales; family Caprifoliaceae; genus Lonicera; species Lonicera japonica. The sequence continues at coordinate 24,015,687 of CM038463.1, forward strand.
CTTGGCTATGGGAGCCGTACTGTGCATAGTGGATACATTAATACCCAGATTGACTATGCGAGGACTAGGCTATGGAAGCCATACTAGCCTGGTAGCGATAATAGTGCATTATTGTTATATTTTCACCTATGGATGGTTAATTTTACATATATGGTACATGTAATGTACTTTGATTTGGATGGGACTTATATGTAATGCGTTGCACCACACGATATATTGTTACACAGCTTATATATTTATCTTTGTTTTATTTATTTATTTATTTATTTTTAATATGCACTTGGTGTGTGGATGCCTAGTTGTGGTTTTATATAAAAGCCTATAGTTCCCCCTGAACCCATTTGGCTCACTCTTTTCCCACATAGGTACTTCCACTGGCATACAGGGGCAGTTGAGCAAAAGTAAGGGCGTGGCTCCTTAGATTGCCTCTGATCTTGTTAGTTTTTAGAGTCTTTCGTGACGGAAAGACCGTGGTTCTAAATTTCTAATTTAATTCAAATATGTATTAAACTATGACATTATTGTATAATTATTGAACTTTGTTGTATTTTGGACCCTTTCTATGGGTTATGGATATTGTAGTATTTTACTTTCAGTTATGGCAGACTTATTTTTCCTATTGTTGAATTTATTTTGATAGATGGACTATGTAAATGGGATGTGAACATGTTTGAATGTATATTGATAATTGGTGACAAATATGTTACATTTTAGTCAACCGCCCGCATAACGGTAAAGGCTAACTTGTAAAACACAAGTGAACAAATTATTAATAGTAAAACTAAACATGGTTCTTTCACTCTATCGATATCTAAAAATGAAATTTCACTTCACTTACACCATTGCACATGAGTATTTATTTATGCATTTTAAGGTCTACTAATTTCTTTGCCGTTGCAAGTGACGACATTCCCATGATAGCCCACTCCTGGAGCTCAATGACTCCTTATGGGAATCAAGGGTGTCACATTATTATCACTATACTATTTTTATTTATATTATTATTATTCTTTGTTTTTTTCCTTTAAAAGAGGGGAAACTGGCCCTAAAATTTTATTTTATCAAAGAAACTTATAAAGCCCTACCTAGTTCTTAGGCAAGGAATACCATACCTTTTCAAATTAACAATCCCCCTGAGACCCATATGTATTAATTTTTTTTCGATTTGGAGGAGGTCTACACCATTTGAGGATAAAAAATTTCTTCCTTTTTCACAATCCCCTCTTCAATTCCCAGATTTCGAATAAAAATATAATCCCTTTCATAACTCGACTAGCAAATCTTATGGTGTCCCAACACAGCAACCACATAGTTCTAATACTACTAATAATCCATTCAAAACCATATAAGGAATTTTCCAATAGCCCCCTATTCAGATTTTTCCACAACTTCCAGCAAATACAAGCAACAATTATATATGATTATTACAACTTTGTGGAAAGGAAAAACCATTTTGGTTAAGAACTATCCATTGAGCTTAAAATGAAGAAAGGCTGGTGAAGTTTGAACACCTAATAAAGATTCAAAATGCATCCACCAAAAAATTGCACAAGAAATTTTTGATCATTTTATTGACGCGATTTTCAATAGCTATTTTTTTAAGTTGGTGTAATATTTTTTAGCAAATTATTGAACAATTTTGTTCACGCGATGCTAAATTTTTTTTTCTTTTGTATTTCTACCTAGTACACCAGTCCTCAATCAAATTTCTGTGTAATCCCATAAGAATAAAAATATTAGGATTGATATAGAAATTTTGGGTAATATGTAAACTGTTTTTTTTGTGACGTAACTTTGTATGAAAATTCCTCTCAGATGTTGGCTGGTCGTAAATAAATTTTGTGTTGGCATTTTATGAGCTATTAAATGCCTTTGACAATTGTTTGCTAATAACCTTATATATATATATATGGTATGAAGATTAGCAAGTATATTATTACTGATAAGAAGCCAATTGACAACGTTTAATATATTACTAGAATCCTATTTTAGGTATAGTTAAGACTGAATTAAGCAAATAATGCTCCGCATAATTTGGCATAACTTTCAGTCATTCATCATCGATCACTACAAGCTGATTGTAACTTTAAGCTCTATTTAACTCTCTCTCTCTCTCTCTCTTTCTCATTTTGTGCTAGAATTTGTGTTATTATGCTTGATTTCGTAACTCTTTATGTTTTTTGGTTGCCTCATGTATGTTTTGGTACTCTAGGTTAAGTGCACTATAAGAAAAATGTCATTTAATTTGTCGAAGAAGCACTTAGTTGCTACATGATTCGCCGCTAAAGTTAGCATTGCCAAAGGGTTTTAAGTAGGAATATTGGATTGCCACAAACTTCTTAACATTTATGGAATTCCTCGTAAATTTAATTTGTTGTTGGTGTTTTAATATACATACTCTTGTTATCATTTAATCAGTTACTTATTACTTGTCCTTGACATTTACATGGTTTTAACCTATAAAGATTGAGTGTAGATTAATTGTTCCACAATTACTTTTAACAAGTTAATTGGCTATATAGTGCAATAATGCAATCATTCTTTCTTGATAAAATAGAACCTGAAAGGTTAAACTCTAATTGCAACTAACTTGGTTGACTTCATGCTTGATAAGAACCAACAAAACCTACAAAACTTGAGCAGTTAAGAGTAGCATATAGCTGGGGAAACTTTTGCTTGGTTGAATGTTTATATTAACATATATATATATATATGGCTATATGAATGCTTGCTCAAGCACCTTAAGTTACGCCTTCCCTGTTTACCACCCGAGGTCAGGAATTACCATAATAGATGATGATGATGATTCATTTATATGAGGTGTTCATCATTGATGAAGCACAACCTTACCAACCACACTAAAATATGAGGTATGCTTTGTATATATGCGCACAAAATAGCCTAATAATATTCATAAGGAAAATGGCGATGATACGTATGATAATAATGTGTGTGTTTACCGCCCATGGTCAGCTTGCCACAAAAGATGATATATGAGTCATTATTTGTATATGCACAAAATAACATGATTATCATTAAAGGGTATAATGAGGATTTTTATTAAGAGACTGTGTGCGTAAGTGTGTATAAAGTCCATTACTTTTTTGAAATTTTTTTTTGCAACTAATGTGAAAGCATATCATATTACATTAACATCACAAATTTCTCACCTTGCTAAATTAATCACAATACATTTCTTTTTCTACTTCAACAGAGTTCTTGTTACTACAGAAAAACAACCTATGGAAAGAAATGGGAAATGATGTATATAGGAAAAAAATAAAGAAATGATCGCATTTTGGCAAATTGGTTGTAATAGTCGGCTAATCCCAGAAAGCTACGGATCTCAGTCATATTGATCAATCGACCCTAATTCAACATGGTTTCGATTTTAGCTAGAGTCACTACACGGCCTACAATTTTTACTTCCTTTGTCCAAAAATCGCATTTGGAAAATTTTGCATAGAGTTTATGGTCTCTAAGAAATTTCAAGGCTATACGGTGATGATTCACGTGTTCGAATTTAGTATAAGAATAGATAAATATGGCTTCTATAAAAACTATCCAGAAATAATCGAGGTGGGTGATAAACGCATAATATTGTCATGCATAAGCTCTTTCCCAGAGTCGCATGACGCGTTTGTTGCTTTAATTCTGCCTAATTATCCGCTTATCTTGAGATTAGTGTCTTAGCGAGTTTTGTATCTAACATGGCCCAAGTTGGTGTGTATTTTGTAGTATTCCATGTGTTTGTAGGATTGGAGTACAATGGCATTGCATGAAGTGATCAAGAGTAAGCTCGGAGGCTTGCAAAGTGCTGAGTGAACAAGTTCCAGACCCATGATCGATCATGGGCAAAGCCATGATCGATCATGGTTGCAAGATTTTCTGGCAGAGCACTTCCATGATCGATCATGGGCATAACCATGATCGATCATGGCCCTTGCAACTTGGCCATTTCACACCCAAAATGGGCTATTTTAGTGGTTTAAGCTATTTTAGATATTTAGTTAGATATTTTGCAACCTTTTAATATATATTATTTTCTCTTAGCTTCTTGGCTAAGACATCTAAGTTTTTGTACAAGTTCTAGAGAGAAGTGGGAGCTAAAACCTTGTAATTTCTTCTTCTTCTTGTAAGTTTACTTTGATTTTAAGAAATGAATGCTTCTTCTATAATTCTTGTTTCGAGTATTATGGAGTAGTCTTTTACTAAGGTTACGGAGGTGAACCGCGATATAATATTCGGTGATTTATGGCTCAATCCATGTTTAAAGTTTGAGAAATAGTTGTAAATCCTTTTCTTCTTCATTTCCTCCATTGTTGCAAGCTTTCTAGGTATATTCATAATATTAAGACTTTATATGCCTTGTATATTTAGTGCTTGGTTGTTAATGAACATACAACATATTTATATGGTTCTAAAAAGCTTGTAGTCCCTTTCCCCCATCCATGGAGTTTTTCCCTCTTCATAGAAATTATGAATAGTTCTTAAAACTCCATAGATGGATTTTAAATTTGTTTAGCTTATCTTTGATTCATTTATTGATATATTGAGTGCTTCTTACACTTTATGTGATACTTAGACTCTTTATTTTCTACCATATGTGATAAATGATGAGTTGACTAATTTATCCCATAAACTTTATTCCGTTTCATTGTTAGGATTCACTTTATAATTTTCATTCTTTAAATCATGAGATTACCACACTTGCTTGATGTTAAATCTTTTTATGATGAGTTCGTCATATCTATCTCGGATTAGCTTCATCGGGAATGGGTTGCCTTGCTTCACACCCGTAGCTAAGAGGTAGGAATGATAACCTCGTCTTTGGTGGTATGTCGTTTGTATCTCTCTTGATATAGCTTCAATTCGGGAATGAGTCGCCTAGCGTCGCACCCTCTGCTATTGAGAGATACACCAACATTCTCCATTTCTCGAGAATCCTTGTGTTCTAATCTTAGTATGAGCTAATGATCACCGTTTCTTAAATCGTAACTAATCTCCACCTACCTTAGTGCTTTCTTATTTATTTTCGCATCTGTTTTACATTTACGTTGTTCTACAACAAACCAACTCACAGAAACCAGAAAATCACTTAATCCGTAATCCATTCCATTCCTCTTCACTTATCCCTGTGGTTCGACACTCGGACTTCCGAGACTATATTACAACTTGACGTGCCTGCACTTGGGCTCTATCGCAACGCGTTATTTAAGCGGCATCAAGTTTTTGGCGCCGTTGCCGGGGATAAGGCAAAAGGCGGATTCTGGGTTTTGTATAAAACCATTCTGTAAGTATTTCTCTCTATTTGATTAATTTATTTTTCTCCCTTATTTTCTGTTTTATTTTGTAGAGTTCCCAAGGAGTGATTCGAATCATTGTCCAAGCCCATGCAAGGGCGATTGTTTGTGGATATTCGAATTAGCCCTCCCACATCTCCAAGAATGGCAAACCAAGGTAGAGCCGCGGATCACGAGAGCGATAATGAAGGGGAAGGTGCCAACAATGTTCCTCATGTTAGGACCATGAGAGACTACCTTCAACCGCCTCGGGCAACTTCGAATTCGTGCATTGTGCTTCCCGCTGGCCAAGCCGGAGCATTCTCTTTCAAACCGGGTATGCTTCAACATATCCCTTCTTTTCATGGTATGGAGTCGGAAAACCCATACTTGCACTTGAAAGACTTTGAAGAAGTCTGCTCCACATTTCGTGAGGCAAATGTTAATGAGGATGTCATGCGTTTAAAGCTCTTTCCTTTCTCCCTAAAAGATAAAGGAAAAATTTGGCTAAATGCCCAAAGACCACAATCAATTCGGTCTTGGCAAGAACTTCAAGCGGAATTTCTAAAAAAATTCTTTCCCGTTCATAGAACCAATGCTTTAAGAAGGGCGATATCTAATTTTTCGCCAAAAGAAAATGAAACTTTTTATAAGTGTTGGGAAAGATACAAGGAACTTCTAAACGCATGCCCTCACCATGGTCACGAAACGTGGAGCCTTGTTAGTTTTTTCTATGAATCTCTCACCCCTGATATGCGTACGTTTGTTGAGACCATGTGTAATGGTCAATTCTTAAGTAAGAATCCCGATGAGGCTTTATTGTATTTTGATGAATTAGCGGAAGGTGCCCAAAATTGGAACACCTATTCCGAGGAACCCAAAGCAAAAACTCAAGGAAGGGGTGGGTTGTACCAAGTGTCTAATGAGGATGACATGGGTGCGAGGTTATTCCAATTGTCTAAGAAAGTAGAGGCAATGGAAGCAAGTAAGTTTAAGGAGGTCAACGTAGTATCCTCGAGTCAGTTGTGTGTCATTTGTGAAAATTCAGGACACACCACCGAGGATTGTCCTACCATTCCCGCTTTCCGGGAAGTCCTCAAAGATCCCGCCCAAGTCAATGCTTTACACCAGTACAACCAAAACCGTAACCAAAACGATCCTTATTCTCAAAGGTACAATGAAGGATGGAAGAATCACCCCAATTTCAGTTGGGGAGGAAATCAAAGTCAGAACCACAACCAATATAATCAGAACCAAAGGCAACAACAACAACCTCAAAACTCTTTTGTTCCACCTCAGAATCAAAATCCCAACCAAAACTTGGAAGCTTTGTTGAGATCATTTGTGGACAAAACGGATCGTGATGTGGGTGAGTTAAAAACTCAAATGTCTAAACTCACCACCGCCCTAGCTACCCAAGAGAAGGGAAAATTCCCCTCTCAACCTTTAGCGAATCCTAGAGGTCAAGTTCAAGTAGTAGAGGGAGGAGAGTCTAGCTCCAAGATAGAAGAACTCAAATCTATCACAATCTTGAGAAGTGGTAAGGAGGTAGACAAAACTATTGTTCCTAAAACCCCCAAGGTGGCGGACATAGTTAATCCCACGCATGTTGAGGAGTCGGAGGTAGAAAAAGTTGTGAGTGAAGAGAAGAAGAGAGAGGAAGAGAGACAAGGAAAGGAGGATCTTGAGAAAATCAAGAACGGAATTAAGGTCCCTTTCCCGGAGAGATTGAACCAACCATCCAAATCTAATACTGAGATTTTGGATGTGTTTCGACAAGTGAAAATCAACATTCCATTGCTTGACGCGGTCAAGCAAATACCTTCGTATGCTAAGTTCCTCAAGGACTTATGCACGACAAAACGAAGGTTGAATGTTAAGAAGAAGGCCTTTATGGCGGAGCAAGTGAGCTCGCTCATGCAAGGCACAAGAGCCCCTAAGTTCAAGGACCCCGGTTGCCCCACAATTTCGTGTGTCATAGGAAATTGTAGGATCAAAAATGCTTTGCTAGATTTGGGAGCAAGTGTGAACGTACTCCCATATTCTGTATATCAACAATTGGGGTTGGGTGAGTTGAAACCCACGAGGGTTACTATTCAATTAGCGGACCGATCCGTTAAGATACCAAGAGGGATAGTCGAAGATGTGCTTGTTCAAATTGACAAGTTTTATTTTCCCGTTGACTTTATCATCCTCGACATGCAACCCGTGTCGAATCCCGCTAAGGAGATTCCAGTTATCCTTGGGCGACCATTTCTTGCTACTTCTAATGCCATAATAAATTGCAAGAATGGAATTGTGAAGTTAGCATTTGGAAACATGACTTTAGAGCTAAACGTGTTCTCCTTGAGCAATCAAAGAGACGACGATGATGATGAGGAAAGTGAACACGTAAACATGATAGAGTCATGTATCCAAGACCACTTTGTGGCAAATTTCGAATCGAAGTCAATGGAAGGTTATCTAACCACTTCCGATGAACTCGAGGATTGTATGCAAGTGTTTTCCTTGTGTGACAAACAGGTTGAGTTTTTGGAGAAAGAGGAAAACACACAATCTCCCACCAAAAAGCTGGAAGGAAAAATGGATCTCAAGCTATTGCCGAGCAATTTGAAGTATGCCTTTTTGGGAGCTTCAGATACCTTCCCAGTTATCATCTCGTCCGAACTTTCGGATGACCAAGAAGGAAGGTTAGTTCATTTGCTTGGTAAATATAAAAAAGCTTTTGGTTGGACTCTTGCCGACCTCCAAGGAATAAGCCCTTTGATTTGTACACATAAAATTCACTTGGAGGATGGGGCAAAAACATCAAGGCAATTTCAACGCCGGTTGAATCCTAACATGCAAGAAGTGGTTAGGAACGAGGTGTTGAAATTATTGGATGCAAAGATCATCTATCCAATCTCGGATAGTAAATGGGTTAGTCCAACTCAAGTGGTACCGAAAAATCGGGTCTTACGATAGTCAAGAACGACTCAAACGAGTTGATTCCACAAAGAGTCACCACCGGGTGGCGAATGTGTATTGACTACCGTAAACTCAATGAGGCTACTCGTAAAGATCATTTCCCCCTCCCCTTTTTGGATCAAACTCTAGAGAGGGTAGCGGGTCATGAATATTACTCTTTCCTCGATGGTTTTTCCGGGTACAATCAAATTGAGATTGACCTAGATGATCAAGAAAAAACCACCTTTACATGTCCTTTTGGTACCTTCGCTTATCGAAGAATGCCCTTTGGTCTATGTAATGCACCGGCCACTTTCCAACGGTGCATGCTAAGTATCTTCAGCGATATGGTGGAAAGGACTTTGGAAGTTTTTATGGATGACTTTACCGTCTATGGCAAGTCATTCGACAATTGCTTGGCTAACCTGGAACAGGTCTTGGGAAGATGCGTGGAAAAACAATTGGTATTGAACTGGGAGAAGTGCCATCTTATGGTTACCAAGGGAATTGTTTTGGGGCACATCATTTCTTCAGAAGGAATCGAGGTGGATAAAGCTAAAATTGAGTTGATTGCTAAACTTCCTACACCGAAGAATGTCAAAGATGTTCGATCTTTTCTAGGACATGCCGGGTTTTATAGGAGGTTTATCAAGAACTTCAGTTCCATTTCCAAGCCCATGTGTAGTCTACTTCTCAAGGATGCACCCTTTCAGTGGGATGCCAAGTGCGAGGAAGCCTTTGTCTCTCTGAAGCATATGCTTACTACTGCGCCGATTATGCAGACACCGGACTGGAGCTTGCCATTCGAGCTTATGTGCGACGCAAGTGACTATGCGGTGGGAGCGGTTCTTGGTCAACGAAAAGACAAGAAACCGGGTGTGATATACTATGCAAGTAGGACCTTGAATGATGCGCAAATGAACTACACCACGACAGAGAAAGAGCTTCTAGCAATTGTCTTCGCCCTAGACAAGTTTCGATCCTATTTGATAGGATCGCCAATTGTGATTTTCACGGATCACGCGGCATTGAAGTATCTATTCACAAAGAAAGATGCCAAGCCGCGGCTTTTGAGGTGGATACTCTTATTGCAAGAATTTCATTTAAGCATCAAGGACAAAAAGGGAATCGAGAACGTGGTGGCCGATCATCTGTCTCGACTCACTTTTACGAACAACATTGAAGAAAGCCCGATCCAAGATTCGTTTCCAGACGAACAATTATTGGCAATCTCGACGCTCCCATGGTATGCAGACATTGTAAATTATCTTGTAACTGACAAGATACCAAAGTCATGGGGCGCACAAGATAGAAAAAGGTTTTTGAGTGAAGTGGGTCGATTCTATTGGGATGAACCGTACCTGTTTAAGTATTGTGCGGATCAGATTATCAGACGGTGCATCCCAGAGGAAGAAGTGGAGAGAGCTCTATCTTTCTGTCATTCTGAGGCTTGCGGAGGACACTTCTCGGCAAAGAAGACCACCGCGAAGATTCTGCAAAGTGGATTGTATTGGCCGTCGCTTTTTAAGGACGCACAACGCTTTTGCAAGGCATGTCAAAGATGCCAAATGCTTGGAGGGATCTCCAAGAGGAATATGATGCCTCTCAACCCGATTCTGATGATCGAAATCTTCGACTGTTGGGGCATCGATTTTATGGGACCATTCCCATCCTCCTACAGTAATCTTTATATTTTAGTTGCCGTAGATTATGTTTCGAAATGGGTGGAAGCCCAAGCGTGTAAGAAAAACGATCACAAAGTGGTGATCCGATTTCTGAAAGAACACATTCTTGCACGTTTTGGCACCCCCAAGGCAATAATAAGCGATGGCGGTACTCACTTTTGCAATAAACCGTTTCAATCATTAATGCAAAAGTACGGTGTAAATCACAAAGTATCGCTCGCTTATCACCCTCAGACTAACGGTCAAGCCGAGCTGGCAAATAGGGAGATCAAACAGATTCTAGAGAAAACGGTAAACCCGAACCGCAAGGATTGGTCATTAAGACTGACCGACGCACTTTGGGCCTACCGTACTGCGTACAAAACAACTCTAGATATGTCTCCCTATCGCATTGTATATGGAAAACCATGTCATTTGCCAGTAGAGTTGGAACACAAATCATACTGGGCAACTAAGATGGTTAACTGTGATTTCGAAAAAGCCGGGCTTGACCGTAAGTTGCAAATTGATGAAATCGAGGAATTGAGAAGAGATGCATATGATAATGCGAAGATAAGCAAGGAACGTGCCAAATTTTTTCATGATAAATCTATTTTAAGGAAAGAATTCAAACTTGGGCACAAAGTTCTTATTTATGATACTCGTCTGCATCTCTTCCCCGGGAAATTGAAGTCTCGTTGGACCGGCCCATACATTGTCCGTCATGTATTTCCTTTTGGGGCTGTGCAAGTTGAGGATCCCAAAACCGGCTATGTTTTTAAAGTAAATGGACAACGTTTAAAGCCATTTTTAGAATTCCCAATTCGAGAGGAGTCCACCCCTTTCGAAGACCCGACTTATGCCTAACAAGCATAGGTCGATTCTGTAAATAATGTCTTTTTGTAGTATTTTTGAGTTTCAGGAATTTTTGGGCGAGATTGGATCGAGCTGGACCAAGTTGGGGGGAGTGGAAAGGTGTTTCAAGTGAAGAAATCTCATGGGAGAATTTTTGTTGAAGGCATGATCGATCATGGTTATACCCATGATCGATCATGGGATCAAATTGAGGAGGCAGTGCACTTCCATGATCGATCATGGTGAAATTTTCCTGCGGCAGTAGACTTCCATGATCGATCATGGGCAAAGCCATGATCGATCATGGTCCCTCTTAAAAACAGAGCAGCCGTTTCTAAACCCCAAAAATCGTGCCCCATTTTCTCTCTAACTCCCATTTCTCTCCATCTCCCTTCTTCAAACCTTCAACAATCATCATATCAAACCCTCCCCTAGCCTTTCCACCTCCATAAACTCTCAATTTCACCCCCAAACTCCAAACCCATCTACTATCAACACCTCTTTCTCTCTCTAAAACCCCAAACCCCCAATTTCGAGCCCTACTCCCCAAAATTTTGAAATTTCTCTCTATTTCTCCCCTCTCCCCACATCAATGGCTGCCATTACTCCAGTTAACAAGCCAGAAGAGCTTCAAGCCGCGAGGGGTGGGTACCGCGGGTTCCGTAGCCGTCAGGAGTACGATTGGTGGAATTACGCTTTCAGGAACCGAGCTGTGATGATCGAGAGGCCTGTGATTATTGGTGCCTTGGACGATTTCCCTCAAATGGGAACATTCGAAAGACACGAGGGGTGGGTTCAATATTTGCGACAACCAGGTAATCAATGTAATCTCACTCTATGTCGTGAATTTGTAGCAAGTTTGGTGCGTGTGCCCAATGCTGCTTATGCCTATGTTGCCCACGTACGTGGGAGAACTGTTCCTTTCAACCTCGAGGTTGTTAGTAGAGTCACGGGGATTCCGGCATTGCCGGATGGCAGCTATGACCTCCCTCATTCAGCCCGTATTTTATACCCCACTGATGACGAGTTGGCTACGTTCTTAGCCGGTCGTCCAATGACTTGGATTGGCACGCAATTCGATAGGAACAATTTAGCACCACAATTCAGGACCCTGTGGCTTGTTGTAGCCAATGCGTTAGATCCCACCTCGCACATTCAACATTTGTACACCTATCATGCCTATGTTCTATATGTAATTGCTCGCAATAGGCCGTGTTGTTTGGTTCGCTACATAATGCGAAAAATCATGAAAGTCTATGACACGGTAGCCCATAACGAAACGATAAAATTTGGTGTGCTTCTGACCCGCATTTGTTTGGAGGCGGGTGTCCAAGAAAGGGACACCGATGTCAGAAAGATACAGCGGGCCCCGATAAACAGGTCCACCCAGGCTAGAGCCGCCGGACAACTGAGAAATAGGCCAAGTTCTTCCACAGCCGCACCACAACAGTGGGATAGCGAAGAAGAAGGGGCAGAGGAAGCAGGAGCGGATGTTCCGGGTCAGTCAAGGCGTAGAAGAAGGGCAAGCTCTGGGCCTGTGGATGACAATAGGGAGTTCATTAGAGAGCAGTTTGAGCAGATGACTGCTTTGATGCAGACCGGGTTTGCTAGCGTCAACGAGAGGGTAGAGATTATGGTATTGCGTCAGGACCGTTTGGAGGCAGATATTGCAGCTCAGGTCGAGGCACGAGTTGCAGCTCAGATGACGACTCAGCAGGAGTTCATACGCCAGCAGTTCGAGGCGTTGTATGGTCGTTTTCCACCACCCCCACCTTCTGATATGTGATGATGATGTGATAGCCTGAAAACTCTTTAAGTACCTATATTTATGCTTAGTTTTATTTTATTTCTTTTGGGTTGTATTAGAATTAAGACTTGATGTTAACTCTAGAACTTGGTTTTAATGATTGAATATTATAGTTTTTACTTTTGAATTCTAATTCTAACCCGTTTTGTGAATAGTTTTTGTTTATCTCTTATTTTTGTCTCATGGAGAGCAAAGTCATTGTAGCCCTTCCGTGCGTTGTTGTTGTTCTCTTTACATTGAGGACAATGTGTGTTTCAAGTGGAGGGGGGTACGTTATTTTGTGTTTATTTTGTTTGGCTTGCTATCAGTCATTCCCATGAGTAGAAGAGATTTGTTCAATTTTTTTTTTTAGAAGTTTGAAAATTGATGATTGATTGATATTTTGTTCGATGAAGATTATTGTTTCATTAGCTTTTGGCATAAATTCTTTGATCTAGATAGGAATTTGAATGATAATCTAAATTGCCTTGCTCCACTTAGTCTCATATCCCATTATATTCTCATGCTCCACATGCTAGATTGCTTCGGTTGTTTTCAATTCGGTAATAACACCTAGATTTATTTTCATTGAGAGAAGAAAAATTTTTGTCCAAAAATAATGGAAGCTCTTTCGAAAAGATCCTCCAATGAGAGGACAAAAGCATAGCACTTTGATAACTTGGATGACTTTTATCCTAATATTGACTTAAAGCTTCACTTGACTAAATCTTAAGTCTCTTTGTCTAATATTATGGATGGGTATAGGTTGCCATATGGGAAAGGGTGAATAGCTTCCTTTAAGCTCCAATGAATGAGCAGAATTTTGAAAAATTTCATAAGTGAGACCGCTGCCCCCCATAGAGACGAAAACCACCCTGTTCTAATTTAGCGAAATTTTCAAGTAAAAGATAAAGAAAGTGCTTAGAATCGACATATCTTGGAGCTTTTGTTTTTGAAAAAGTTCTCTCTTCCTTCTTGAATGATTATGACTCTTTGTGTTTACATCGAATTGTTTGAATCGAAGTCTGGTATTTGAGCATTGGAGAATATGTGATTGTGTTCTAAAGGAGATAGGTGAATTAGATGATCATTCAAAAGTCCGTCATTCTGGAAAATTGATAATAATGCCTCTTGCTTTGCAAATTGAAACTTGAATCTTCATTCTCACCATTCATCATGATCAAACTTCCAATGTTTGTAGGTATCATTTCTGAAAACCTTCACGAGATGCAACTCGTCTTCTTTGGGAACTTAGAAGTTAACAATTTTTTTGTTTAAGCATAGTGCTTTTGTAATTATATATTTTTGTCTTGCTAAGGGACTAGCAAGAGATAAGTTGAGGGGAGTTGATAAACGCATAATATTGTCATGCATAAGCTCTTTCCCAGAGTCGCATGACGCGTTTGTTGCTTTAATTCTGCCTAATTATCCGCTTATCTTGAGATTAGTGTCTTAGCGAGTTTTGTATCTAACATGGCCCAAGTTGGTGTGTATTTTGTAGTATTCCATGTGTTTGTAGGATTGGAGTACAATGGCATTGCATGAAGTGATCAAGAGTAAGCTCGGAGGCTTGCAAAGTGCTGAGTGAACAAGTTCCAGACCCATGATCGATCATGGTTGCAAGATTTTCTGGCAGAGCACTTCCATGATCGATCATGGGCATAACCATGATCGATCATGGCCCTTGCAACTTGGCCATTTCACACCCAAAATGGGCTATTTTAGTGGTTTAAGCTATTTTAGATATTTAGTTAGATATTTTGCAACCTTTTAATATATATTATTTTCTCTTAGCTTCTTGGCTAAGACATCTAAGTTTTTGTACAAGTTCTAGAGAGAAGTGGGAGCTAAAACCTTGTAATTTCTTCTTCTTCTTGTAAGTTTACTTTGATTTTAAGAAATGAATGCTTCTTCTATAATTCTTGTTTCGAGTATTATGGAGTAGTCTTTTACTAAGGTTACGGAGGTGAACCGCGATATAATATTCGGTGATTTATGGCTCAATCCATGTTTAAAGTTTGAGAAATAGTTGTAAATCCTTTTCTTCTTCATTTCCTCCATTGTTGCAAGCTTTCTAGGTATATTCATAATATTAAGACTTTATATGCCTTGTATATTTAGTGCTTGGTTGTTAATGAACATACAACATATTTATATGGTTCTAAAAAGCTTGTAGTCCCTTTCCCCCATCCATGGAGTTTTTCCCTCTTCATAGAAATTATGAATAGTTCTTAAAACTCCATAGATGGATTTTAAATTTGTTTAGCTTATCTTTGATTCATTTATTGATATATTGAGTGCTTCTTACACTTTATGTGATACTTAGACTCTTTATTTTCTACCATATGTGATAAATGATGAGTTGACTAATTTATCCCATAAACTTTATTCCGTTTCATTGTTAGGATTCACTTTATAATTTTCATTCTTTAAATCATGAGATTACCACACTTGCTTGATGTTAAATCTTTTTATGATGAGTTCGTCATATCTATCTCGGATTAGCTTCATCGGGAATGGGTTGCCTTGCTTCACACCCGTAGCTAAGAGGTAGGAATGATAACCTCGTCTTTGGTGGTATGTCGTTTGTATCTCTCTTGATATAGCTTCAATTCGGGAATGAGTCGCCTAGCGTCGCACCCTCTGCTATTGAGAGATACACCAACATTCTCCATTTCTCGAGAATCCTTGTGTTCTAATCTTAGTATGAGCTAATGATCACCGTTTCTTAAATCGTAACTAATCTCCACCTACCTTAGTGCTTTCTTATTTATTTTCGCATCTGTTTTACATTTACGTTGTTCTACAACAAACCAACTCACAGAAACCAGAAAATCACTTAATCCGTAATCCATTCCATTCCTCTTCACTTATCCCTGTGGTTCGACACTCGGACTTCCGAGACTATATTACAACTTGACGTGCCTGCACTTGGGCTCTATCGCAACGCGTTATTTAAGCGGCATCAGTGGGGATGGAAAATATGATGCGCTAAGTCCATAAAGGTTGCAAGGGCAATGCTTAGTCCGAATGGCATCACTAAAAACCCAAAGTCTCCATAATAGGTACGGAAGGCAGTCTTAGGAATCATCCTCTTGGACTCTCATGTGGTGGTACCCCGATCTAAGATCAATCTACGAGAAGAAACATGCCCCATAGATTTGATCAAAGAGGTCATCTATACAAGGGAGATGATTCTTATTCTTTATGGTCATTTTATTCAATTGGTTATAATCAATACAAATCCACATAGATTTGCCAGCCTTTTTCGCAAATGGAACAGGTGATCCTCATAAGATGAACTAGGACAAATGAATTATTTGGTCAACAAATCCTCTAATAGGATCTAGAGACATTTAGGCTCGGACGGCGCTAATTGGTAAGGTGGGAGCAGCTCTAGGTACAAGGTCTATTAAGAATTTGATTTCATGGTGCGAAGGCAAACCAGGTAAGTCTTCAAGAAAAATATCTATGAATTCATTGATAATAGGAACATCAAAAGGCATTAAAGGTGGTGTTTGATAGCTCACAATACTTGATAACCACCCCCACATAGTCCCTTTGCTCATTCATTGCATATGTTACTAGATACAGATTGTACTTCTCCCTAATGAATATGATTGTTTATCCCCTAAAGTGGGAAATGGAAACTTTCTTAGCATAGCAATCAATTCAGCCTTATATTTAGTTAACCGATCCATCCCAAGAATAAATGGAGCCATGTCCATGATAATGAAGTTATCTGCCATATGATGATCATAGCAGAGAGTAAGAACCGTGATAAAACACTTATTAAGAATGATGCCACCACCCATTGGAGTCCCAATCCTAACACTTTAACTTAAGTTCCTAGTCTTCAATCCCAAACTAGATGCATATATAGATGAATTAAAAGAATGAGTTGCATGGGTATATTGAATAAAACATTAACTCTACTTGTAAAAAGAATGAGACTACCTTTCATTACAGTGTGGTCTTCTTGATCCAGTATCGAGGTAAGTGTGAACACACGACCTCCTTGAGATCCTTCTCCGTGTGGTGGGTTTGGGTGATTAGTTGTTAGGGTATATAGTTTGATTGGTTACTACTCCCACTCTAGGTTTGGCTTTGTCCCTGATTCACACTTTGAGAATATCGGCCACCTAATCTGGCCGATTGACTTCTACCCCTACTATTACTTCAGCCCTTACCACTATTTCCATTTCCAAGGCGGTCACTTTGAGTTGCATCTGTTTTAATTTTTAGGACACTTTCTAGTATAATGTCCAGCCTCATAAAAATTATAGCAAACGTCAATTGAACCTCCATTACTACCACCACTATTTATATACTTTCTCCTAGAAGATTCTAACCTTGATCGAGTCTTCTTATTCCTGTATCACTTCCTGCGTCGATTACCAACAATTTTCCATTTTCTTTCTCGTATTGCTAAAAAAAGAGTGACGAAAATGTTGTACATATTCACTATATTGCCTCAACGCGGCCTCAAACACATCCTTGTAAGTAGGAAAGTTACAAAATCCCATGTTATGGCGATACTCATCATTTAGTGCCAAGAAAAATATTTACTTCTTCTCGTGGTAGGTGAGGTTGTCCATGTAGACACATGACTCTTCAAACTTTCGCTGGTATTCCTCGACCAACTTATTCATTTTCGTAAGCGTCCTAGCCCAATGGAATGCATTAGAAACAAATTGGGCCTGGAAGGCCTCTTTGAATTTAATCCACCTCGTGGTCTCTTTAATCATGTTATGAGTTCTCCACCAATGATGAGCAATCCCTGAGAGCTTTGTGGCTGCAAACTTAACTCGTATTGCCCTTGGAGTTTTTATAACCTTCAGCTTCTCCTTAACCAAATAAAGTCATGTTTTGGCTTTATTTACGCAATTTTAACAATTCAAGAAATTTAGTAAACTGTGCTTACGAATAATAGAATTACCAAACCATTATATGTCAAATGGATTCAAACTGACACCATATATATATATCAAATGGATTATAGGAATTCTCAAAATTTTCAAAATTGTAATAGAATATTCTGGGAATTATGTATATTAATCTAGGTCCATATGTATATCAAAATACTTAGTGTATATCAAGAAGTTTAAGAATTCTCAAAATTCACGATTAAATTTTAGGAATTGTGAATGATTTTTCTTAATATAACAACTCTAATGAATTCAATTATGACGAAATTCGAATTAAAAAAATACTATAATCGTTGTACAATTTAGCCTCACATAACCAAGTAGTCTTACATTCAGATATTGGGAAAAAAAAACTAGAACAAAGCATGCAAATTTACCTAAATCAAAATGGTGAAAAAAAGAACAATTCCAAGGAAATTGAATTCCAAGTATGATGCAACATTCAATAATCAACATTCTGAGTATGAAGTAACATTAATTCAAGTATAAAACAACATTCAAGAATCAAACAACATTACAAACAAACCCAATTCAAGCATCAAACCATAAATCTAGACAAAAAAAACGTTTTAAAGTCTAGAGAGAGAGAGAAGAGAATTCGTGCCATTTACATGAGATTTGTGGAAATAATTCTTGTTTTTGGTATGATTCATTTATGGCTTAACTTGTGTGAGAGAATTGAGAAAATAAGAAGAGAATAATGGAGTTATTTTTCTTTTAGAGAGAGAGAGAGGAGTCTCGTGGCCTTCTGGATGAGAGAGATAATATACTTTTTCTCTTTGACTTAGAGAGTGAGAGTGAAATTACTGAGAGTAAGCATGATGTGGGGCCCGCCAATTAAGGAAAATTCGTGCAAACTCATTAAACAGAGTTTGCACCTGATCACCTCTCAATATATATATATATATCAGTTTAATAGTACGTCTGTCTCTGAGAAGAACTGCACTAGACTAGCTTTTAGAGATAAAATGTCTCTTTTATTGCCATTAATTCTTTCATTTTTCCTAAAGAGATATGAACCGTAATATTTTCTTATCCTTAAGCTGCGTTTGACATACAAAATAAAATAGTTGAATATGATAATTTTATCTTATCCCAGTTTGGTGTTCGTTGAGATTAGATATTTTGGCGGATTATTTATCCCACTAATACTTTTTATCCTACCCAAAGAAGGATTAATGAATCCCACTTAAGAGGTGTGTTATTTCATTCTGTTCGGATATGATAAAATAATCATATGCGATTCTCTAATCCAACACGGCAAACACACCCTAAGAGTGTTTTAATGAATTTAATTAATATGGATAAACATCTACTTCTAATTTCTATTTGGAAGTTTATGAAGGAAAAGAAAGTTACTATCCTCTTTGTTTGGCATTGAGAAGAAAGGGAGAGAAAAGACTGTTTTTTGAAAACCTCATATATAGTTTATGTATAAACAATTAATAGAATATGATATTAGATTACATAAATTCTAATTTCATATTGAAAAGATAATAGCAATACAATACCATATTTTTGTAAGTATTAATTACAGCAATTAAACCACCTTCTAATCCAAATAGGAAAGACAATAATCCACCTAATTCTCAATACAAAGATAAATCTAACCCTATGAAACACATTATAAATAGGCCTACTATCTGTTTTATTTTTCACATGCAGCCTTCTCGATCACCACCCCTCCTAAGTCTAATAACCCTCATTTATCTCTCAGTTTCTACCCTCATTTAGGGTTTCCTCTGTGCTGGAATTCACCCCATTCACACAAAAATTATGTTCTATCTTTATGTTGATTTACTTCTTCTTTCCTTCTGATTCTAAAGGCAAAGGGTTTTGTATATATGTATCTTGATTTTCAAATTAATATAAAACTTTCTTCAATTTGTTCTTAATCTATACCGAAAGGTCTTAAACCGTGGCAGATCTAACACTTCCGGGTTCCGACAAAGTGGATCCTATCCAATATTTTTTTTGACAAGGAGATCCTATCTAATTAATCTATCAAATCAATCCTTAAATTTATATAGCCTTGTTGTGTGTGTGTGGGGGGGGGGGGGGGGGTGTTTTTTTTTAAAAAATATATATATATTATATAGCCTTGTGGTGCTCTTTTTCTTGTTTCATTTTATAGTTATTTGTAGTTCAAATAATTTAGATATGTTTTCCTTTACCAGCTCTTTTGCAATTCATCTCCACAAGATTTTCTAAATCCTTTCCATTTGGGAAATTCGTCATCAAAATTCTATCTCATGTAACTATGAGTTATTCAATACGTAGTGTGTGTTTTGATGTACTAGATCCAAGGTTATAATTCTATTCAGTTTTTCTATTTCCTTAACAAATAATTCTGAACTTTTGGCGGCGAGAAACTTAATTAATTATATGAGATAAATGCTATCTAGTGGCGCTACAATTGACATTTAATCTCAGCTTAAATGTTATATAGCGGCGGCACAATTGACGATTAATGTCTTCAATTTGCGTCACCTTCGCTTTTAATCTTTAAAGACAAACTAATTAATTTGAAAGTGGTTAAATACTACCCTTAGTGTTTTTTTTTTGTTAAGTTTGTGTTTGTCTTTCTTTCCTTCTTAATATCAATAAAATTTCTATCTTTCATTGACTTTTAATAGGTTGTTATATTTATTCACAAGTCATAAGAAGAAGATATTGCTCATGTCATTTCACTTGAAAAAAGTTATTCTGGCGAATTTCACAGATAGTAAGGTAAGAAATGGTTCAGTTAATTCGTAGTTTGTTCATTTCATCTAGTTGATACTCTATATTTCGTTTATTTTTTATAGGTTGCTACTATCTTCGAAATGATAAGGTCATTGTTCATGGCATTTCATTTACAAGATCAATTTAGCAAGGTAAGAAATGCTTCTTTTTCTACTTGATCTTCATATTTCCCCTAGTAAAACAATTTAGTTTATCTTGGAATTTTCATTTAATAATATCTTGATATTGTCTTCTTTAGTGTGCTTTTCATTATAGCCGTTGTTATGCTTATAAGCGGTGTCTTCGGTTTGGATCCGTGTGGATATTAGCCAATCTGCATCCAATCCATCCATGTCGAGGTTTTCAGATTTTGAACCAATCTAGGTAGTTTGGGTTTTTATGCTTTACAGTAATATTGAAGAGAAAATTACTTTCTTTTTGCATTGCTTGGTTTTTTAAGCTTATGTCACCACTAAATTTAGTACATCGGGGTTGATGAACTATGTTGTACAAGGGAATATGATTTTTGAGTGCTTTTTTGTGATAAAATTGTGGGAATTAAGCTTTTATTAGATGACTAATATTTTGAATGTTTGCTAAAAGGATCACTATTAAAATATTCCAGCATCTTCTATACAAAATAACTTCTGTGAACATTTTCTGCTTCTTTTTTCGAAAAAGTGCAATCAAATTTATCTTTAGATAATCTATGAAAACATAATTAATTTCTCCTTTAATTTGTTCATCACTGTAAAATAATTTTTGTGCGCAACTTTGAGTGACAGAATCTTCTGAAGACCAAATTACAGAGGAAGAACCGCCAACTCAGCTGTCACCTGTGGTTGGAAGTGCAAACCGAAAAAGTAAAAAAGAAGGTGATGAAGAGTCGAATGATTCTGAACAAACGTCCCAGATATAGGAATGAGTTTTGTCAAATTCAGGGAGGTTGCCTTGGGAATCAGATTATGTGAGGTCGAGTTGGATGATCTTAATTTGTGGATTCAATGTTGATTTTCATGAAGAGGTAAGTGTCGGCCTGAAAGAGGTGGTGATGTTTTGCCTATTTCTTGGTTATGGGACGGAGAACTGTATGGTGTCGCTTGAAACATGTGTAGAATTGGAGTGCACTTCAAATCAAAACGAATTCTTTTTGTAGATTGTATTGATAAACCTATCAAACGTGCATTGATTTTGTTCAAGGCATGAGTGGGTCAGAAGTTTAAGGAAAGAGACGTTGGTTTGTCATTGCTAAGGACATCTGCTTTGGGTTTCAAAGATATGGAAAATTTCCGCAAGAGACTTGAATCGTATCGCGAGTGAATGGGATTTTAGTTAAAACCCTTGACAAAGAAGATATTTATTCACCATTTTGTGCAACTTTAAGTCATTGTTCATGGCATTTCAGTCAAAGAAAAATACCAAATTGACAATGTATGCATTGCTTACCTTTATTTAAAATCTGTCATTGGAATAGTTCCAGCTAAAAGTGGATTACAAACATTTGTTGTAATGAAATAAATAATTCAATTATCTTATTACAAAGTAAATATTGTTGTTGTACGTGTGCTGAACTGTTTCTTCTCTTTTAATGTTCTATGATATACAAATATATTTCCACCTGTGCATGCCTCAAAGACCTCTTATTCCCGTGGTTATCCCCACTTCTAACACATAATTGTTGCATTAACTAGCATTTTAATTGAATAACATAGAGGAGGATTATCTGTGTCATAGCTGGCGTTTTAAGAATAAAGTCCTGTTGTGGAATATATAGTGCACTCCTTTGATTGATTGCATATATGAAGCATCTACTTTTTGCATACAGTTTTTTGTTTACTTAATGAAAAAAACCCCTTAGTGGTATTTTCGTAGATTCGTAGAAATGTGGAGTTAATACTCTATGCTTCAAAATTAATATGTTGAGTAGTAAGTACTGTTTTAAAAAAGCCCTATGTTGCATATAATTTAAGGAAACTGATTTATTGTAGTTATGCAAAGTACTCAAGACTTTATTTCAATAATTATCAGAGAAATGCAAGAGCAGTGGAATGTGTTGCAGACGTTTGCTTGTGCATAGAATGTGTACTAAAATGTAATAGGAAAGAAATGCATAAAGATAATCTCTGATTTCCAAACTTAATGAAGGTATTAGAGAAGAAAGCATCTAAGTTTGCTGCAACAGTTTTCTGCCATAATTGGTGAATTAGAATTCAGCCACTAAAAGTACAAACATTTTTGGTGAATATAGTGTTTGCCATGTATTTAGAGTTTGTACAAAAAGGTAACTTTAGTACTAATTATGCGTTATTCAACAGAAAAGAAAGAAATGATGGGAAAACTATAAGGTAAAATATGAGTTTGTCTTTAGAGCACATAAATATAACCCTCTTTTAGCGCAACATCCAAACCCCCCCGTCCCAAAACCCCCCAACCCATCTATCTTACTCTGCCATGCACACATATTGATGTTGTGAATAAGTTTATGTATTTAGACAGGGTGAACGGCATTCTTTATCGCTCCATGGATTCAATTCAATACTTTAAGGGCTCATTTGGTTCGACTTTGGGGAATGGAATGTGCATATTTGATTCTTGTAAAGCTTTTTTCTTGGCATCTAAAATGCCATGTCGATGTTTGGCTTAGACATGAATACTCTATTCTTTAAATATTATATTACTTTCACTATGTTTGCTTCAACCGGGAATAAGAAGGGAATAAAGTATCAATTACAAAAATACCCTTCTTTTTATGAGATGAGAAGACATGCATCTCCTAATAATTTTTCAAAAAGGACAATTACTATAATAAGTTACAAAAATTACACATGCCTAATAACTAGCCTACAAAATTACAATTTTTGTAATTAAAAAAAACTTACAACAGGAAAAAAGAAAAGAAAAAAGTTCTAAACATTTTTTTTGTAGCAACGAAACTAAAAAAAAAAAGTTCCAAACAATATTTTCATACACAAATGAAAAAATAATTATTTATTCATAAGGAAGAGAGTTATTTTAGTCCTATTAAGAAAAATTAAAAAAGATGCCCATTATCTAAAACTTGAACCAAACACGGAAATCATTTCGGAATGGAATTTAGCATTCCCGAAATAGTTTAAATCTTGAACCAAACGAGCCATAAATGGATGCTACTTGTGTTAAGAATGGTCGGCTCAAACCATTGATTTCACATGAAAAAATTGTAAAACTCAATATAGGTATATAAGTGGGGGAGAGTCTCCACATAGTAACGAGACATTTTAAGTTAAAACCGCACACCTGTGGCCCAAAGGTATTTAAAATGGGGACAATATCGTTACTATGTGCGCGGACCGGCGAGGCCAATTGGTTCCCCATGCCCTACCCCTGTGCCGGTTGGGCACAACAATTGGTATCAGAGGTCGATGGTGAATCCATGTACTTGTGAAGTAATACCAATAGCTGGACTCGGAGGAGTCAGGAAGAACTTGGTAGAACCTAAGGTGATAAGTCACTACAAAAAGCACATGGGTATATAAGTGGAGTAACTGCGTTCTTGCATGGGGACCTAGAGGAAGAGATTTATATCTCTCAGCCGGAGGGATTCAAAGTTATTGGTAAGGAAAATAGTGCATGAAAACTTCAGAAGTCGTTGTACGAGTGCAATCCCCACGTCAATGGTACAAGAGGTTTGACACATTTATGGTCGCGCAGAAGTTTACTCGGAGCAAATGACAATTTTATCTATTTACTCCTATACGTTGATGATATGCTCATTGCTTCCCGAACCTTGGTAGAGATCGACGTATTGAAAGCTCAGTTAAGTAAGGAGTTTGAGATGAATGATTTGGATGAAGCGTGAAAAATTTTAGGGATGGAAAGCGTGCTAGATAGAAAGAGGGGGTGATTGTATCTTACACAAAGGAAATACCTTGAGAAAGTGGTTGCTCGATTCAAGATGGAAAACTCAAAGCCGGTGAGTGTCCCGTTAGCACCGCATTCGACCGGATATTGCTTAAGTTGTGAGCATTGTTAGTAGGTATATGGCAAACCCTGAAAAATTACATTGGCAAGCCATTAAATAGGTTCTACGATATCTACGGGGTACAATGGATAAAGGGTTAGTATTTGAAAAATCCAGAATGTCAACTATTAAGGATTTTGTGGATTCGGATTATGCCAGCGACCTAGACAAGCGAAGATCGACTACGGGTTATGTGTTTACATTAGGTAGTGGTCTGTTGAGTTAGAGATCGATGATTTAAAGTGTGGTAGCGTTGTCTACCATGGAGGTGGAATATATTGTGGTAACGGGGGCGGTCAAGGAGGTCGTATGGCTCCGTGGTTTAGTCAGTGATCTCGATTTGAAGCCAGAAAAAGTGGTGGTGCACTGTGACAGTCAAAGTACAATTCACTTGGCAAAGAATCAGTTCATCATGGAAAAACCAAGCGTATTGATGTCCGATATCACTTCATTCAGGAAATTATTGAAAACGGTGTTGTAAATTTGGTTGAGATAGACACCAAAGATAATCCGGAAGATATGTTGACAAAGGTTGTCATGTTGGCCAAGTTTAAGCATTACTCGACGTTAGTCAACGTCCTTTGGTGTTAATGCCCCTCGGGGGGCGGTGGTCCTACGAGACCGGCAGGGGTGATAAAGCCTTATTCGATGAATTGATCATGGTAGAGTGCATTGGTTTCTTGTGAAACATTGCCAAAGTGGAGAATTGAAGATTTGACTCTATATAGGAATCATATTCCTATTAAGTTTTATATTGTTCAATTCTTAATTGGCTTTATATTGTCTAAATCCTAGTTGGATTTGTATTATCCAATTTATAGTAGGTTTTTGATTTGTGCATTCTTAGACCCATAGGATTTATACTCTATAAATAGACTCCTTGTCATAGATTTTATTTATGAGTTGTGTTATATTATTTACTAACTAAATTATAGAGTATATTTGAGAGATAATATTGAAAGCTCTAATTAGTGGTTAGGGTTTGCTTTGCGCATTGTACTCGAAATTAGTCTCATCAATAATAGCTATCACCTGGTGGATTAGTGGCTCTTTGCCGATACCACCTAATTGTTTGCGTGCTTGGTTAGTTGTTTTCTTCCTTAATCTTTTATTTTTCGTATTGCTTAAATATCAGTGGTGCTTGTTTCTTTAATTATTGTACGCATAATTGTCCATTTAATCCTACACTTATGCTAAGGCTTGTTCTAGTGGTATCTTAGTACAACAATTTATTCATCCTTTACATGATTGATTATGTTTTATTTTGTTTTTTAGCTGGTGGGAAGATGGATATGAAGTGTCAAAACATACACTGGCACTAAGAGGCTTATATTTTTTTCGAAATGGAAAGTACAAATGCAATTGTAACAATTGTTTGTAGGTTCTTGATGCTCTCTCCCTTAATATTTCTATTTATAAGAACTAGAAGTTCATATATATGCGAGCTTTAATTTGTAGAAATTATTCAGATAAACCATTCTCCGGTTATTCCCTTACAAGATGAACATCTTAACCTAAACTATTTAATAATTTAATTAAGAACTTAAACCATTCCATTAGCTGCTTTACCTATAGCAAGCATGCAACCCGTACGATGCACGGGCACATTACAATTTATGTCAAATACAAGAAATTGCATAAACTTTATCCTAGCATATAATTTTTTTTTTCATTTTATAATGACTTGTTTTCTTATAGATTATGACCTTAAGTGCAAATGGGTATATAAGATAATATATCAATTCTTCAAATTGGTGGGGAAAAAAGGAGAAAATATGAAAAAAGAATAACACTACAAATCAAGAAATTCCCCATAAAACGTTGTGAATTCATTTTAATGCCAAGAAAAAGAATAGATTTTCAATATAGGAGGAAGTAAACAATAGAGAAACAGGGATGCCTATGAACTAAAAGGAACATATTCAAAACTTTAGCAAAATGGTCTGCACCAATCAAAATCCTTCAAACTTTCAAAAATCTTACATAGATCTGGAAAATATATAGTGTTGACCTAAAGGTCTTAATCTTATTTTGATAATAATAATAAATCAATCATATGTAATTTAACATATTTCTTGATTTAAGATTATAGTTTTCTTACTTGAAAAATCAAGAAAGCATGCCACATGACAAGGATCATTCAATCATTATCCGATCAAGTCAACTACGCATTGGACTAGCGGGAAGATAAATCTCATCATCAATACTATTCATGGAGATCAAGATCAAAGAGATACGCAAAAGCTTCAAGGAAAAAGCTTCAAGGAAGAATCAATTTGAAGTAACAAATCAAAGCATTCGATGACTCACCTATTCGATAATTGAGTGTTTGCTTAGGATTAATGTAAAGTTTCTTATTTGATTATTTATGTAGCTCATACATATTGAAATATCATTCTTAGATTGATCAAAATTAGTTTGAATCAAAATTTATTTGAAAACATCATTCTTGCAAAAACCTGTTTTCAAATAAATTCATATTAAATTCAAATGATCATATTTTGAGTTTTCCCAATAATAGGTGTCTTAAAAACTTATTTTTGAAGTCCCCAAAGTGTTAAAATTGATTTTCGAGCTTATATGCAAAAAAAATGCAAAAAATGCAAAAAATGCAAAAATTGAGATTTTGGCCTGATGGACAAAGCCCATCAATCGACTAAGTAGAGTTTGCTCAGTCAACTAAGGGTCCATCAGTCGACTCATGGATTTTCTCAATCGACTGATGCTCCAGAATATAGCCGTTGGATCTCTAATTTTTTACCATTTTTGGTACCAAACTTCTATAAAACCTCTCAAATGGCTATATCACTTTTGGGACTATATATTCACTATCTAAGACATATTTTGACCACTTTGAATCACTCTCATACTCTATTTTGCATCTATCTTCAATGTCAAAAGATTCAAGAAATTATTTTTGATCAATCATTCTTATTGAGCTATAAATCTTGATCAAATAAGTAACTCTAGTGTGAGCTTCAATTGTATTCTTTAAACACTTGAGAGTTATTGTTAATTGGTGTGAATCACCAAACAATCTATATTTAAATTGTGAGAGGTAAATCTCATAGGAAAACAATAAGGTAAATTCTTGTTTAGTATTTGTGAGAGGTAAATCTCATAGATTAGCAAGAGGGATTCTTGTGAGAATATCGTGGTGAAGCAATATTTGTAAGAGAGTAGTGAGACAACAACACTTGTAAGGGTTTAATCTTCACCCGGAAGAAGATTGGAATTAGTGGAACTTCTCGAGGAACTAACCTAGAGCGGACTATGGTTTGGTAAACCAAAACCGTGAGGACAAAAAGCCTTGGACTTCCAATTGATTTAATCTTTCTAACTCAAACTCCTTATTTGATTGCATTTATATTTATTGATTTCTCTTGGGATTGATTGCTTGTTTGATTTTTACTTGCATTCCTTGATATACTTGTTTAGTAATTGTGTTTTGCTTAAACCTTTTTAGAAAAGTTTTTAATTCCGCATTAAATTTTTAAAAACCTATTCACCCCTTCTAGGGTTGTTTTTAGACCAACATATAGAAATATTGAGAAAGAGAATTACCTTTCAAAAAAAAATGAGCAATTGGCCAGAGCTTTTATATGAAACAAAAAAGATTTTGTGAAAGAAAAACATAGGATAATGCATATAAGTAGAAAGGTTGTACAAAGAAAAAGCATAAAAGGATGTCCCAAGGGCATTTTATTAAAAAACGAAATAAATACAAACAATTGAAAAGACACAAATAAGTGAA
The DNA here is from genome assembly GCA_021464415.1 of Lonicera japonica. Classification (NCBI taxonomy): domain Eukaryota; kingdom Viridiplantae; phylum Streptophyta; class Magnoliopsida; order Dipsacales; family Caprifoliaceae; genus Lonicera; species Lonicera japonica. The sequence goes on from CM038463.1 coordinate 24,043,626, forward strand.
TAACCCACTCTAATTAAAACCCATCATAAATTTAATAAATGCAATCAATAAATGCATTACTTCATGTTACTATTATGTAATATATTCAATCAAAATGAAGTCTAATAGAGAAGTTGAAAAAGGCTCATTTCATAACCGTTCAAATGCGCATTAATTAGCACAAGGTAAAGCCTGATGTTATTGTTGACCTAGAAGGTCTTAATCTTATTTTGGTAATAACAATAAATCAATCATGTGTAATTTAACATGTGTATTGAAGTAATTATAACCATATTTCAATGATCATCATACGTGGACCATATCCGATCAAGTTAACATTGTATTGGACAAGCCAAGGAAGATCAATCGATCTCATCACTGTGCAAATCCATGGAGCACAAAGATCAATGATCATATGTAAAAGTTTCAAGGTAAAAGCTTCAAGTATAGATCAAATCGAAGCATTCAAAGACTCGTCTATTCGACATTTGAGTGAGTGCTTAAGATTATTTGTAAAGTTTCTTATTTGATGATTATTATACCTCATATACATTATTACAACTTTCTTAGATTGATCAAAACAAAGTTTGAATCAAAATCATTTCAAAACATCATTCTAGCAAAAATCAGTTTTGAAATAAATTCTTATTAAATTCAAACGATCATATTTTGAGTTTTCCCAAAAATATGTGTCTTAGGGATATATATTTGAGGTCCCCCAAAGCATTAGAATTATTTTTGAAGCTTATATGCAAAAGTGTAAAAATTAATATTTTGGCTTGATGGACAGAGCCCATTAGTCGACTAAGCAGCTTTGCTCAGTCGATTGATACTTCATAGTTAGGTTTCTGATTTTTTACCATTTTTTGTACCAAACTTATACCAAATCTCAAAAATGGCTATACCACTCTTAGGACTATATATACATTATTTAAGACACATTTTGACTACCTTGAATCACCCTTATACTCTACTCTTCATCTATTTCAAACATTCTAAGATTCAAGAATTGTATTGATCAATCATTATTTGCTTGAGCTATAAATCTTGATCAAACAAGTAAATCTAGTGTGAGCTTTAATTGTATTCTTTAAACACTCGAGAGTTATTGTTAATTGGTGTGAATCACCAAACAATTTATATTCAATTGTAAGAGATAAATCTCATAAGATAACAAGAAGGTTAATTCTTATTTAGTATTTTACGAGAGGCAAATCTCACAAATTAGCAAGAGATAGATTCTTAATGGAATATTGTGGTAAATCAATATTTGTAAGAGTATGCGAGACAATAACACTTGTAAAGGTTTGATCTTCATCCGGAAGAAGATTAAAATTAGTGGAACTTCTCGGGAAATTAACCGAGCGTAGACGTATAGTTTAAAAAACCGAACCGTGAGGACAAAAAGTCTTGAGTTTTAAATTGGTTTAATCTTTCTAAACTCAAACTCTCCTTTTCATTGCTATATTATTGCTTATATATTGAGTTTGCTTATTTGCTTATCTTGGGATTGATTGCTTAAAATTGATTATTTCCTTAATATACTTGTTTAACTAAGTTGCTTTACTTAAACACTTTCGAAAAAATTTTAATTCCGCATTAAGTTTTTCAAACCCTATTCACCCCCCCCCCCATCTAGGGTTGATTTTCGACCAAAAATTGGTATCAGTGGTTGTACTTTTGTTTTGATTTCACAATCTTAGAGTCCTCGATCATGTCTTATTATCAAGGAACCGGCCTTTCTGAATGTGCTTTTATTTATAAATTACCATTGTTTGATGGCAAAAACTATAGTTATTGAAAAAATTGCAAGCGTACATTTTTACAAGCCAACGATGTTATCCCTAAGTCAATATCCGAATACAATGAGAATGATATTAAGAAAATTCAATTAAATGCTAGAGCTTTAAATTATTTACATTGTGCATTGACTATGGATGAGTACAACAAAATCTCTAATTGCAAAACTACAAAAGAGATTTGGGACAAGCTTGAGGTTTCCCATGAAGGAACCTTTCAAGTCAAGGAGGACAAAATTAATATACTTGTCCATGATTATGATTTATTTAAGATGGAGCCTAACGAATCACTTGCTTCCATGTATATTAGATTTTCTATTCTCACCAACGCTTTGGACTTTTTTGGCAAGGTTTACTCTAATGAAGAGAAGATTAGAAAAGTGCTTAGGATTCTTCCAAATATGTGGAGGCCTAAGGTGACGACAATTCAAGAAGTTAAAAATCTAAAAATGCTTAGCATGGATGAGTTCTTAAGTTCTCTCAAAATCCATGAGAAAGAGTTGGCAAGAGAAGAAGGAGAAGATAGAGCAAATCCAATGACAATTTTTGCTTTAAAGCCAAATGAAGGAAAGAATGAAAAAGGCTCAACAAGAAAAGATAGAGACATGGCTCTCATCTCTAGAAAATTTGAGAAATTCTTAACAAAGAAAAACTATTCACAAGAGAAGATCAACAACTATCCCTCATCCTCAAAGATCCTCAGTGATAGATCAACTCATCAAAAAGTTGATAATGAGCAAAGGAAGTGCTTCCATTGTCATGAACCGGGACACTACAAGTCAAATTGTTCAGTTAGAAGAAAATAGCAAAGAAGGAAAAATTGTATAAGAGATTGGAAGATGCTCTTAAACGACATTCAAGTGAATCGGAAGAAGACGAATCCGATTTAAGTGATAAAGAGATGGCACGCCTTTGCCTTATGGAAAAAGATAAGAAGGCATATAAATCATTTCCTCATCGATGAAGCTCATATGGAGGTAACCATTTTCTCTCCGTGGCTTTAATCCCGGGGGAGAAAATGTGTGTTGGTGGTGATCAATGTTGGTAAGACTTTAAATGCTTTACGTCTTCAACATTAATACTTGTTTTCTTTTGAAAACTTTATTTGAGATAAAGAATAATTTATTGGTTTTGAAACTATCTCAAATATTTACTATGCTTTATATAATCATTTATTTTATCTATGCATAAATTAAGGAGGAGCATATTTTATTTTATTAATATGCTATTTTTGCTCATTATTTAACACATATTAATTTATTGTCATAATCAAAAAGGGGGAAATTGTTGACCTGGAATGTCTTAATCTTATTTTGATAATAACAATAAATCAATCATGTATAATTTAACATATGTGTTGAAGTGATTATAGCCACATTTCAATGATCATCATACGTGGACCATATCCGATCAAGTTAACATTGTATTGGACAAGTCAAGGAAGATCAATCTCATCACTATGCAAATCCATGGAGCACAAAGATCAAGGATCACATGCAAAAGTTTCAAAGCAAAAGCTTCAAGTATAGATCAAATCGAAGCATTCAAAGACTCATCTATTCGACATTTAAGTGAGTGCTTAGGATTATTTGTAAAGTTTCTTATTTGATGATTATTATAGCTCATATACATTATTACAACTTTCTTAGATAGATCAAAACAAATTTTGAATCAAAATCATTTCAAAACATCATTCTAGCAAAAATCGATTTTGAAATAAATTCTTATTAAATTCAAACGATCATATTTTGAATTTTCCCAAAAATAGGTGTCTTAGGGATATATATTCGAGGTCCCCAAAGTATTATAATTGTTTTTGAATCTTATATGCAAAAGTGTAAAAATTGATATTTTGGCCTGATGGACAGAGCCCATCAGTCGACTGAGTAGCTTTGCTCAGTCGATTAAGGGGTCTATCAGTTGACTAATGCTTCAGAATATATCTGTTGGATTTCTGAATTTTTACCATTTTTTGTACTAAGCCTCAAAATTGGATATATCACTCTTGGAACTATATATTGAATATCTAAGACACATTTTGATTACCTTGAATCACTCTTATACTCTACTCTTCATATATTTCAAACATTCTAAGATTCAAGAATTGTATTGATCAATCATTATTTACTTGAGCTATAAATCTTAATCAAACAAGTAACTCTAGTGTGAGCTTTAATTATATTATTCAAACACTTGAGAGTTATTGTTAATTGGTTTGAATCACCAAACAATTTGTATTCAATTGTGAGAGGTAAATTTCATAGATAACAAGAAGGTTAATTCTTGTTCAGTATTTTATGAGAGGCAAATTCTCACAAATTAGCAAGAGAGAGATTCTTGTGAGAATATTGTGGTAAAGCAATATTTGTAAGAATGTGTGAGACAACAACACTTTTAAAGGTTTGATCTTCACTTGGAAAAAGATTGAAATTAGTGGAACTTCTCGAGGAACTAACTGAGCGCGGACGTATGGTCTAGGAAACCGAACCGTGAGGACAAAAAGTCTTGAGCTTCAAATTTATTTAATCTTTTTATACTCAAACTCTCCTTTTTATTGCTATATTATTGCTTATATCTTGAGTTTGCTTATTTGCTTGTCCTGGGATTGATTGCTTAAAATTGATTATTTCCTTGATATACTTGTTTAGCTAAGTTGCTTTTCTTAAACATTTTCGAAAAGTTTTTAATTCCGCATTAAGTTTTTTAAACCCTATTCACCCCCCCCCCCCCTTATGGTTGATTTCCAACCAAAAGTTATAAATGGAAAGCATGATCAGACATTTGCAAATTAATATTAATGGAATGTTATATAAGCTATTATTAAGTGGGGTAGAATTATTATATGGAAAATGATAACATATTTAATGTATGTTGGGAGTTAATTATTTCTAAAAATTGCTACTTAACATATACCCTTAGGGCACACGTTAACATGACCCTTATTATATATACTACAGCAAATGTAAGTTATATGTTGAGTTCTTATTCTTCAGCTCTTTCCTAATACGTGAAAATTCTGCGGGACTCTATTAATCCTAGTTATATTATTCTCTAGTTATTTTCCAAAATCACTTTGAGATTAATGAGACCAAATATATACCCTAGTTCTATTTCAGTTTTAATTTTTGGAAATTTTTTGATCTTGTCTAGCATGCATAAACAATTAACCAATTAATAAAACACAATCACAAGACACCAAAAATAACGAGGCATCCCTACTTACGTAGGATTAATCCTCAGGGCCAATCAAAAATAATCTACTATGAAACAAATGAGTTTACAAACTCGATACCAATACTGACTTACAAACTTGTATCACACAAGAACTGTTGTAACGTCTCCACTTCCATTGCTCATAACTCCTTCTTTAATCACATGATCAAGCTCAAAAATTCTGGAACGCCCTAGGATCTGATGTTCTTTAATGGCAAAACAAGGGATTTGGCATGTTTGATCTAAACCGTAGATGATGGTGGAATGCTCTTTGAAAGATATGGAGATCGAGTTGGCTCTAAGTTTAGAAAATAGCATAAATAACATATGTATTTAAAATCCAAGCCTATACAGTTATTTTTAAGAAAAGGCTGAGCCAATGCATTAAAAATTAAGTTAAGAATGAGTATTTTCATATTTTGAAATTTCCATAATGGTCTGCCTTGAGGAAATAAAACATCCATGAATGCACTGTTGGACCGGCCTTGGGAAAGGCCATACCGATCAAGCCTTTGTGCACTGGCATACCGGTATGGCAAAAGCCAACCAGTCCGACATGTGTTTTCTGTTGCACTTTAATTTTAATGCAATTTTACTCCAGTTTGCTTCCAATGAGCATGGATCAAAGGGAAACCTCTTAGAACAAGTGTAAAACACTAAATAGAGCTTCGCCGATGATACACGGTCTGCAAACTCGAACGCAATAAAAAAAACCATCCTTTAAACCTTGAATTTGATTCAGAAAAGCTTAAGATATAATTTAAAAATCATTCCACCACCTCAGAAATGAATCAAACTCACATACCAAGTTTACCTCACTTACCTTAATCCCTTTGAGATTTTGAATTATGTGCTCAAACAATTCGGAAGCTTAGCTCTCAATCCGGCTAAATGTTGCTTTTTTACATCTTCACTTAAAGTAAACAACATTACACCACAAAAACTCTTTTGGCATCGTAATTAAGCTAATATCAAAACTAAGTTCTCATAAATTTAGACTTTACAATACAAGCCATATATGACACCAAAAGGATATAACATAATTAATGGATTTATGACCCCTACATGCGAGATGCCAAAATATAATAGTGCATATACGACCCATATAGGTATGATATTAAAGACACCATTGAGACATTTTTTTGTCGTTGATTTCAACTGGTTTTTACAAATGTGATTAGATTTTCATCTTATTCTGCAATACTCAAAACAACAATTCCACAAGTTTGTTTGTTCCAAATAATTAAAGAAAGATTTTTTTCCAATGAAACAAAGTTGAAAATCTCCCCATAGAAAGGGAAAACGTATTTGAGAATGATATTAGTATTACACTACTACTGCATGATTATGCAAAAATTATTCTATACTTTTTTTAATATTTTTTTTTTGACTTCCTGACAAAGAAAATGGACTTGTTTTGCCCCTAGGTTCGAAATCTTTGATCCGCCCTAGGTTAGAACGTTGTTTTTGTAACGACCCAAAATATCCTACATCAGTAATGTAATGAGGGGATCCTTGCTATATATATGGGTGCAATGACCCTAATTTAAAACTTAGGCTAACCATTTTGGGAGAAAACCTAGGTGGTTACAGTTTTTATTTTCATTAGGTGACGTAGCGAAAAGCTATGAAAGATGATGTAAACTCACAATATAGAGAAAACATTCAAAATTTTATTAAAGATGAATTGCCATAAACGATTACAAAGAGATTCTCTTATAAGAGATTACAAAACGTAAGAAAGGAAACAAATTCGAAATAATTCAAAAAACTAACAAAAATAGAAAATTGCAGAAATTATGGAATTCTGCAGTGCCTGATGTCAAGGATCGCGCTGGATTTGACGGAAGTCAAATCCGACTCTCCAAACTCAACTTATTGCATTATTAAAACATGCCATTAAATAATAAGTACGCTGATTCGGAGGCCTAAACGATGGAATTTGGCCAAAAAATGACGTGCATCACCGCCAGAGGCGATGACTTGATTTCTCTGGGCCGTTTCGAGTCAAATTAGCCAGCCCCCACGCAATTCTGGTCTCGTCACTTTTTGGGCCAGGCGGGCTTACGACGATTCAGTGTTGTTAAATATAAGTCTGCTACCATGTTCTACATCATTAGATGACTATTTTCTCTCTTGTTTATTATTGTATTGTGACAAGTTTCGACCATATTTGTTACGGCTTCCATGATCATGTCGAGTGTTTTAAATGTTTAAGCACCAATGTCTTTGGTAGTGGCGTTAAACGCATTAAATAGCAAAAACACATTGATTACCTGAAAAACTCGACACAAAACTCGAATAACATATGGCTCTTAATAGGTCATGTATTGGTTGAGCACATTTATGTGTGTAATATGTTTGTCTTTGGAACGGATTGGCCTGTTTGCTGACCGGCTTAATTTAGTGATGAAATGTCGTTATTGCTAGAAGCACTGTCGATTACATTTAGCAATGTCGCTAAAATCTAGTCTTTGAATGATGCAGTTCGTTTGGAGTTACCACGTTTAGCGTCAACAATCCATTGCCAAAAGCTGGTCCTTCTGTTTTTGTGCCGGGCTGTATATATTACTTGTATAATTAATTGCCTCATCTAAACAATAATCGATCAAAGATGCTATGATTTCAGATTGGAGATTTGTGTGAGCAAGTGCAAGAATAGAGTTAGAAATTTTGGATTGCATGACTTCATGGTAACTTTTAAAACAATTTAATGACATATGATAGCATTAAGGTAAGTGTAAAGAAATGTTTTTTTCATACTTAAGGTCGCGGATTCAACGCCCCCGGCCCTGATGTTTTTAGAATAATGGATATATAATACATTATAACAACTGCAACTAATTATAATGAAAGTTAATTAGTTTGATTATATGACTCACCTAATTTGTTGTCCCAAAAGAGTTGCCGCTTTAATTCATGTGTAAAAATTTGACGCCAAAAACTAATTATAACACTATTTCGAGATGTTGCCCGCTTTAATTTGTATGACACTGTCTATATTTTTTAATGCCATTAGTTTTTACATTTCCCCTAGAAAGATGTTCATGAACCATGATATTCCCTTATTCTTAAGTGTTTTTAATAAATTTAATGTGCATAAACATCTTCCCATTTTATTAATCGTGGTGATAACATATCATAGTATTCTAACACTTCAAATAGTATTACATAAGCATTATTCATATCAAGCAAAGGTCGACCTAGGCTTAGAGGACTCCAGTCTGCACGTAATTTTTAAAAGTTCTATTTGTTGTTTCAAAATATATATATATATATATACATGCATTCAGCCCAGTCATCAATCTTTCCTTAGCCCAGCCCGAGCTCTCTTCTCGCCAGCCCTCTTTATTTTTTACAGCTGAAAACCTCAGCAATAAGAAAAAATATATAAATAAATTTAAGGGAAAGAACGTAAGCATAAAACTGCAATGCGTAAGTAGTTGGGCCGAATTGTACTCAATTCATATGGCATCTTTTCCCAAAAGATCCTCATATAGTTTTATTGATTACAAAAATGTCTAACTTTAAAAAAACATATAAAAGGTTAGGTTATTTTTATTTTTTTTCCAAATAGTTTCTTAAATTGGGTAAGCTTGTGACCATCAAATTTCGTATCTGGTCTGTTTAAAGTAAGTCATTGACTAATTTCAAAATGACAGTCTCACTGAATTTTTGATACTTTTAAAAAACATTAATTTGAGGTGAATTAATCATAAAAATTCTACTTTTCATCTGTTATGAATTTTGGTTACATTAATTATGTCTCAAAAAAAATATAGTACTCTAATTATGCCTACATAAAAAGTAAGACTATTAGTTTGTTACGAGGAAAGTAAATTTTTTCTTTAGTTCAACCCACCCAATTTAAAAATCATGGGTCCGCCCTTGATGTCACGTTCCCAATGTAACCTAATAAGATAATGCATGTCTTTGGTTGAAACCTTCAAGGTTTTGCTCTTCTTTCAAAAGGTCTTTTACTAAGAAGAACTAGTGACCGCAAATATGTGGCACATTAATTAGTAAACAACCATAGTGTATACGGCCCATTACGCGATACAATAACCCACCTGCAACATTAGGATTATTACAATCCACATGTAAAGAGATTATTATAATTTGATTTCATATTGCAAAGATAAAAGGAATCCGATATTACCATACGTTTGCAAGTATTAATTACAGCAATTAATCCACCTTCTCATCCAGGTAGGAAAGATAATGTGAATAAGGTTACAATAATTCACCTACTTCTCAATACAAAGACAAATTCTAACCCTATGAAACACATTATAAATAGTTCTACTTTCCAATTCACTCTCACAAGCAGCCTTCTCATTCTCTCTGTTTCTACCCGAAATCTATATCTGTTGAAATACCCCTAGGGTTTCCTTTCTGAAGGCAATTCACCCTTTCTCAAGAAAAATTATGTTATTCTAATTTGTTTAAGGTTTTATGTTCTATCTTTGTGTTGGTTTACATCTTTTATTTTTATTCTAAAATTAAGCAAAGGGTTTTGTATATATGTATCTTGATTTTTAAATTAATATATAACTTCGGTTCAAATCGGTTTTAATCTATTTCAAAGGGTCTTCAAAAACCGCAGCAGATCCAACCGGTTTTCGACAAAATGGATCCTATATCTAATCTTTTTATTATTAATTTTTTTTTTTTTGTTTTGACAAAGAGATCCTATCTAATAAATCTATCAAATCAAGTAACATTGGATTAGATTGGACCAGTCAGTTTTCTGGGCTAGATAGGATTGAATCTGAACACCCTATCTTAACCCATATTCCTTAAATTAGATATCCTTGTTGTGTTTTTATTTCATTTTATAATTATTTGTAGTTCAAATCATTTAGATCTGTTTTTTTTTTGTAATTCCCAGATTTCCCCTTATCTCTTTTTGAATTCTTTTATTATGTTTATATTCTCTAGATCAAAGATTATAATTCTGTAAGTTATGTTTTATTTCATTAAAGAAAATTTGTAAAGATTAAAAGTGAAAGGGACCCAAAAAGAGTATGAAATTTTTTCTTTGAACTCAACGTTCAATATCAATTGTACCGACGCTATATAACATTTATCTCATATAATTAAGTTTGTCGCCACTAAAAGTAACAATTACTGTCAATCACTACTATTGCCATTCACAACTAAATAAAAACTTTTTCATAGTGTTGGTCCAAACCTATGATTAAGAACATGCTTAGAGAAGAACTATACAAATGTTCTTCATTTAGAAAAAGAAAAGAAATAAACTAACTAATTTGAAATTGGTTAAATACATCCCTTTGGATTTTGTTAATTTTGTGTTGGTTTTCCTTTCCTTTTGAATATCAGTAATATTTCTCTCTTACATTTGGTTGGTTTTAATAGGTTGCTATATATATTCACAAGTCATAAGAAGATCGAGGATGTTGCTCATGTCATTTCACTTGAAAAAAGTTGTTCTGCCGAATTTCACGGATAGTAAGGTACGTAAGAAGTTGGTCAGTTAAATTTTCTATTAGTCTTTTGTTCATTTGGTCACAGTGCACATTGACATTTCATCATGTAGATATTGTTTCCTTTGTTTTCCATAGGTTGCTAATATGTTCGAAATGACATCAAGGTCGTTGTTCATGACATTTCATTTAATAAAAGGTAAGAAACGCATCTTCTTCTTCTTCTTACCCTTGCAGAACGTACAGTCTAGTTTGTCTTGAGATTTTCTTGTAATAGTATCTTGCTAGCTATATATTGTCTTCTTTACTGTGGTTTTCTTTTTTTCTTTTTTTTTGGTTTTCATTTTAGCTTTTGTTATGCTTATAAGTGGAGTCAACGGTTTGGATCCGGTAGGGAATCTTATATCCAATCCAATCCATGTTCAGTTTCGAGATCTTGAACCAATCCGAACCAAGCCACAAATTGGATTCTTATTCTTGGCCAGCTACCTCTTTGGACTAGATGTAATGCAGATTTATCCAATCCAAATCCAATATCCAAACAATCCGAGAATATAATATAATAGCTCTATATTCGATCATGAGACAATCAACTTGTTTGTTTGGATTGGATAGGTTATAAGCGGTTCAAAATTTCTAATAATGAAACATATGTAACATTTTGTTTTCGTAATTTAAAAAAATAAAGGAAAAATACAGAAAATGATCCACTCCGGTCAAGCCATCAAATGTAGTAAAATTGAATGGGATTGGAATAATGGATTGTCCACTTTTGTCGTCTTGAAGAGAATTTTGATCACCTCTATAATATAATACTTATGTTTACATAGATCGCTGAACCTACCTCCTTTTTTTTCATTTCAATCGCTAGTGGCATACAAAGAAGAGAAACGCGAAAAGTGCGTCTATAAAGGTAGAGATTGCACCCAATCAAAGCAATGGCCGAGGGTCTAGAGGAAAAAGAAGATGCATGCCACAAGACGAATATGCAAAAGCATGGAGTTAGAGACATCAAAACCAACTAGTGTCGATTACTTGTGGGCTACTGCGTAATTCCAAGGCAAAAGGAAGAACGAAATGCTTTAGAGTTCCATCTAATAAATATCAAGAGAAGGGTCTTGATATTTCTTACTTGGTAGTTCATCATACACCCTCTAATTAGTTGTTAGTTTTAAAGCTTGTGTTTTGGGTTCCCTATCTGCCGTAGTTGCAATGTGTATCAAACCTCTTCGAAAATCATCTGATTTTAGAAAAACCAGAAATGATAGGAATTCTCGTGAGAGAGGTTGTTGTTCATGGCATTTCACTCGTCGAATATTGAGTCTTCATTTTTGTTAATTTAAGAAGCTACACATATATATGGTCGTTACAAAATTGAGTTAATTAAACATGCTTGTTGAAATTGTACAAAATAAATGAAAGAAGTTTATATTTGTATATCATTCTATTTTGCCTCTTATACTCTATTGCACTTGATGATGTTATTTGTGGAATGTGATAACTGTGTTTTTTTCTCCATAAAAAAGCATCAACAAATCCACTAGTGAAATTAGAGAGGCAAAACCAAGGCAAAACAAAGACGTTGCATGCGAAGGGCTTCGCACCACATATATCTATTACACTTAACATCATGTGAATGTTTAAAATAATTGTACGTCATATTTAAATAGTAATGCAAAAATGATGGTGGAAAATAAATTTTGTTTCTACTTAGCAACAACCAATAACAATTGTAGAACCAATTAAAACCATCTTTTATAGAACACTCTTGACATAAGAACCAATTAAAACGATCAATAATCAATAGTTATTTTTTGTCACATGCTGATTCAGTTTAATAAGATATTCTCCATTTATGACCCAAGCTCGCACTGTTTTTCTTTTATATCTAAAAGGCCTCTTACCCTCTTACTAGAAAATAGTAATCCACTAAAGACATCTTGTTAGGAAATAGTAATCCACAAAAGGCAATATACGGTTGTGTGTATTTTACTAGTATATATTGCAGTGATATCGACTAACTGCATGCCCACAACACTAAAGTATCTTTTGGTTCTAGTTATGACTGATTATGGAATTTTTGCATTGTGAAGTTTAAAGTTTAATATCTAACGATTAAGCTTGAAAGAAAATAATGTCAATATGAATGAATAGCAAATCTAATTTGGTGAAAACCATGAAGAACAAAAAGGGTAGGCCTCTATAGACTATATAAGAATAGGCCCCGAGAATAATAGGCTTCTTGTAGGATTGGTAGCCCATTAGGCTTGGGGCCTGTCCCTATAGAATATATAAAAGTAAGGCCTGATTATACCCTTCAAATTTGCTATGTAAATTATTGAAATTGATAGTGCAGAAACACAAATATATATAAACAAAAATAGTACAGTACACTTGTATATATATATATATTAAAGTTGGAGGCACACGTGATGGCGTGATGTATTACATAATACGTACTCCTTCTCGTTATATGCGTATCTTTATAACAAAATAAAAACATTTAATAATATTTGATCAACCGGTAATAAAATGAACTTATGTTACGATCATAAGTTCAAGTTCTTAATTATGAATTACTACTATTCTATTTTTCGAAGGCCAGAGGATTATTTCTTTATTTTATGAACCTACCAAAATTCTTATTTACACTTTATATAGGCCGGTGACTCATATTTTCAAAACGATTATTATAATTTGTCAAAGTATAGTACTATTTTGAAAAGTTAGATTTTATACTTTTAAAATTATACATTTTTTAATAATATAATTACTTTAGCGATAGTATCGGCCACCTTTAAATAAACTTTACACATATATATATATAGAGAGAGAGAGAGATCTACTGGGCATAGAGTATATGAGGTACTCACAGACAGAGCACAAAAGACAGCAATATTTACTAGCAAGACAATTGCAGAAAAATAATTATGGAAAAAACGTCCTTTTATCAAAAAATTACCAAAGCAACAGTTAACCAATGGTAAGACATTTTTGCCATTTTGTCTTACGTGGCTTACTTTATTGGTCTTCATTAGCCTGTCTTATTTAAGGAATGACCGGTTTATTGGTCTTAATTGCAATATAATAAAAATGATACATCTATGAAGATATATTGATACATTTGTACAATGTACTTGGTACCAAATTGGATAAAATTGGTATCGAACTGGACAAAATATTAGACAGAAAATTGGCTCTAATAAACTAGTTCATAATTTTTTTTCATAGCTCTTAATTACGCGCAATAAAACTAGCTTGTACTTATGTGAATGTTTATAGATACATTTGTTGGTCGGATTTTAATCCTAAAGGGGGGGGGGGGGGGGGGGATTTGAATAGGGTTTATGGAAAATTAAAAGTGTTTCAAAATAAATTAAGATAATCAATAAGTATTTTGAACAATTAATCAATGATGCAAGGTGAAACAACAATAAAGATAAATAAAGAGATAAGGATATATAGAGATATAAGCACAACACAATCACGTTTTGTTCACGCGGTTCGGTTTTCGACCATACACATGCGCCTAAGTAATGCCCTCGAGAAATTCCAATAAATAATTTTCTTGTGGGTGAAAATCAAACCACTTTACAAAGTGCAAATGGAATAAATTTTGGTGACGAATACCAATGGAATACAGCTCTATCAAAGTGATTTACAAAGGATTACAGGATGAATGCTCATTTCTATAGTTATAGAGATTTGATCAAGAGATAGAAAGTGAAATTGCTCAAATCAATAAGGTTTTGCTCAAGAAAATTGATTGCTTAAAGTTGTCTTGGATCAAGGCTTGAAAAATTATGCAAAAGGTGAGATTCAGGGCTGCAAAAATGGTTCATAAATAGCTAGAAATAATAATCCTGAGCATTTGCACTTTAACAATCGCCTTTTGAAGCCCTAATAGGCGCCTGTTAACTGCAACAATTGCCTGTTTCTCCAAAACAGACACCTATTAGGCACCTAACAATGAATTTTTCAAAGCAATCAGTTCTTGATTTAGTAACGCTTCAAAAGCTTTGAGACTGATTTTAAAAGTGTTGCCAAAATAGGTTTGGAACTAGGTTTTGTTTCTTGAAAAGGAGATTGGATAAAGGAATGTATCACTTTCTGAAACTTAGTCAACTTTCTTAATATTTGCATTTTATGACAATGTTTAAAATCTCTTCCAAAGTGTGTTTCTCAATGAGTTACATGAGATGGGGATTTGAGCAATTTATTTTTTATGAAGATCATAAACTAAAAACCTTACAAATTAAAAATCTAATTTGCACTCACATAAAATTACTTTTTCTTCTTGAATATAAACTTGAAGCTCTTGAATTTGTTTTTGCATCTTTGAGAGAAATTCTTATACTTCTTGAGAGTTTCTTGAATAAATTAATGAAGCCTTCTCAAGAAATCTAGTTGCATAATTAGTTGAACTAAATAAAAAAGCAAGTTAGATTAATAATCAAGAATGAATACGGATAATCAAAATTAATACAAATAATCATATTATTAAAAAAATTTATTCAACAACATTTGTGTACAATATGGTACTCAATTGAACAACGTTGGTACCCAATTAGAAAAAATATTTTACACAAAAAGCTCTCGTAAAATGATTTGACGCTTAATTGATGAAATAAAAAAACATGGAGATTTAATATTTTAATTTATTGTTTTAGAATGTCAATGTTCTAGGAATTGGGGATAAGGTAGAGCTTAACCTAAACAAATAGGTGAGTTTAATTCAGTTGCGGGGGTCGTCGTCTTTTGTTCCTTGCTCTATGATTCAAGTTTAACAAAACAAACATATCCATTCGTTTAATTTACCCTAGGGACGAAGCTAGGAAATTGGCTATAGGAGCAACTATAGCAATAAAAAAGTTTAATTAGGAAGGGGTGCAAAATTAGTACTACCATTGTTTTTTTCTTTCTGGAGGTTTGGGAGAGGGGGGTGATTAGCTAATGTTATAAGGAGAATTTAGTATGACAAATACCAAAGTTTAAAAAATAAAGTGGGGTAATTGGCCTCTCTTAGATGTGCATGTGCCCTTGCTTTCCCCTCTATTCCACTGGTGTTGATGAAATTACATAATTTTTTGAATCTTTATTAATTGTCCGTCCGTTGTGTTCTACTCGTGATTTTCACTTAACTGTGTTTACAGTAATGGACGACTCAATAGATCAGCTGGGAGAAGAATTGGTGAAAAAGCCCAGGTTCCCAAGTTGCGAGCCAGGTAGTAGCTAAGAGTATGAAGAGAACTGCAAAAACTATGAAAACAAATGTTACTGCAACTTCGAGACGATCAACACCAATATTGTGACCAAAGAGAATTGAAGCATCACAGATCATCACAGATTGAGTACTGTTGAAATCGAATCATAACTTTTAATTTCATATTTTACAGAGAGAAAAAAAAAAGAGTAAAGAAGAATTTTTGAACTTATAACTTTAGAGAGAAATAAGAGATAATTCTTTAACAAAACAACAAAAAGGCCGAAAGAAAAATGATAAATGAAATTTTTAACTATTTGATAAACATATAGCCTTAGTATGCTCGTTTGGTAAATATTTTGTAAAGTATTATTTTATTAATAATTAAAATTCTACCACTGCCCATTAATAATTTTTTGTATTTTTGTGCCGTAATTTCTTCAGAGTATATTGACCACTGGGCCTGGAGTACTACTTGTACAAAGTGTAACGAAAAACAAAAGTCCAATCAAAATCAAAGCACATGTGAACAAAAAGGACTGCTCATTTGCTTACGTGTCATATTATTATTCATCTATTGCGCTTAAAGTTTGTGTCAGAATTATTTTAGTGCAAGAGGATTTTAATAAATTTTAAGTCTCAACAGAAGTGCAATAATAATTTCCCTTGGGCTTTTAATGCAATAGTATATGTGTGTTACAGATAATTATTGCATCAAATTAACCATATTAGCTCAGAGTCGTCCCTATACCATGCAGTCACTTAGAACTCCCGACGTAATAGGGTTTCTGAATTTTTTTCTCTTTATACATAAGTTATAATAGGTAAAATTAAAATAATTTTTGACAAAATAAAAACAAACGGCGGGAAACTTGTTTCAGCAGGTGATGCTTCTTTTCTTGCAACTTGTGGTCTCGAGTTCAAAGTCCTGGTATGGGCAGAATTGAGCTTCCTCTCTTTTTTTTAACAAGTACACAAGCTTAAGTTCTCAATTCAACTAAAATTAAAGAAAAAAATACAATAAAATAACCTAAACCCTATATATCAAGTTTATTTGAGAGTGTTTTTTGTTGAATAAAACGCTATCTTTTAGTTTTTGATTTAGCTAAATTCTATATGAATAGGAAATTTAATTACTCTTTTTGCTATTTTTCAAATCTTATAATTTGTACATGTATATATTAATTTGTTAGAGTTTATTGATATAATTATATTATATGAATATACAAAAGGGCCTCGAAACCAAAATCGCCTAGAGCCCCTCAAAATTTAGGGCCGGCCCTATATTAGCTAGTCTAAAAAAAATACAAAAAAATAAAAAAAAATTAATTAAGTTTGGGTAAAGTTCAATTTTTTATAAATCAAACCAAAAACTAAATATTTACCGGGGGCATCCTCCAGAAAAACAACTCACGAACTACCTAATACAATTACATAATTGTTCCATCATTTATACCCCAAAGTTGAGCATGTTGTCAAATAACAATTGCTTCTTTTTTTCTTTTTTTTTGTTTCCCAGGTTATCCTCCGCGCAACTGCAGAGACCAATTCTTTAGGGTGTTTTTTGTCGCGCGGGATTAGAAGTAGGATAGGATTAATTAATCTTATCCGGTGTTTGTTGTCGGAGAGGATATGATAAATTAATCATGTCATGTGTTTGGCGCAAGGGTGGATAGGATATGTTAATCCTATCACACGTTTGGCGCAATACGGGACTTGATAGCATTCGGGATTAATTATCATTTTATCCTTTTATAATCGGATAAATATATACCACCCTTATAGGTGGTATTATTTTATCCCATGATTGCCGGATAAAAAAATGAATATAAAAATTAATTTTTTTTAATATTTTTCTTTACACCTTTTAAATAATCAAATTTATTAATGAAAATTTCCAACTACCCAAAATCACAGTAACTCAATTAATAAAATTCATTTCTTTTATAATATGGCATTTTTATTTATTTTTTTATTAAATGAAGATATTTATAAGAAACTTTAATTTTAGAAAAAAGGGTAACAATAGAATTTGAAATTGTACTTAATACATAGTTCGTAAATATTGTATGTAATATAAAACTTTTCTCCTGCAAGAGTTTTTTATGAAACTTATTTATAAATAGAAGAATCGCATTAGTTAAAAAAAATTGTGCACAACAATTAAAATTCCTTATATGTTTAAAAGAAAAATAAGTTGTATTATATAATATCTGGACTTGTAATCCGGAACTCCATCAAATGCAAAATTTATTAAATCTTATCCGACTAATCTTTATCCTGTCCGATCCCGCTTAATCCTTATCCGACTAATTCATTTGCTATCCTATCCCACATAATTCCGATCCGACTAATTTCGACTCTTATCCTATCCGGCCTTTATCCTATCATATACTACCTCCTCATCCGACGCGCCAAACGCACCCTTAAGGTATTGTCGAGCACGTTAGTAAGAGATCTCTCCCAACAGAGTTTGCTCTATTCAATATATACTAACAATTGCATAGTAAAAATATATACACTTTCAATATATATACACATTAATTAAGTAGGGTTTATTCGACTCCAAATGAAATTTTTTAACACTTGAAAAATGATATTTAGTAACACTTTTTTTTTTATTTTAGGAACACTTTATTTACATTTTTATTAAATTTTAGAGTGCTAAAAAACTCACTTGAAATATTAATAACCATATCCTTAAACTATTTAGATTTGCCAAAGCTTGCATATTTCATCATGTATAATAAGTTTTGGGTCATTTGGGTGCCACCAATTTATAATGATTGGGCTTCGGGTATCAAATTTTCTAATTATTGAACTTTGGATACCATTTTATACAATTCCGTATGTTAAGCATGTTTGAGTGTTAACTTATGTTTTTTGTGACCAAAAGTACCCTTATTTAACATTATACCATATGATTGTTGACGACGTTGCCCACTTGAAACCCCCTCCTCACTTCAATCCTATCCTATCTGGAGATATTAAAAAATGGGGTTTCTTTGAAATAGTTTTATGTGAAAGAACCGAGATATAATATTTTTGTAAATTAAGAGCCAATTTTTGACGAAACTCCAAAACATTGCAATGTTAAATTTGCAGTAAATTTTTGAATTATAATATTTTATGATATCATGCACAATTAAATTTACACCGCACGTTTTTTAGCATATTATTATATCTAAGTTTTTAATTGAATTAGCTTTATAGTGATTTTAATAAGTTACAAATTTAAGCCCCTTCATTAATAAAACACACATGATAGGTTTTTTTGGGTTATGCAAAGTTAAATTTGCACTTCTTGTTTTATAATACATTAATGTGTATAGGTGTTTAAAAAATATACTAGTTAAAAAATATACTAGTTAAAAAATATAAACACATTATATAGAACAAATTTGCATAAAAAATTTTGAATTGCAAAGTTAAGTCGGTGCAAAACACAATTTTGTACAAAATTAAGTTTGCATAAAACACAATTTTGATCAAATCTTTTATTTTGAAACAAAATTAAAAAAATAAGCCCTTATTTCAAAAAATATTATTCCCTGAAATTTTGTGGAAAACATTATAACACAAGAACTTTTGTCCAAGAAAAAAAATCGAAACTTTTTAGTTGCTAAACTCTATTTTGCATAAACCAAGCCCCCCCACCCACACATGCAATACTCCATTTCCAACTATCCACAACTTACCCACGTAGACTCCTCGAACCTCACCTGCACTTCAAGAAAGTCAAAACCCAACTAAAAAAAAATCATCACTTTTTAGTTCCTAAACTCTACGTTGCATCAAACCGACTAGCCTAAAGGTTAAAATTCGCTCCCGAATAATAAGTAATCTCGAGTTCGATTCTTGCTTCGATATGAATGTACTAAAAAATTCTATATGTTGTATCACATATGAATACCACATGCAATACTAAAACATGATTTTGTTTGTGTTTCGGATTCGATGCCTTGATCCTCATCCTCCTTCAAGTGACTTTTTGTGCAAAATGAATGGAGCAGCAGCAATTTCAATCAATTAAGGTTTTTTATTTTAGGATTATGTTACATTTTGGAACATCCAACCCAAAACTAATTGACAATGGGTGGAATCCCGATGTGAAATTAATAGTCTCAACACGCCCCCTTATGTATGGCGTAATTTTTTAGCCCAACATGTGGATTGATTGAGTGACGTGGCGCCCGCCCATATGGCGTAGATGAAGACGGCCATTTTTGAACGGCGAAGTTGATCTTGATGAACCAATGGGAATCTTTTTTGCTTTGATACCATGTTAGATTTTGAAGTATTCAACCCGAAACCAATTAGTAATAGGTGGAGTCCCGATGTGGGATTGATAGTCTGAACAGATTCTACTTGCCCCTTAACAAAAAGAAAGGGAAAGCCTTGTCACAATCAAATCCAACTATATAAGTTTTAAGCCTAAAAAGAGCCGAAGAAGTGAAATTCCAGTATTGACAAATGGAGTTTTTACATGTAAAGCTTCTGATGTAACAAACTACCTCTTAACTATTGAACCGTGGCAACAACTTTTTTCACGGTCTAAACGGTTTTTTTTTCTATATAAATTCTTCTTTTTTAAAAAATAAATCAAGCTCGGCACCATCATCCATGAACAATTTTTTATGATCAATCATAGAACATGGCTCAGGCGGGAATTTTCTGTGATCGATTGGTAAAAGCTGATGATTGATTGATCATAGAACATTGCACCATCAGCTTTTACCAATCGATCATAGAAAATTCCCGCCTGAGCCATGTTCCAGGGCTTACTAGCTTTGCACCATATATAGCTCATGGTGATCTACACTGAGATCCAACGGATCATAATTAAAACAATTAAAATATACTTAGAATCAAATTATAAATGAAAGTATTAATGACCCGTTTATTTACGAAACTAAAAATATCAATCTAATGTTTCCTTTTTTTTACGAATTTCTCTTCTCTTTATATAATACTACGCTCAAATACACCGGTAAGATTTGTATGAATCTCTCTAATTAAAATGCTTTGGTCGGGGTGGATGGTTCCACAAAAAGCTACCTTAGCTTTTGGATTTTTTATTGCATAACAACCTTTTGGGTTAATACGTTAATATCTACAGCGAGTTAAGCAAATGATTTGAAGACTCCACTTACATAAAATTCTGGGTCAATAGCCGCACCATATGATTATGGTGCCACTAATGTAAGCTCGAAAGGGCTATAACGGCCTAGTTTTTATTACACTTAATTCCGGTTTGAGTTTCTTTAAGAAATATTGTGGAGATGATCTACTCATTATATAGAGATCATCTCCACTAAATTTTGTAAAAACTCTTCATTTGTTGCATTCGTTGATCAAGTCTCGAACTAGACTCCATCGAACGAAATTAGATGGAAGGGGTAATAGAGAAGAGCCAAATTCCAGATACATGACTAATGTTATTTTATCTAATTATTTAACATTGAGATTAAAGAATAAATTCAATATCGTCTTATCCAAATTCGATCTGTGAATAGCCTGGGTAATTCTACAATTGATTCGCTAAAATGTCAATGAATAATGAAATTATGTTTAATGATAAACAAAAAAAAAAAACGTCCTGGTAAATGAAATATTATTGTGCCTTTAGTTGGCACATTAGAAATGATGAAATTATGTTAATTTTTGTTGTGTATTTAGTTTGCTTCAGAAATCAAAAGATAGTGCAAAAATGCATACAACAGGTCAACAGTCAGCCCATCAGTAACCACATATACATAGAAAATTAAGATGACAGGGGACATAACGGTATATCCATAGTGTGCGGCCTACCAGCAACGATTGCGGCCCCGGTAGCGAGGCACGTACGATAGCTTGCCCACAAGGATCGTTACATCCATCGATCCTTAGTAGGGCTCAATGTCTTCATTGGCATACTTTTTTACTTTTGTAGCACAGACATGCGCCTTCAACGCACGGGACGATTAGCCCATATGGCCATATGCAAGGGCGAATGTAGACCCAAGCCGACCGGGGAAATCTTCACTATACTTTTTTAGTTCTACCTAGCCCATTCAACGTATAGATGTGTGTATCACGCACAAGTACATCAAATCTATGGTAAAAGAGACCAACCCACTTGCTTTTTCATTCATAGCATAGTTCTAATAAAGTTCATAATACATAATTAAGAGTTACAAATTAACTAAGAAAACAGTATATAACAAACAGATTAAATGAAAATAATTAATCTAACGCCTTCTAGGAGCCGTTTCTCTCTGGGAGTTGAAATAGAGAGCAGAAACAGGGAGGCCTAATTCATTTTCCTCTGCAAATTTTCTAGTGCAAAATCTGTCCCTTGAACAAGTAGCAAAAGTTGGTGCTTTCACTATCTGTCTTTTCTTCTGCTTGAATAGCAAAAACACATACCTGTGAATTCCTATAATTGGCTTTGGCATTTCATATCCAACTATCTCTCTTCCTGCATCCAATTCAATTTCCACATACATTTATATATATCTATATACAAAAATGTTGATTAATTATGAGATACTTTCTCTAATTAATTTCAGTCGCTGAAGTCTATGTTAATCATTAGATCCAACGTACTTATTCAGTCTAATAAAGTGATTTCGCAGTATCCAGATTAAACCAATGCAGCCAAGTTAATCAACAAAACGTGACTAATTAACCAACAACGGGATTGCTTGTTACAAGTAGGGTTGTATGGAAACATATATATGTTTACTAATCTAGCTAACATTCAACTTTAGGAAAGATAAATTTATTCTTACAATTTACACAAGTTGGATTTCGTACGAACTGTCAGTGTACGGACCAACCCTTCAGCTACAAATTTCGTCGCCGAAAGACTAGAGATGTTTTTAGCGACTAAAATTAGCGTTAAAACTGTGGTCCATTTATAGATGGTGTGCACCAAATCCTGGAAGCCCTTTACACAATATACACCGTTACAAAATAAGAAGGCTCGTGTGAATCAAATTTCTAAATGTGCATGCTTTTTTTGCTGTGTAAAATTATTAGAGACAATATCTACTGGTAACAGAACCACCGGTTAACACGTCAAAGTTCAATAATTTAGAGACAGATTGTACTGATGGGTTTAGGATAACAGAACCACGGTACGTTAAAATAAATTTAATTATAATTGAGCTGACATACCAAATGAGGAATCAGTTGTGCCAGGGATATCTGTGACCATCCTGTAAAAGGATCAAAATTAAAAAATTAACGTAAGTAAATACTAGACCCGAAGCACAATGACACGGATTGCACTTACATGAATGTGGTAGTCAAACCTTCTATTGGTTCACTCTTATAGAGGTGGTTATATGTCCACTCTAGTTTATTGTGTTAGTTGTAAATTCATAGTTTGTAAGACAAATATATATATATATATATATTTCTATTGTATCAAAAAAAAGTTGTTTTGTAAAATTATTGCCTTTTCCTCCCTTATTTGGTTCAATGATTACAACGTCTTATTCATAGTGTAAAAACTAAGTTGGAGTCATATTTCAAGTGTTATAATAAACCCCTTGAATGTGTTTAATAGGGAGTATAAATGATTGTCAAACAAAAGTGAACTGTAGTTATAGCTTTGCTAGAAAAAAAATGCATTATCTTTTATGTAGTACACATTTGTGATTTATTTTCTTCTCCCCTCATCAAACTCTACCGTAAAAATGCCTTCTTGGTGAGACTTGAACTTGAGATCTCTCCTAGGTTCAAATGGGTGCCTCTCCAGCTAGGCTATTCCACTTGCTCAGAGCAAGAAAGAACATGAACTTTGATATCTCTAATAGTAAATTGGTAAATTAATTTATAATTGTAAATTAAAGTTTGTGTTTAAAATACCCAAAAAAAAAATCAACTATTAATCCTTGAACTTTGAAAGTATTCTTATTATCATGGATAGGAGGACCTCTTTAACTTGGAAGGACTGTTCTCTTGCTAATAGTACATGCATCGTGTGCGCGGAATTTTCACAGTTTCACCATGATGGATTGCCTAGCCTTTAGCACGCAAAATTTTTCTTAAACACAATATTAAACCTGCTATCCACTGGAGTTTGAAACCATGTTGTTTACCCTACCCTACACAATTTTCACTATAATATTGAGCCAAAATTTCGACCTTTGATATTGGCAAGGATTTGAAACCTTAAGGCCTCGTTTGATTCAGGTATTAGGATCAGTGGGATTAATAATACCGGTATTAATAGTATTGGACTATTAATCTTGGTATTAATTTAATACCAATACCATGTTTGATTCATATATGCAGAATATCTCATGCTGATGTTAATACCATGTTTGGTTCTGTAACTCGTATATGGAATTATATTTTGGACTAACACAATTAAAATATTTAAAAAAAAATTAAAAGAAATTTAAAAAAAAAAAATTAAAATAATAATAATATAGTAGTAGTAGTGGCATTTTTGAAAATATATGGTTCATTTTTCTTAATCCTAGATAAACAATACCACCTCCCCCTGGTATTAAATTATAGCACAAAGAATGGTATTAAGTTAGTACCGGTATTAGTAATCCCAGCACATTTGTACGAATCAAACAAGGTATTATAAAAAAAAGTGGTATTAATAATCTCATTCCACTTTTTAATACCCGAATCAAACAAGGCCTAATGTACTAACTCATAGTATATCAAGTGCAAATCCTACATAATGTACTAACCAAAGGTAGATATTACAATTTATTTAATATTCGTACAATAATAATAAAAGCAAGTGTTTGGAATCCAAAAATATGGGACTTATGGAACAAATTAAGAGTTAATCTTGTTAGTAGGATGTATAAGGTGCAAATAAAATTTCCATAAAGCTGGCAGTATATGTAATTCAAGTGGCATATATAGCAAATTGCAATCCTTACCTCCCAAAATCATATAGTATCTTATTGTAAAAAAAATAAAAAACCATATAGTATCTTTACACAAACTCAAATTGTCAGAAAAAATACCTTGAAGGCATTTTCTAATATTGACTAAAGGTATCACAAGTTTTAAACACGAAAGATGAAGTTGTTAAAAATTTTATGATCATTAATTAACAATAGATATATCGAAGAATATATGAACAAAGAGAGATCTAATTGTGAAAATTGCGAGCTAAGCAAACCGTGACAATTGTGTAACCTGGTTAATTTGTGAAGTTTGGGAAATCAATTTGTAGTTGACATAGATTAGGATGGCCGGATTGTGGATGATGTAATATAATCGGAAGAGAGAGCTATATAATTAGTTCCTAACTGAAACATCAAATATATTAGAATTTTCAGCACATTAAATATTACTAACCAAATGACTAAATTGAATAAAATAAATATTACTACCAAAAGGTCATGTAAAAGTCAAATAGAGTAGGATTTTAACTATTAACAATTTAATTTTTAAAATAGAGTAGTAAGTAATTGATGAAGTTATTAACTACAAGAAAAATAAGAATACGTATTATATATTAACCTAAAGGTAAAATAGAAAAGGATTTTTCAACTATAAAAAAAATAGAGTACTAAGAATATATAATATAAATTTAAATAGAGTTTAAAACCAACTTAATTACTGTGTTTAGAGTTTGAATCCAAACAAGAATTTGAAACCATCGTAAGAATTTGAAGAGTTTGAAAATTTTGATTTTGAGTAAAATTAGTAAAATTGAAGAGCATATTTGTCCAAACAAAAAAAATACTTAAATTATCCGTACTTTTATATATAATATAGATGTGTGTGTAGGTCGTTTAGTAATTTCAATTAATTATTTATATATCGATAGTATATATATTGCGGTCACTTGAACATTTGAAGTTTTTCAAATATTAATAGCTTTTCAATATTAATTTTTGTAATTATGTATATATATGTACTATATATTAACTTCAATATAAATATATGAGTTTTTGGTGAAGCTACTTTGATAAGGGAATATCTCTCTAGGGCTTACCAGTGCAAGTGCTCTCTCAAGTATGGATCACTAGGACCAGGAACATCAGGGTCTGTCATCATCTGCAAGAAAAAGGGTTCCGGTTCAACTCAATATATATATATAGAAATAATAGTAAAATTGCTAATATTCATTCACGTATTGACAAGTTTGAACCGCGCAGATCTTATTTAAGAATGCACCGGTATATCAAATATTATTGCTTAGGTTATTGTACACATCGATGAAACACGTACAAAAAGTACACAAAAAAGTCGTACACACAAAATAATGTGTCAATTGCTAGATTTGCCCAACAATATCCCAATTCTTAACTAATCAAATGCTTTTAGTATCGTCATTTTATGTATATTGTATTTAATTTGTGTGTTTTAGCTAGCATTACTCATTTGGTGTATTATGTTTTTAAGCATAAAACATTATTTCGACTGAAGCCACTTTTATTTTGACAATAGCACCGTTCAAATATTATACAGATACACGCGCACATTAAGAAGAGAGAGAGAGGGCACGGAGAGAGAGAGAGAGAGAGAGAGAGTAGTACTAATTACCAGGGTAAAGAATGATCTCATGTCACCACCAAGGACCTGAACCCTGGGTCTAGAGGTGAGTAAAGAAGGAAAGAGCTCATGGCCATTGTAGACTTGCTTGTTTGAGTTGTAAGTGATGCATATCTTAACAGTTGGACTAAAGTAGTCAATTACATCTCCTACTACTCCCCCTACAACAAGAGGTTCTCCCATTTTTGCCAGTAATGGAGCTACCTAGGTAGCTAGCTAGAGAGGCAAAATCTATATAAAATGAACTTAAACCTAAAAATCACAGAATATTTATTGTTCTTTCCTCTCTCTTGGGGGACTATGTTGAATGGGCTCTTTAGTAGTAATTAATCTCATACTTATAATGCTATAAGTAGAAGTCTCTTTAGAATCAGTGGAACTAAAATGTGAATTACCCAATGGTTCTTTCATTTCCAAGGAAGTGGAACTAATGGTAGTTTAGAAAGAGGGAAATTTTTCAAAGGGAGTGGGGGAATTTAAAGTCATAACATTGAAATTAGTGTTTTTTTTTTTTTCAAAATGAGAATATTAATTAGAGACAAATAGTAATATAGCTAAATAGTGAATATATATACTACTTTACTTCTAGAAGAAAGAAATTTCAATTATAAAAGTATTGAAATGTATACACTAGCCCACCGTACACATAATGCGTGTGCGACTCGTATGCATTTAATTTTATGAAAATATATGATAATATATAATAACGAATGAACTAGCTAGTAACTAGTTAAACATTTGTTCATCTTTTAGGATTCCAAGGGTTCGAATCCCATTGTATGTAATCACGGTTTTTTATGGAAACAAAAAACGTACTAATGTAGACTTATAAACAAGAGCAAAGTAAAACATCATTTTCCTTTTTCACATGCAACTCAAAAAACATCGTCTCCTTTTTAGTTTCTATGGTAATTATTTTTTTAACGTGAAACAATTCCAAAATAACAGAATAATCCCAAACCACCAAAACCAAGCTATGATTTACAGGAAAAATGTTGTTATCTTTCTTTCTTTATTTCCTCTTCCTCTGCCTTGGGCTTACAAAAGAATGTACAGACAAATACATATATCTATATGATAAAGGGTAAGTTTTTAAATCCTGAAAAATATAAAAGATAAACAAATTGTGTGACAAAAATTACAAAATTATGCTTTTAAGTGGGTGCTATTGACACACATCAAAATACTCACTAACACTCTGTCATATTTACTCGGCCCTTAAGGACCGAGTATATGTGTATATACTCGGCCCTAGGAACCGAACCATTTTTTGATAAAAAAAAATTACACTGGCTCGGCCCTTAAGAATCGAGTATGTGCACATATATTCGGTCCTTAAGGGCCGAGCCAATGTGCACATACTCAGTTCTTAAGGGCCGAACCAATTTGAAGTGTTAAAGAATATTTTAGTGTGTGTCAATAATAGTCTCCTTTTTTTAAATGTGAATGGTATCTTTGACACGAGTTACTAAGAGCATAATATATATACATATATGTGTATGTACGTGTTATATAAGATTATTTATTAATTTGCATCGAGCGGTACAATTGTCCAACAACAGGAAGAAAGAGCAGAGGCGTTTGGCAAAGAAGGCGGCAAGTACAAGTCCATCCTCCTTCATGGGTTCGACAACTCAACAGATATGACTTTACCTCACCTCTCACCTAAGTACAATCTTAATTACTTTTCCATCTATCTGAACTGTGTATATATATTGTTAGAATTTATTCCTTGATTATTTATAATTACCTTTCTTATTTATGTCTATAATTAACATATTTGTATCCCTTAATTTATATATAGTGATTAGGGATGATTTTGCTTCCTTTCTTATGTTTCTCTGACCCTATATAAAGGGTTCTTTTGTATTCATTCGATAACATAAAATATAATATATTATTCTCTCCCATTCTTCTTATCTTTGTCAAACTAACATGGTATTAGAGGATTCTGATCCTTTAAACCTTCTTCAACCTCAAACCACAACCTAAAACCTTCAAACAACGATCAAATCCAATCATTCAAGCATCCATATCTCACCCCACAGCCCAGATCCCAATATCTAGCACTCCAATTTCGTCCCATTGTCCAGATTTTAAATCCAGCACTCCAATCCTACACAAAATCAAACTGCCTTCACGACATCTCTAAACCCATACCATAACTAGAAACCACCACATCCATCTTCTTCATCTTTCCAAGACGATTCAAACCCCATTAAAATCGACCAAAAATAGTGCCTCACGCGCCTTCATGCACCACCCTAAGAATCCACTCATCCAGCCCATCGTCCCGTCAAACCCATGCACCGTCAAGCCAATCAACAGCCACGTGGTTGCCACGTCAACCCTAATACAGAACCATTGCCACGTCATCACCACGTCAGCCATAATACTGAACCATTGCCACATCAACGCCATGTCATCACCACATCAGCGTTGATTGTATACGTCATCATTGACCTGCCACATCAACCCTAATCCAAATCCATTGCCACGTCATCGTTGACTGTACACGTCAGCTTTGACTCCCACATAAGCCAAAATTTTTGATAATTTTCATATTTACCCCAATACTTTTTGATATTCCTATATTGACCCCAATACATTCTGATATTCCTATATTGACCCTAATAGTTTTTGATATTCCCATATTGACCCCAATACTTTCTGTTATTTTTATTGTGACCCCATAAGTTTCTGTTTATTCCATATCAACCCTTAAAGTTTCCAATTTTTCTCAAATTTAATCCAACTCTACCAACTTTTCCAGAATTACCCACAGAATCACCCAAAAACTTTCCAGTTTCTTCCATATTTACCCAAAGCCCTTCCAGTTACTACCAAATTAACCCCAAATCATCCAGTTACTTCCAGAATCAGCCTCCAGCATAACCAAACTCCATGAATCTTACTGCAATCCCTCCCACCTATTTTCATCACTGCTGCTGCCATCCAACCATCACCTAATCCAACTCCATATGTTAATGATCTCGCAGAATTACTACAACAAATTTTATCTAGTCCATCTCATGCAATGTCTACTGTTCCAAGTAACTCTTGATATTTTGATTATGGCTGCTGCAACCACATGACCCCCGATCCTACAATCTTTCTCTCTAAACATTCTACCTCGCACATTTCTCCTATTAAAGTTGCTAATGGGTCCCAGTTACATGTCACCCACACTAGATCTGTCTCTACTGCCAATTTACCTCTTTCATCTACTTTTCACATTCCTCAGTTGACTATTAATCTTATATATGTTGGTCAACTTTGTGATCTTGGCTTAATTATTGTCTTTTCCTCTTCTGGTTATCATGTACAGGATCCAAGGATGAAGTAAATTATCAGGATAGGACGTACAGTCGGTCGTATGTTTGTACTTGTCCAACTTCGTACACCACCAAACATTACCATATCTACCCTTTCCACTGCTCTTGCTTATTCCACCTCATCTCTGGAACTTTGGCACTATCGGTTAGGTCATGTGTCTATTGATCGCCTTAAATCTCTTATTTCCACTGGTCGATTAGGAACAATTAAGTCAGAAGATATTTCGTGTTTGTCGTGTCAACTTAGAAAACAACATGCACTATCTTTTAATAAAAGTGATTATATTTCCTTTACACCTTTTGATCTTATTCATTCTGATGTTTGGGGACCTTCTCCTCATAACACCATAGGAGGATCTAAATATTTTATTGTTTTTCTAGATGATTACACATGTTTTACCTGGATATTCCTCATGGAAAATTGTTCCGAATTACCACAAATATATTACAACTTTGCGCAAATGATTTAAACTCAATTTTCTCAACCGATTAAAATATTCCATGCTGATAATGCTATAGAATACAAAGAGTCTAATTTTTTCAAATATTTGCGTCAACAAGGAACGATTTCTAAATACTCATGTCCTAGTACATCTCAGCAAAATGTCGTGTTGAACGCAAACATCATCATATTCTAGATACTGTCTGCACTCTTCTCATATCTAGCGGGTGTCCGGAACGATTTTAGGGAGAAGCAGCTCTTACTGCAGTATACACCATTAACGTCATCTTATTCATGCCTTTTAAACCAATCACCATATGAAAGGCTCTTTGGTAGTCCACCCAATTATAATCTTCTTAAAGTATTTCGATCTGCCTATTTTGTCCTACTCCAACCTCATGAACATTTTAAACTTGAACCTCACTCCTGATTATATTGTTTCTTGGGGTATGAGATAGAACATAAAGATTATTGATGTTGGAATTCTATCTCAAAACGACTTCGTGTGTCGCGTCATGTCATCTTTTGGGAACATAAAATATTTTTAGCAATTTTCAAATTTCAGATTACCATCGATAACACTTTTCCATTCTTCACTAGCTCCACTATCGATCTCTACCATCCTGCCTCATCTATCCCACATTTAAATACAACAAATTTTCATGAACCAACTCCTACGACCAATTTTAGTACATCTATTACCACCACCACCACTGCTCAACCAGATGATCCGGCTCCTGAGGCCAGTGATACCCCTTCCACCAATTCTAGTCCATCTAACCACCACTACTTAACCAGATGATCCGCCTCCTGTAATGACAACGGAATATCATGATAATGCTGCTTCACCCAACGATCATATCAGTCAATCACATCCTCTTCGTCAGAATACTTAGGTAAGAAAACTACCTCGTCACTTTCATGATTACCATTGCTATTCCACCATACTCTCGCATCATGAACCATCTACTTATAAAGAGATAGTTCTAACCCACAGTGGCAGCAAGTTATGTTTGAAGAATTCCAGGCTTTAGAGAAAGCCCAAACTTGAAAATTAGTCCCCCTCCCCCCAGGAAAGACAGCAGTTGGATACAAATGGGTCTATAAAATTAAAACCAAATTCAATGGGTCTATTGATCGATACAAATCTCGACTTGTAGCAAAAGGTTTTAATTAAAAATACGACATCGATTACGAGAAAACCTTTGCTCATGTTGCCTGCTTAACCTCCGTTATAAGTCTTATTGCTGTTGTCGCTACTAGAAAATGAGAGTTATTTCAAATGGATGTGAAAAATGCATTTCTCAATGGTGATCTTTCTGAAGAAGTTTACGTAAAACCTCCCTCAGGGCTTCCTTATTCCTCATCTCAAGTTTGCAAGCTTCAACGAGCTCTATATAGCCTTAAATAAGCTCCTCGTGCCTGGTTTAAAAAGTTTAGCTCCACCATTCGAAAACTAGGTTTCAATTACAGTTCTTATGACTACGGGCTCTTTGTTAGAAAAAACAAAACTGGTATTATGCTTCTTCTTCTTTATGTGGATGATATGATTATCACCGGGGATGATGTTACTGGTATTTATGATCTAAAGCAATCTCTCAATCATCAATTCGAGATGAAAGATCTTGGTCGTTTGAATTATTTCTTGGGGTGGTTTAAAGTTCTTTCTGATTTTGCCAGTTATTATTTCTCGCAAGCCAAATATGCTTCTGATATTCTTGCCCGTGCTGATCTCACTGACTGTAAAACTGCTACTACTCCACTGGAAACAAGTCTTAAGCTCACTCATCTTGATGGTACTCCTCTCAGTGATGCTACTCTGTATCGACAGATTATTGGTAGTTTAGTTTATCTGCCCGTCATTCGTCTAGACATTGCATATGTGGTTTACATTGTCAATCAATTTATGTCGGCCCCACGATCTACTCATTATGATGATGTTCTTCGCATTCTTCTCTACATAAAAGAACGATGTTCTATAGTCTCCATTGTTCTTCCATATCTTCCCTTGAGATCCGCGCCTACTCTGATTCCGACTGGGCTGATGATCCCATCGATCGACGCTCTACCACAGGATACTGCATTTTCTTGGGCGACTCACTAATATCTTGGCGCAGTAAGAAATAGTCGCTTATATCTCGTTCAAGTACATAACCAGAATATTGTGCTCTTGCTGATACCACTCAAGAACTCATCTGGTTACGCTAGCTTCTTTCAAACATGGGTGTTTCTCAACGACTTCCAATAATCATTGGGTTTGATAATCGGAGTGATATTCAGATTACTCATAATGATGTATTTGATGAACGGACAAAGCATATTAAAATTGACTGTCATTTTGTTCGTCAACACGCATCTAGCAACTCTATACACTTTGTCTCCATTTCTTCAAAAGATCAACCAACTCACATCTTTACTAAAGTTCATCTGCCAGGCTGCTTTCAAGATTTGCTTTCCAAACTCAAGTTGGTTTCACATTTCCCACCTTGAGTTTGAGGGGATGTTAGAATATATTCCTTGATTATGTATAATTGACCTTTCTTATTTATGTCCATAATTAAGAGATTTGTATCCCTTAATTTATGTATAATGATTAGGGATGATTTTGTTTCCTTTCTTATGTTTATGTAACCCTATATAAAGGGTTCTTTTGTATTCATTCAATAACATCAAATATAATATATTCTTCTCTCCCATTCTTCTCATCTTTCTCAAACTAACATATATACTATGTCATTTTTTACCATCATATAAATAGTAATTTTATAAACAACGCGAAAATATGTCTCGATACGAAATGAAATTGACACAAGAATTCGTGTTTATTTCTAGAGTTTTTAATACAATCTCGTGTCATTTTCATGTCCAAATTTTGGAACGAAACTAACATGAAAATAGAATTATGCCGTGTTAATCGTGTGAATCGTGTCTGTATGAGAGAAAAAATTGCATTTCTATCCACATTAAAATGTGTATATAAGGATGCAATAATTGTAATCTATGTCTATTGGGCCATGTTGTGTTTAGGCAGGTCTTGTTTGTATTACCTAAAAATAACACGACTTCATGTCATGTTCGTGTACTCTTGTTTCTTGTTATGTCGGGTTGCGACAGACAAAAACACGACCCAAAAATACAAGGTGCCACCCATATACATGAAGACATATATTTATCTTACATAAAAAATTGGCATACAAATCCAACGATCACCAATTGGTTGGAAGGATTTTTGACAATGATTGTAATATATATATAGACCCAACATTCTAACCAATACAATAATACATGGTAGACAAATTAAATGTTTTTTTCTTTAATTTGGTCAGATATATATATCCCTTTAGAATTAATGATTTATATTTAAATTATTTATTATTTGTTCATCCATAAATCAAAACAATTCACATTTATTGTCAATGTTGGTATGAAAGTGACTAGCTAGCTTGATTGCCAATTTTCTTTTGTTTCGTTTTGTTTCCAGATTCTGAAAATGGAATTAGAATAATTATATTTGAAACCGACCCCTTTTGATCTTTTAAAGTATTTTAATTCTCAATTAAGTCAAGTTAAACTGATTCAAGAAGTTAGGTCGAAAACTAATCAATCTTCTTTCCTCACCTTCGCTTCTGTTTTTCAGCATCATTTATATATAAAATAAAATAAAAAATATGATAGATGTTCTCTCTCGCGACAAGCGCGCCCTTGATTTGTAGTACAAATTGACGAACTAAAGCAATTAGGAAAAAAAAATAGAGAAGTCACAAGATATAATGTGGTTATATATCATACCGTCGATAAAGAATACATGTTACAATCTCTTTGATTTCTTGTGAACGACTCTTGCACTCAATTGTATCTCCAGCAAAAATAAAGATATTTCAATTTACGTACGGTTGGGAAATTAAAAACACGAATCCATGGAGAGTCCGATATCACTATTGAGACCTTCTAATAGCACTTGTTGCGATGGAACCAAGCAAGATCTCTGTGCATAATTCTCTAATCAAACCGAAGAAACGCTTTATGGAATTTCTACAAACACTTGGTTTACGGAAACTAATCAAGTGAAGAAAATCAATAGATCAATCAGCAATCCAGTTGTAAACAACAAAGAAATCATAAGTAATCTGTGAATCAAGGATAAAAGCAACGAGAATTTAAAATATAAACAAGAAAACACATGGATGTAACTTGTACCACTCACATATATAATTAAAGAAGAAAAGTTGAATAATAATGAAATTAAGATGGTTTGATAAATAAACCAGGGTACGTGTACATTTTATTTTTGTCGGAGTTCAAATCCTTGCTACAAGTAAAAAATAAAAAATCATTTTTCAGTACCTAAAAAAATAGCATTTCTAATTTTCTCCCCCTGAACTGAAATATTGGATCTGCCCTGACTCTAGGAGTTTAAAACTCCTAAATGCAGCAGGCCAATGTGTGAGACTGCGCCTCTAAGATTGCTGGCCTGAGGAAAGACTATTCAAGGTGAGTGGAAGCCGCGAGAATAACCTATAAACCAAAAAAAATAAAAATATTCCTGGAAATTGCCCCAAGACAAGCTGGAGTCTGGGCCTTACCGATTGCACTTTGTATAGCCACGCCCAAAATGGAATAACAACCGGTCTAATCGGCAGCCCAAAATAAGCATTTTGTTGGATTATTTCGTTTCATACTAGAAATATGAGATACTGATGTCCGTCCAAATTTTATTTTTTTTTCTCTTCTAGGAGTACAAGTGATAGGTATGAATATTGTTAACCCTCTGGATACAAAATTTGTATAGTATAAAGTTTTTATATATACGTTTTAAAATAACTAGACATAAACCACAGGCATGTGTTTGTGCACTTTGCACACTTGATTTTCATGCATCATATATCTAAGTTTGGAAAAAATATAATAATAATGGGAGGAGGAGGAGGAGGAGGAGGTATCTCGTATCTCAATGGTTAAGATCATTATGAGTAACTAAGAAGATGTGGGTTTAAATCTGAGTGTAAACATGTTTTTTTTTCTAACATTAGTGACAATATGGGCAAAATAAAAAAATCACCAAAAATTAATTGTTAACTTATTTTAACTAACCTAGAATAAAGAAGAAATTTTTTTTAATTTGAAAAATAGTTACTATCATTCTAAATCAAGCGAAATCAAAATAAATAACCGCTCTGAAAATAAAGAATCCTAAATTTCCGACTCAAGACTAGATAAAGCAAAGTGCTTTAAGGAATGCGCCACTCTATTTCTCTCTCTAGGAACAAAACGAAAGTTAAAATCACAACCAAGACAACTAATTTTAATAGTATCAATAATTTTGCCAAACTTAATAAGAAGCGACATACCCAATTAAAAAAATTAATAAATTTTAAATATTAATCACTCTCAAACTTTACTTATCGAAACTCTAATTGCAATTTTTTTTATAGCGATCAAAATAAAAAGAGTTCACTTTGGCAACATCCACCGAAAAAGTAACCACTGACTCGATGCGCACAAGTTATGGAATCTTTATAGCGAAAATCAATGTAATTATTAGAATTCCAAAAAAGGAGGGAAAAAATAAAAAAGCAGCTATGTATATTATATTTAGTTAGTAGAAGAGAAGAGTATTTTTGTTTCTCTCTTACTTTTTCTGTTGAATAAGACACGCAATGAAAAAGTGTCAATGTCAAAGCTTTTATATAAGAACACTTGAACACGCAATTAGAAGACAAGTGTTCTAGACATTCTTAGCTAGATTTGGAAAAAGGTTTTACTCCCTCCGTACGAATTTAATTGTTTATTATTTTATTTATAAATATTTTAAAATAATTATTTACTTTTTATATTTAATATATCATTAATTAAAATAATATATTTATTTTTAATATTATCTTTTAAGTTCTCTACATTTTTTTATTTTAGATCCCGTCACATTTTTTATGAGAAGAAAAGTAAAGGATATTTTTGAAAATAAATATTTTCTCTTGAAATAATCATTATGTCTCTTTAATTTTTAATTTTTCAAAATGTGACAATTAAATTAGGACGGAAGGAGTATTTGAATATTTGTGTCAATTTTGTGCCATGGTATATTCTTTCGGTTTTAAATTAACGTTCTGACTTTTTTGTTGACATATCATAATTCATAGTTTCATTTTTTTTTGGAATATAAATATCCTGCTCTTAATTACTATAAAAAAAATAAATTATACTATTAATTATATAAAAATTAGTATTTTGTTAAAAAATAATGAGTCAAAGTGAGATTTTAAAAATGATCAATAGTTAATTACCTGTCTTATAAAGTTTCACTACTTATTTAATTAAGTTATATATTTGTCATTTATACATGTCGTGCATGTTTGATTTTTTGACATAATAGTTAAACATGTTTAGTTAGAAAAACTTTAGCCAAAACTAATTAATATATGATAGTATAGACGTAACCTGTTAATTTCAGGATAGATAAATAAATGGTGTTAAGAATTTTATACTCAGAAAAAATTGCACATGAAAATAAAATTTTTTTTCTTTTTTTTTTACATAGAAAAAGCCCGCTAATTTGAACCGTACAATTTAAAATTAATGATTCCGAGCATAACTTTACCTCTAAATTAATTTCGTCACTTTAGAACAACTGAATCCGCAATATATTATTTCTCTCTCCTTGAGTCCCCTTGAAATGATAAGATTATTTTAAATGATATAAAAATTAAAAGAGAACAAATTATAATCAAACTCAAAAGAGAATCTTTTTACTTTTCCTTGTTCAAAAAAATAAAACTCAAAATTTTTGTTTACTTGTTTTAAACGCTCACTCTAATTGCCTAATCAAATTCTGGCACTTAACTTATCAATTATTAAATTCAAATCCGGAAAATAAACGACTAGCAACATGCATTTTTAAACAAACAAAATGGTAATCTAGTTTTTTAATTCAAAGTTTATCCATTGTGGAGCACAATGAATGGCATCTGCAAGTGGCATAAAGGTATATGTTTCGGTGATGGACTTGAAGCAATCATTATGGCAAAATTCCAAAAATAAATAAATAATCCTTAACGTCACCAAAAAGGAGAATAAATTAATAATTAAGGTTCACTAACTAATTTACAAATAAGGAGTTCCAGCTCTATGAGGCATAACGAGCAAAATCATGCATAACAATATTACATTCACATAGCACAAAAATAAAAATGATCTCCAACTAAGAAACGAACTCATTCACATCATGCAATAAGGTCCTAAATTCATTAAGGAGGTAGTCACGAGAAGAAATAAGTTCAATAATACATTTAGAATCACTTTCAATAACGATTAGAGGTACACTAATCTCAGAAGCCATAACCTGACCCAATATCATAACATGAAGCTTCGCCATTCAAATTGACCATGAAACGTAGAAAAACGTCAAAACAAAATAAAAATAAATAAATAAATATTATATACTTCTTCACTTTTTTTTCTTTAAATTTCAGAATATCCCAATAGCTGTTGGTGACGTCATCTTCAGTTTAAGAAAAATATAATATTAACTATTCTCTTATATACTTCTTCACTCTTTTTTCTTAAAAAAAATGTACTTCAGCAGGGGTATAATCACTGCGGGGCCAGCGGAAACTTAAACCCCCCCCCCCCCCCCCCCCCCCCCCCCACCTGAATATTCCTTTTGTAGGTATAGTATTATACTTTTTTTTCTTATGTGTAAACTTTGAAAGTATGAGGATGAGTTTGTTATTTTTCAAAACCTTGAGTTTAAGACTACAACTATTGTTATAAGAAAGATTAAATGTGCAAATCACCCCACAACTCAGGGGGCAATTCCATTTAAGGCCCTGGACTTTAAAAAGCACCGTTTAAACTCCTCAAATTATTGACCGAGTTTCACTTTACCCCTTTCATCTAATTTGGCTATTAAAGTTGACAAAAAATGGCCATGTTCACCAAAAGTGACCATTTTTAATTAAAAGTATTTTGATCCAACTACTAAAAACAAACATATAGATGTGTGTGTATGTGTATGTCGTGTTTTTTTACTTGAAGCAAAGTCAAGGCCCCACTAAAATAAAATCCTAGCTACACCACTAGTCTTCTATATAAAATGGCCTTAATTGTTCAATAATTATCTGGTCATAAAACATTTTGAACTATGATACAAAATTAGAACAATAAATTGAAAAGTTTGATATAAAATATTAAAGAACCAAAAATGAAAAATGAAAAGCAATTGAAAGGGTAAATGACCAATTAAACCCTAAAGTATGAGGTTAAATTCAACCTTAAAGTACGTTTAATGAAAAAGATGGGAAAAATACAAAAAAAACTCTGAAGTATGACCTTACGTGCAATGTTTCTCCTAATGTTTCGATTTTCTCCATTTAACCCCTGAAGTACATTAAGTGGAGCAAAATGAACCCTGGCGTAACACTGTTATTTATTCCATCCAGTTTTTTAACATTTAACCTCCTAAACTTTTAAAATTGACACTAAACCCCTTTAATTTATATTTTCTTAATACTTAACCCCATTTTTATTAATCTTTATCACCACCTTCTTCAACCCATCGTCATCCACCTTCTCTCTCTCCCCACAAAACACAAGAGCTCTAATATTTTTCATTCAAAATCATATCAACGTAATAACCATTTGTCATCATTGATAATGATATCTTTATATATAAATTCACAAATATATACATACAACATATTATATTTACTATTTATTATTCTGTGTAGGGTATTTTTTTTTGTGAGGGAAATGCCCTCGGGAGTTATGTATATTTACTACTCCAATAATGATAAATATTATATTTACTACTCCAATAATGATAAATATCGGCGTTAATGAAAAATTCCACTGCTACTAATTAGTTGGGTTTAAAAATTTTGCTTCAAAACTACTTCATGAAATCAATGGAATTTTGACTAATGTTCCCACTGCATCTAAAATGTGTAATTTTTCTACCAGATTAATTGAGAAGCTCCTACACTACTTTTGTCAAAATAAAATAATATTATATGGCTATGTAAAATTGATTTTTGTGTAAAATATACATCAAATTTACTGTCACATTAGTTTTGTCACTTAATTTTTTTTTTATAAAATTTAAAAATATAATATTTTGTAATATAAATACATATTTTAATAATATTTATATATTTGAAAAAATGAATTAAGCCATTTTTATACAGCTGCTGGAGATGGTCTTAAAAATATTAAACACGCCATGTTAATTAGAGAGGAGATATTGTATCAAAAAAAATACAGTGAAAATATGGTTAACTTCTACAACAATAAAATATATATTTTCAAAGACTTGAAAGTAGCAAATTAATTAAGAACTTAATCCTTCTATTTTTCAGCTCGTAGATTAGATCTCGGGTCCTTTTTTTCCTTTGGAGCAGTGGGGAGAAAAAGGTAAAATTTTAGTAATATTAGTATGTATATTTGAATTTAACAAAATAACTGAAATACTCTCCTGTTTCATGTGATACTTGAATTTGTTTATCACTAAAATGAATAATTCATGAACATTTTGAGCTCAAATTTTAGTAGCTACTTTGTAATTAAAGGTAGACTCAATCTACAAATAAAAATTAATCATAAATTTAATATAGTTTTAAGACATCTCGTGATAAATCAAAACATACATATTTACGTTAATAATACCAACGGGTAAGGTGGACGGAGGTGGGTTGAAGAAAGTGGTAACAAAGATTAATAAAAATGAGGTTAAATGTTAACAAAACATAAATTAAATGGGTTTAGTGTCAATTTTAAAAGTTTAGGGGGTTAATTGTAAAAAAATTGAATGAAATAAATAACGGTGTTAGCGCCAGGGTTCATTTCGCTTCGCTTAATGTACTTCAGGGATTAAATTGAGAAAATTAAAATATTAAGGGAAACATTGCACGCAATGTTATATTTTAGGGTTGCATTTTTTTCCAAAAAATTAACAGCTTATGACGTGGCTTGATGACGTGGACATGATGTGGAATAAAATCATTTAAAACTGGAATCTACATGACAAGTTAAATCCTGAACTATGGAGTTCATTCCAATATTTCCCTGAAGTTTCAGAAGTTGCTAATGCTTTCATAGGTCATCATTTTGTTTCTCAGGGGGAACGTTGTAACTAATTTCATATTTTAGGGTTTAATTTGTTATTTATACTTTTGTTTCAATAGGAGTTTTTTGCCAAAATAAACCACTTTTTTAAGTTAATTATTAGCCAAACTAAGCCACTTTTCAACATATTTGACAAACTAGTACACTTTTTAAAATAGTGATTTCGAATTACTATTTTAATGAAAAAATAGTGATTTTGAATCACTATTATCACTATTTTAAGTCGAATCTCTATTTTAAAAAGTGTGTTAGTTTGGCAAATATATTAAAAAATGACTTAATTTAGCTAATAACTTAAAAAAGTGGCTTAGTTTAGAAAAAAACTCTAAAAAAGTTTGTTCCACGTCATATCCATGTGACCAAGCCACATCAGCAGCAATGAACCTTTTTA
The DNA here is from genome assembly GCA_021464415.1 of Lonicera japonica. NCBI lineage: Eukaryota > Viridiplantae > Streptophyta > Magnoliopsida > Dipsacales > Caprifoliaceae > Lonicera > Lonicera japonica. Next base: position 24,084,078 of record CM038463.1, read on the forward strand.
ACCATGAGGTTAACGGGAGGTTTAAATAGCAATTAACACTAAACATACTTTAAGGTGAAAATTGCAACTTTTGAAATATTAAGAGTAACATTAAAATATACCCCATTTAGAGCTTAATTTACCATTTTCCCTGCTTGAAATAACATTCAAAATTCAAACAAAGAAATAATAAGTAATATTTCTATCTTATTCTAATAGAAGGCACTTCACAATTTTAAATGTTTTCTGCTATAAGGATGAACATTTATTTGTTATAGTAAATCTAATAAGCACCTACACTTTTGTTATTTTTAAATTTTTTATACAATAATTAATTATTTTACTTCAAAAAACATGAAGATATGACAATGAAAAGAGGTCCCCTTTAGTCAAAAGCCCATATATTTGTTCAACAAATTAACTTATTAAACTTACTTCCAAAATAATATTCTTTTCTCCCTCTTAAATTAATATACTATAATTTATTTTGTTTTTTAAACATTTTAAATTAGGAGTATACTATATCTTTTTGGACATAATAACTATAAACAATGCATCAAATCTCACAATAATTTATAAATTTTGTTTCACATTGACTACATTAATTCAACTTTTGGCATTTTAAAAGTTGTAAAAGTTAAATACAAACTTTTATTTTGGGACAGAGAAAATATTGTAATTAGGACTGGACCCTATTTGATTATACAATATGAGAGAGTGAATGATGACAATGAAAATATATAGAATTAGTGAAAAATTCACAAATGGCCACTAAACTATTGCGATTGTTATAAAATGGCCACTCATCTTTAATTCGTTTGACCTAGCCCACCAAACTTTTAAAATGATTACAATTTGACCATTCTATCCAATTGAGACATTAGTGTTAAATGGAAATTAGTCGTGTGCTCTTTACATTTCACAAGACAATTTGACGGTAATTAATGTCAAACAACCTACCCAACAGCAAATATGTCCCTCAAATTGGTCATGTTAGGCCCTCAAATTACTTATGTGAGAGTCACATAACCGATTTATGTCCAATCCTAACGTCTCAATTAGATGAAATGGTCAAATTGTAACCATTTTAAAAATTTATTGGTCAAATAAAATAAATTAAAGTTGAGTGACCATTTTATAATTATTTCAATTATTTAGTAGCCATTTATAGAGTTTACTCTTAGAATTAAGATCACCCAAAAAAATATTATAATGCTTAGTGCAAATGCAATACAAGTGGGGAGATGACTTAATATTGAAGTATTGTCATGTGCCATAGAAGGTTATTATATCTTCATTCTTCTCATTTTCCTTGTATTAACTCAGCCCCACCCCTTCATGCCTCATTGATGGTGAGATATGACAAGGGACCTAACTGTCCAAATCTTCAAAGGGAGACAATTTGTTTTTTAGATAGACACATCTTATTCAAGATTCTAGGAAATAGGATTAAGGTAAAGGAATTTAATCGAATGCAAATTGGTTATTAAATTTGTTATTTATGTCCCAATTAGTTAGGGTTACTATGACGTTTCCTTTCTATTAACTAAAAATGAAATCCTAGTTAGCTCTTAAAAAATATTTAATTAGTATTTATAAAACCATAATAAAATTTAAATAAAATAAAATTATAAAAAGTTGAACTCCGTCCAATAATAATACGGAGTATGAAAAATAATTTTCAAATCAAACATGCTTTAATTACAAAGGAATCCAGCACAAATGATGCAAGAGGGGTGGGCCCCCACACAGCTAGTGTGTCGGAACTGTATTTATTAACCGGGCTTGCAATTTTTTCCTAAATATTTTAAGCCTAAATTCAGTATATAATTAATACGGGCAATTAAAATATAGGGCTTATTGAAAAATGAATTTCACAATAAAGCCAATGAATAAAATTTTTCTAAATGAAGGGCCTATTTTGCATTCTATTAATAAAATGACATGTGTCATTTTTTTTCATACCAAAAAGACCACTCAACCCTTAAAATAAACTAACAATTACAGAATTACCAATGTACATTTTATCACGAAAGGACAATACTACCCTCCCATTTTCCCTCTCATTCTGCATTCCACCATCTTCGAAACCACGTAACACCAACCGACACCAGCGAAGAAGAAGAACAGAGAACACCGAAGAAACCCTAGTCGACGTAATTTTCATACCGCCGGACTCCTTTTAAACCATCAAAGACGATCATACTATCGCAGGTGAGCTTTATGTTTCTCCCTATCGCTCTTCCTCGTTTTTTAGGGCTTATAATTTGCGTGTTCATCTGCTTTTGATGAGAATCAGGCTTTCTAGTAACCGATTCTGCAATATTTGCACATTTTTCGACTATTTATGATAGCTAGGGTTTCTAGTCACCACTTAAAACACTCATTTCCTACTGCAAAGTTCACATCGCACCTCGTATCGTTCTTTATGCTTAAGGATGTATCAATGATTTTCATAGATTTCTCTGATGTTTTCTAACAAATTTCACTGCAATTTGAAGTTTACAGTTCAAATTTCACTACAATGTGAGTTTGCAGTCCAAATTTCACTGCAAAGTTCATATTGCAGTACGTATTTCACTGCAATATGAACTTTGCAATCCAGAATTTTGCTGCATATTGTATTACATATTTCACTGCAATGTAAAATTTGCAGAACATCTTTTACTCCAAAAGGAAGTTTGCAGTGCAAATTTCACTCCAAAATTCACTGCAATGTGAAGTTGGCACACCAAAATTCACTGCAATGTGAACTTTGCATTGAAAAATTCACTGCAATGTGAAGTTTGCAGTGCAAATTTCACTTCAATGTGAAGTTGGCACACCAAAATTCACTGCAATGTGAAGTTTGCACTGAAAAATTAACTGCAATGTGAAGTTTGCAGTGCAAATTTCACTTCAATGTGAAGTTGGCACACCAAAATTCACTGCAATGTGAAGTTTGCACTGAAAAATTAACTGCAATGTGAAGTTTGCAGTGCAAATTTCACTTCAATGTGAAGTTGGCACACCAAAATTCACTGCAATGTGAAGTTTGCACTGAAAAATTAACTGCAATGTGAAGTTTGCAGTGCAAATTTCACTTCAATGTGAAGTTGGCACACCAAAATTCACTGCAATGTGAAGTTTGCACTGAAAAATTCACTGCAATGTGAAGTTTGCAGTGCAAATTTCACTTCAATGTGAAGTTGGCACACCAAAATTCACTGCAATGTGAACTTTGCACTGAAAAATTCACTGCAATGTGAAGTTGGCACACCAAAATTCACTGCAATGTGAACTTTGCATTGAAAAATTCACTGCAATGTGAAGTTTGCAGTGCAATTTTCACTGCAATGTGAAGTTGGCACACCAAAATTCACTGCAATGTGAACTTTGCATTGAAAAATTCACTGCAATGTGAAGTTTGCAGTGCAATTTTCACTGCAATGTGAACTTTGCAATTCACCTTTTACTCCAACAGGAAGTTTCAAGTGCAAATTTCACTGCAATGTTAAGTTTGCAGTGAATGAAAAATTCAACACAATTTGAAGTTTGCCGTGCAAATTTCACTGCAATGTGAACTTTGCAGTACAAATTTCACTCCAAAAGTTCATATTCTACGAACTTTGGTGCAAGGTTTATGTTGCAGTCCATATTTCACTGCAAAATTCATATTGCATTGCAAATTTCTGTGCATAGTTTCTCTGTTTCACTGCAATATGAACTTTGCAGTTCATATTTTTTTACATATGCATTCAATGTTTTGTGACAGCCTTGCTTTCACATCTTTTAGCAGAGGATAAAGCCGCAATTAAAATCAAATGGCAAAGAAAAGAGCATCAGAAACAGTACAAAGATCTCCAACAAAGGTTAGAAAGATGAAAACATCTTCTAATCCATCGAAAATGAAGGCAAAATCAAAGGCACAAAGGAGAAGCCTTAAGAAAAAGGCTAAGACATCTTCTGATAACCAGCCAACGGTATTTCGCTGCAATTTGCAGCCGATAGTAAGACTACTTGAGGAACAAAGAGATCATATACCCCAAACACACATTGAAGCAATCATGAGAACACCGTTTGGGGTTTTCTTCAAGGCTATCTACGAAAACAAAGTAGATATCAAAAGTATAGATAGAATCTCAAAGCCCATCATGCGAATTATGGGGTTATACTCCTTGGAGAAAGATGGATTTGTTATGGGGGATAAGCTAATACAATTAACTGCCGATGACTTTGCACTCACTTTTGGGCTGCCCAAAGTAGGAAACGAAGTGGTGCTCTTTCCAAAGACAATGGTCAAAGCAACAGAATCGAAATTTATCAAGAGACACTTCAAAGATATGAATATTATAAAGAAAGATGCAATTGTCTCGGCATTAATTAAGACCTTGAAGGAAGAAGGCAAGGAACCTGCAGAAGACTTTGCTAGGTTGATGATACTGCACATGGTTGTCACTATTTTCCTGGCCAGTTCACAAGGTAAAGTTGGCTGGTCCTTCATTTCCCACATAGAGGATTTTGACAACATAAGAAATATAGCATGGGCCAAAGTATTCTACAACCACTTGATGCAAAACGTCAAAAAATATTACAACAAGCCTTTCAAAACTCCTGGCTGTGTCCTTCAAATTCTTGTAAGTATTTCAATACTTTAATGTAAAAATTAGCTACGATAATGTAGTACATTCATTTGACATTTATTTTTCATAAAATTGCAGTATTGGTTCTGTGAGCATTATAAAATAATTGAACCAATTGAAAGATACAAGGGAGAAACACCAAGATTTGTTCGGTGGAATCTTTTTCAAGCTAGAGAAGCTATCTCTAAGCTTTCCTTTGACAAATTGGACAGTGAAAAGGTACTTACACAAAATATCTTGCTAATTACGAATATATTTTTTAGACTGCAAAGTCCAAATTGCAGAGAAATATGTTGGTGCGTAGTTTATCTGGTTCACTGCAATATGAACTTTGCAGTCAATATTTTCACTGCAATATGAACTTTCCAGTCCATATTTCATTCGAAAATTCATATTTGCAGTCAATATTTTCACTGCAATATGGACTTTGCAGTCCACATCACACTGCAAATTCCATATTGCATTCCACATTTCACTACAATTTGAACTTCGCAGTACATAGTTTACTCCAATATGAACTTCTCAGTGCAAAATTAACTGCAATGTGAAGTTTGCAGTGCACAAATTTTGCTGCAATTTGAACTTCGCAGTCCAAATTTTACTCCAATATGAACTTCTCAGTGCAAAATTAACTGCAATGTGAAGTTTGCAGTGCAAATTTTGCTGCAAAGTGAAGTTTGCAGTCCAAATTTAACTGCAATGTGAAGTTTGCACTGCAAATTTTGCTGCAAAGTGAAGTTTGCAGTCCAAAATTTACTGAAATCTGAAGTTTGCAGTGCAAATTTAACTGCAATGTTAAGTTTGCAGTGCAAATTTTGCTGCAAAGTTCATATTGCAGTCCATATTTTATGTACATAGTTTTTCTGTTTCACTGAATTATCAACTTTGCAGTATATATTTTTTGTAAACACTTGTTTTAGCACAAAAATAATTCAGATTATTAATAACTGAAACTTCTTTTTTAATACATCTTCACCCTCTTTCCCTTTTTTAACACATCTAGGTGGTGGAGGTACTTGCTGATGTATCCGAAACAGAGCAAAAGCTTCTTACTGAAGAATTCAAGGAAGTCAAGGAACAGAAGCTTCCAACTGAAGAAGCATATCTTCCAACTGAACAGAAGCTTCCAGAGAATAGTGAAAGCAAAATGGTTGAATGTTTGAAACAAGAGAATGAAAGATTAACACAGGAAAATAAGGAGCTTCTAGAAAGAGTAATTCAGTTGGAGACTCTCATGCAAGTAAAGAGTGACGGGTTCTTAAAGCACAAAACAAATAAGGAACTGCAGTTAATCGATAGCAATGTAGTTGAAAGCCCTCCGATATTCGATGACAAAATCGACTACATTGACTTTGAGTGTCTAACAGCTGCTGAAGAACCTTTCACCAAACAAACTCCACCACGTAATCTTCAAGAAAAGCAGGAAGAGCCAACAGTGAAATCATTCATCCTAAGGCTAAAGAAGAGGGCAAGAATCTCAAAAGACGACAATGTTTTTATTTACTATGACAGGAAAGAGATCCCCAAGAAGGATGAAAAGGAAGACACTTCTGATAAGGATGAAAAGAAGAAAGCAGGAAAATCAAAGCTTAAACTTGATAGGAAGGGAAAAAAAATTGATGAAACAAAATCTGATATTCCTCCTGCTGGTAGTAAAGACTCAATTGATGTCGAAGATTATGAAGCTCATCCTGGATCGCCAACAAAAACCGACTTGTCCAATATCAGCAAAAAGAGCAAATTATATAAGTATTTCAACAAAGATCAACAAGATTTGATCAATACCTTTTTCAACCATGCAGATACAACGTAAATTCTTTAATCATTTATTCTGTCAATATTTATGATCACTGCAAAAAAACTTGTCTTTTGCAACAAATCATTAATGAATATATACACTGCAAAGAGAATAAAGTTCATATTCCATCCCATAATTTTAGTGCAAACTTCATATTGCAGTCCATATTTTCACTACAAATTTTTACTTTTTCACTGCAATGTGAACTTTGCAGTACATATTTTACTGCAATGTGAACTTTGCAGTACAAATTTATTGTTCATGGTTCATATTGCAATCCAAATCCTCACTGCAATCTGAACTTTGCAGTCCATATTTTTTGGTGCAAACTTCATATTGCAGTCAATATTTCACTGCAATATGAACTTTGCAGTCCACATTTATTTGCACAGTTTCCTTTTTTCACTGCAAAGTTCATATTGCAGTCTATATTTTTATTCGAAAGTCCAAATTGCAGTCCACATTTCACTGCAATATGAATTTTGTAGTCCATATTTGACTGCAAAGTTCATATTGCAGTCCATATATTCACTGCAATATTAACTTTGCAGTCCATATTTTGCACAATAATTGCTCACCACAAAGTTAGCTATATTTCTCATGTTATAATATCATACAGGACTGTTGCTTGGGAAAACCATGAAACCCATATCCACATAACAGCGAGTCTGTTAGAAGACCTGCTGTGCAATGGTTTTGTGGATACACAGGTAATACATAAAAAGAAAATTAAAGGTTTTCTTATATAATTATGTTCACATTTTGAATAATAACACATGTTACATGAACACAGATAATAGATTGGTACTCAATACATTTGAAGAAGATATTCTTTCCAAATCAATCGACAAGCATTATATTCTCCTCTATGACATGGGTAATCAACTACTTCAAAATAATCAACTTTTTCAATCTTTCAATAATGATATTACTTTGCTCAGTAATTTTTTTTTGTTAATACAGACTTTTGTTAGAGATGCTAATGAAAAAAATGCAAGGAAGTTCTTGAACGACACAATAAATGAAGTCGATGCTAGAACAAATCTGTTACTATTTCCGATGAACACCGCAAGAGACAAAAAGGACAAGCACGGATTCCACTGGACTTTACTTGTCCTGGATCTTCGAACAAGAACATGGTTACACTACAACACAATGCCTCCAAGGGGCAAGAAGAAAAACATATTCCTAGAAGATGCCAAACAGATGGTAAGGGTACAAGATTTAACAATTTTTAAATCTTTTCAAAGGATTATTAAATCATGTTCCTGAATTATTATTGTTCTTTAAAATTTTATTTAGAAACAAGCCGTGACAGACATCCTCAATATGAAACTGCTTTACCTTGGGATGACGGTACTGGAGGATAACACTAAAATCATTTCAAAGGAATGCCCGCGACAAGGATTTTCGTAAGTTAAATACACAGAATTTTGTAATATATATATATATATATATAAAAGTTATTTGTTTCAAAATTTGTCAAATTTATAAATACTAACACTAAACTCTTTTCATATTGTAGTGTTGATTGTGCACTCTATGTGTGTGAGTTTATAGAAAGGCTTGTCCAAGGACAAGAGATCCCAAAAGAATTCGAGGACGAAGATTTGATGTCCAAAAAACGTGCATACATAGTTTGGTTAATATTGACGGATATACCCTATTGCTGGAGGCTCGAAGACCATATCGAAAGAATGAAAACATTAGAGTTTTTGAAGAACGACAAGGATGATGACCAACAATAGAAACATCATATTTTTTGTTTATAGAACTTTAGATATTTGTTACATATTAGTCTACTAAATCTCAAAGTTTACTTTTGCACAAATGAAATTGTAAGTAATATGCAGCCATGCTGAAATTGTAAGTAATATCCAATCATGGTTTTGTGCAAATTCTTTTTTTATGTTTGTGTGTGGTGCCATTTACATTTTGTTTTTGGAATTGTTTTGTGCTAATTCAAATATGCACTGCTATGGAAAACACAGATTATGAAAAAAGAAGGTTTCAACTATGCTTTTTTTTGCTGCAAAGTTCATATTGCAGTCCATATTTTCACTGCAATATGAACTTTGCAGTCCATATTTTTGGTGCAAAGTTCAAGTTTCACTGCAATATGAACTTTGCAGTCCATATTTCACTGCAAAGTCCATATTGCAATCCATATTTTCACTGCAATAAGAACTTTGCAGTCCATATTTCACTGAAAAGTTTATCTGTTTGACTGCAATATCAACTTTGCAGTCCAGAATTTTTTGCAAAGTTCATGTTGCAGTACATATTTCAGTGCAATGTGAACTTTGGAATCCACCTTTTTACTCCAACAGGAATTTTTAAGTGCAAATTTCACTACAATGTGGACTTTGCAGTCCACCTTTTTACTCCAACAGGAATTTTCAAGTGAAAATTTTACTGCAATGTGAACTTTGCAGCTCATATTTCAGTGCAAAGTTCATATTGCAGTCCATATTTGACTGCAAAGTTCATATTGCACTTCATATTTCACTGCAAAGTCCATATTGCAGTCAACATTTTCACTGCAGAGTTTTTCTGTTTTACTGCAATATGAACTTTGCAGTTCATATTTCACTGCAAACTTCATATTGCAGTCCATATTTCACTGCAAAGTTCATATTGCAATACATATTTTTGGTGCAAAATAAACATTGCAGTCCATTTTATCTGCAATTAACATTAACATATCCAGATAAGAACAATAAAATCATACCATTCATTTCATATATGTCTAACAAACAAATATCTCCCATCATCAAAACTTCAAAGAAATCGAAATAAAAACAAAACAATTTTTTCAAGCTCTTCAAATTAACAAAAAGAAATATCAAAAGTAAACTGCACTTAACAACTAGTACACAGCATATACTAAAACTAATGAATACTTTCCGAACAAGTCTTTTTGTTGTGAAACCCAAGATGTTGACACCTTCCGCACTTACGCAACTTCCTCGCTTTTGACCCAGTATTTGGAATTCGGTTCCTTTTTGGACGACCCACGGTTCTCTTCACTCCTGGAGGCAAAATATGCAATCCATTTGTCACGTCTCTCGGCCTATCAGCATTAGGGATAGGAAATATCGCATGCGAGTACGATCTCTGATAATTCACGCTAAAAAAACAAGGATCACAAAAATCATAAACACATTTTCCATCGGCCAGAATTGACAACACCGCATGATTGCAAGGAAAGCCTTCAATCTTCCAAGCATTGCAACTACAATGCCGGTAGTAAAGATCCACCTTATGACTTTTTTCCTCTTGAACCTCGAAAACAAAATCAGTTGACTTCGTAACTTTCCACGTCTTGCTCGCATTAATCTTCTCAGACAAAATATTTTCCATGTCGGGGCATAACACTGTGTTCCAACTTCTTGAACTCTCACGTCGGTTGGACATCATGGTCATCAACTTCAAACGAATTTTATCTAGCATCGAGGTGATGGGTAGACTACGTTCTTTCACAATCCATCCATTAAAGCTTTCCGCAATATTTGAACACATCATTCCATACCTTTGTCCGGGGAAATAGGCATTTGCCCAATGATCTATCGGCGCATTTTGTAGAAAATCTTTTATTTCATTTCCAGCAGCACCTTTCAAATCATTAAACGCACTTTGAAACTCAAGATGTGTAGAGGCATATGCACAATCCACAAACAACTGCAAGATGAACGATTTTTTCTTACTTTTCGCCGAGAAACAAGTACTCAGGTTGTTCTTCAAATGACACATACAATAGCTATGATAAGAGTTTGGAAAAACTTCAGCTATCGACTTCACCAAACCCCAATGCCTGTCTGATATAAATGTGAAAACTCTGTCACTGGCCAAAATAACCTTCAAATGGTTCAAAAACCAACACCAATTTTGCACCGTCTCCGAATCAACAACACTCATGGCAAAAGGGAATATTTCTACAACAATATCAAACAAACAAGAAGATAATTATCAATTCACAATTAATGCTTTTTTTACATACTAATAATAACACGGAATAATGAAACCATGCTTGCACCGAATGATAAAAAAAGATAAGCATACCTCCATTGCCATTCATTCCTGTAGCTGCTAGCATGCATCCCTTGAACTTTCCTTTTAAGAATGTCCCATCTAAGCATAATAGAGGACGACAAAACTTAAAACCAAAAATTTGAGCCTCAAATGAGACAAATAATCTCTGAAACTTATTGGTATCCTCATTGACTTCAAGTATGGTGTAGCTACCGGGGTTTGTCTTCTTTAAGGCCTCCAAATACCAAACAAGGTTGTTGTATGATAATGACTCATCCCCGTGTATTTCCTTCACAGCTAACTCTCTTCCTGCGTAAGCGTAATAATAACTCAACCGAACTCCGTAGTCCCTTCGAAAATCATCAATAATCTCCGAAGGCTTCACAAGGGGCCTATCTCTAACCAAGTCCATAATAGCATTTTTCACAAGCTTGCTACTCATAGGCGGCTTTCTCAAATCCTTATAACCGATACCGCAAGTATGCTCACTAACCATCCTTTTAATAACAAAGAAGTTCGGTAGATTAAATTTCTGTGAAGCATGAATCCTCCATTGACATCCCCTTTCCTCATCCTTACTACAAACAACCGTTATTCTCCTAGCATCATTCTTTTTAAACTTGTAATCAAAACCTCTCTCAATTGAAAACTGCCTTAGCTTTAAACGGAACTCTTCTGCACCACCTTCAAATCTCTGTCCGACACCAGTTATTGCATTTGCCCAGAAACTTGATTTTAAAGGTTGACGGACCTCCGAGGTGTCTGAACGAGTTACCGAACCACTTGATGCACTACAAGTATCATTAGCCACGGCATTGGAATTTGAACACTCTGCCAATCTCACAAAGACATTGACAGTATTTTCCCCCTTAATAACAGTAGCACATATCATACATCTAATTTCTTCGTCGGTGCTTACAACGATCTCTTTCTCATCACGGATAACATACATTTCAAACAAGTAATGATTAATCTCAGACCATCTTTCACAAACACATTCCTTGAGCTCGGAAAGTGAAGAATCGAGCCCTATACGAACACCAAAAGAACTACCACTAAAAGAAATCATTGCAATGACCCCACTTGAAATATCCCTATAAAAATTCAAAGAAAATAAGAACGGATAAACATCGCATCAAACTCTATTTTGCTAAATACCTACTACTCATCTAACTGCAATATGAACTTTGCAGTCCATAATTTTATTGCAAAGTTCATATTTCACTGCAAAGTGAACTTTGCAGTCCATAATTCACTGCAATATGAACTTTGCAGTCCATATTTTTGGTGCAAACTTCACATTGCAGTCCATAATTCAATGCAATATGAACTTTGCAGTCCATATTTTTGGTGCAAACTTCACATTGCAGTCCATAATTCACTGCAATATGAACTTTGCAGTCCATATTTTTGGTGCAAACTCCATATTTCACTGCAAAGTGAACTTTGCAGTCCGTAATTCACTGCAATATGAACTTTGCAGTCCATATTTTTGGTGCAAAGTTCATACATTGCAGTCCACAATACACTGCAATATGAACTTTGCACTCCATATTTTTGCTGCAAAGTTCATACATTGCAGTACATTTTTCTCTGCAAAGTTTCTCTGTTTCAATGCAACAACAACTTTGCAGTCCATACTTTCACAACAATAATCATAGATATCATTGAACGAACTCAACCTAATAATGAAGATAACTAATCCTAAACTGAACTATGCAGCTCTTACAAAAATCGTAGAAAAACTTATTAACTTTCACAGCAACAATCAAATATAACATTGCACGAAAATCAATCCAACGAACATCACTAACAGTAAAACGAAAATCAAACCTATCAAAAATAACCTAAACAAAGAAAAACATCAAAAAGCTACAAATTATTACCTTGAAAAACCTTCGAAATCCATTGAATCACTCAAGAACGAGCTACAGAGAACGACTACAGCTTCATACAATAGCAATTGAAAACCTAGATCCACGCTCAGAATCACGATTGAAGGCTTCGCGGCTCACAGTTTTCGCGCGAGTGAATATGAATACGTTTCAAACCTAGAAGGGTATAACTGGGACTTCATAAAAATAACAAGGGGGTAATTTAGGTAATACATAATATATTTTTTATTAATTAAATAGTATTTAAATTTGTTTAAATACCTTTATTTAAAATATAAAATAAAATAAGCCTCTTATACTAATCACTAAAGTAAAATAGGCCCTTCATTCAAAAAGATATTATTCACTGGAGTTTTGGTGAAATTCAATGTATAAGAGCCCCTTCTACCTAATTTCTAGTAATTAATAATGCTTTAAGTTAAGAACACTTTTTTTATTATATACTAAATAGAAGACTTTCTCCGCAGATTCTTTTAACCAATAGTATCATTTTTGGTAATTATTCACTAAAAGTAGGGGTGGCAATTTGTGACAGAATACAATAACATGACACAAACCCACCACAAAATTAAAGGTTTACGGTTAAGTTTAAATAAGTTAATGTTAAAACTTCTGTTAACCCACTTAACACAATTAATAAATAGGTTGGGTTAGGGTCAGCCCGTGTAACACAAAAATAACCCACATAACTTGTTTAAATTAAACTTGTCAATTTGTGTAACACGAACCCATATAATCTCAACCTAAATACTTAGAAGTGGTCCTACCATAAGGCAAATTAGGTAGTCGCCTAGGGCACAGATGTAGAAAAGGGCCCCCATTTCAAAAAATATATATAGGGCTATTTTTACAAAAATTCAAGTCAAAAAATAAAAAATTTAATGATCTTTTTATGAATACAAGTACTAGCTTGTTCGAATTTAATTTTTCTTCTTATTTATATATTGCTCTTTCAAAACTAAAGTTTGATAAATACTTTGAAGGACCATTTTATCTTTATCGCCCAGGATCCCAACTTATCTTGGACCACATTTGTAAATACCTTTACTTTTCTTAAATATATGTTAACCTCAATATTTTAGTATACAATTTACATGTATTAACCTGTGTAACACGATTAACAAATGGGTTGGGTTAAGGTTGAAAATTTTGACACGATTAATTAATCGTGTTAGGTTAGTGTTGACATCTCTAAAAATGCCAACCCGTGTAAAACGACACATCCTACATAGCATGGCCCAATGCCACCCCTAAATAAAAAGATACACCCATTTTTTTAATGGTCAATTATACTTTATTATATTATTTTATTTGTTTATATTATTGGTGGTCATTAAGCCTTACCAACTACTTCCGTTACTACATTTCACCGGAGCTCCAGCAACCACTATTGTACATACTCTAACAAGATTCTTGGAGCTCCAGCGAGAATTTTTATATTGTGCAAAAACAAATTTGCACTCATATTTACATTTTTAATTGATTACGGATTTAGTGTAAAAACTAATTTTCATTCAAATTTATATCTTAATTTTTCTACGAATTTAGTGCAAAAGCATATTTTGCATTAAAACTTTTAACATTAGTTATTTGCGGATTTAGTGTAAAAATAGATTTGCACTCAAAATATATTAGTGGTTATTTGAAATTTTTGTGTAAAAATAGATTGGCACTAAAATGTGTATCATTAATTCCTTGCGAATTAGTGCAAAAATATATTTGCACAAAAATATTTATTATTAATTGCTTGCGGAGTTGTTGCAAAAATAAATTTGCATTTTCTATGCTAAAACTCATAAGATCTCAGCAATCCAGTAGTGGTCGTCGGAGTTATGGCGGTGATTGATGGTGGCCTTTGGTAATTAATGTTTTTTGTTAGAAAATAAATTTTAAAGAGAGAGAGATGGCGGAAGGATATTTTAGGTAAAGAAATGGTGTCTTTATTTTAGAATAAAAGTGTAAGGTGTCGTTCTACTTAATATAATTATGGAGAAAACTCTTTTAACTAATTGCCTATAGTAATGTAAGGTGTCGTTCTATTGAATATAATAATGGAGAAAACCCTTTTATTTGTTTGAGAAGTTATATTATCTACTTGTAAAATTATACAATGCTATGGCAATATAGTTGTGAAATTTCTAAATTCTCATCTTTTAGATCCAATTTCCACTGTTATGTTGATAACAATTTTTAAAATTTTATGCAAAAAGCTCCAGAAGAACTAGTATTTAAATTAAATTAATTGAGCCACGTGTAGGGGATAAAATCACAAATTTAAGGGTGTTGTATATATACTTATTTTGAATGAAATAATTAATTTGGGATTATGTATTTCAAGTGAGAAAGGTTTTGGATTTAGCTCGAAAGATTCTAGGTTTAAATCTTTTTTTTTTGTTACATTTTATTATATTAAAGGTCTTTAATAGGGATTTGGGCTCTTTTAAAAATGGGGCAATTGGGCATAAGGGCTCATTTTAATAATAATATAATTATAAAGGATATTTAAAAATTAGACATGTAAATTAAGAGCACTGTACAAAAAAGACACTAATACCCCTTCCTTATAACATCTCACGTCTCATTATGACACTAACAGCAACCAGAATGTGCTAAATGCATTTAGCACCGCCTGAACAACAAATAGAAGGTGTTAAATGCGCTCCAGAAGGTGCTAAATGCATTTAGCACCACAACCAGAAGGTGCTAAATGCATTTAGCACTACCTGGATAGCAATCAGAAGGTGGTAAATATATTTAGTACCACCTGGACAACCTTCTAGACAGCAACCAGAAGGTGCTAAATGCATTTAGCACTACAACCAGAAGGGCTAAATGCATTTAGCACCGCTTAAACAACAACCAGAAGGTGCTAAAATAATTTTAGCACCATTACAAAACATAGAATAACAAAATTGATGAGATCAACATCCACTCTATTTATATATATGTATATATATATGGATCGACGTAGGGTTCTTAAAAAAAAGAAGTTATGATCAGAATTTTATTTTTTTCAATATCCCGCTGGGCTGTTGAAATTGGTCGATTTCGATAACAAAACGACCTCTGGCCGTCTTGATTTATGCAATAAAATAGTAACTTTGCCTTCTGAATAACATATTCGAAAATCAGCTAGATCCAACGGTTCAATCAAAAGTTATATCTGTTTTATGATTACCTCTGCAGAAAAAAAGAAGAAGAAGAGAACGGTGCTCCGATCTTCTCGGCGAAACGATCGGAGAGTCAAATGGTGGTGATGGTGGTGGTGGAGGAGGAGGTAAGATCGTTGGTCGGAGCTAAGGTTTGTCTATTGATTTTAGAGAAAGAGCAATATATTTGATTTTAGAGAGAGAGACGAGAGAATAAATGAGAACTGAAGAGAGAAAGAGAGAGAGATTTGTTACTTTTAACATTAACTTAAACTAATTAGGGGTATATTTGTCCATCAACATTTATCATTTTCCTTAAAATAAATTAATATTATGAAAAGTGTCCTTATTATAAAATCAAATTATGAAATTAGTACTACTTTTCTTTATTAAACATGAGTCTATCCTTAGAGTTATAAAACATTATGGAGCGAGGCCCTATAACCCATTATCTCTTTAAAAATTAAGTATTTTTGTTACTTAAAATCATATTTTATTTTAATTAATTTAGATAAGATTTGACCATGTTTTTTTGGGACGTTATTATACGTGGCTATGGTTTATCTCCACTCTCCTTCCGGTTAGTTTTTTTTAGTTATATATACGTAGTTTTTTCTTTCTTTTTTTCTAGAATACTTTAAGAGTTCTAATAAGTTGATCGATATATCCTAGGAGGTGTGTGCTCACGCAAGCTATCAACTTTCATTATAGAGTGCAATTTTATCTTAGGAAATTGTGCTACACAAACCTCAATCGTAAGTCCTTTCTAATTTTACAGTTTTCCACGGTAGAATAACTTTTAATTTTCAAACAAAGGATGGGTCTCTTATAAAATTTGGTAAAAGAATAATGTTTTTAGTACTATAATTTTCATCTTTGTAATTATTTTGGGGTGATATTATTGCCAAAATAATTAGGGGTGTTCACAGACCGGTCAACCGAACTATTGACCCTCATTTTGGACCGGACCGTTGCTATCGGTCCTATGTTTTTTGGGACCGAACCGGACCGAACATGCAATCAAGACTAGACCAGACCGGACCACTTTAAATGGTCCGGGTTCGGTGGGTCCAAACAATCTGGACTTTTTAATGGGCCTATTTTGTTTGTGCTTGTTGGAAAATTTTAAATGCAAATAAACCATTATTCAAGCCCATATTTTAGCCCATTTTAAATACAAATAAACCACCCATTGGCAGTGAATATTGCTGTGACAAAAATGAGCATACAATAATCCATAAAACAAAGAAACGGAAAGTGAAAATCCATAAAATAAGATAAAAATTTACAATACACAATTAATAAATCTTTTTAATTGTAGCGTTAATTCAATAGAATGCACTAGCAATAAAGTATATCGAGCATTGTTCCTGTAGTGCTCTACGGATAACATTGAATATTGATGTTAAAGGATAAAATCAGTGAAGTTAATTTTGATGTATAGCATGCTAATCACCTCTCAATTCGAGGGGTTGATTCACCACATACTCAGTTGTACAATTTCTCGTCATTCTTTAGTAAATAATAAATTAGTTTTAATGTCCTTTGTTGTAGATTTGGTGTGTATTTGAAAAATAGGAGAAGAAGAAAAAGAAAACAACCAAAGCAAGCTCCAAGTGAACTCTATGAGTTTTCCTAAATTCCACATAGGAGAGGAATAAAATTTTTCATGGGTTTTTATATGAGAAAATTTGCCTAAGGGCTTGAGCCCTTTGGGCATTAGACGTTTGTGCTATTGGGTGAGGACTTGGATGGTGTGCTTCACCACACGTGCAACGACCCGACCTATGGGCCAAATAATATTTTTTAGACAAAATGCTTTTGAAAAATTTTATTTAATAAAAATTATTTTCGTCTCTCTTAAAAAATGTATTCGACAATTACAATCCTCCATTGATTGAACTTAAAAAATTCCTTAAATTTTTTTTTGCCTCTGGCAAGAATAGTTTACCAATTCTAGCAATTAATAAAGGGAGTTAGATTTCTGATTTCCCACCATGCAAGGGAAATCGAGGCAAAGGGATTATTTGGGCTTGTTGTATCCTGGGGACGGCGTGGCCATTTAGAACTGCTAGCACAAACACCGAGCAGAACCGCGAAACATCTTAAAGATAGCAACCTAATCCGTGACTCAACCCGGTGTTCTCAATCACTGTTTGGTAATTTGTTCCTGTTTCTCAACATCTTTAAATTGCTAAAGCCGCAGATAATTTTATTGGCAGTAATGCACTAATGCTGTAGTTCTACCTGAATGCCTTGGTCTACCAAGGACATTGAAATTCATTTTTGTCTGGATAATTCAACTACAGACAAATGGATGTCAACACCCAAACTTAAATGTGAAAATCCAAGAATAATTTTTTTTATGAAAATCCAACCTAAACCTCATCAAAATCGACATAGCATGATGTATATAGATGTATATTCTGGTCTTCACTTGGTCTTAAATTCGTAATAGACTTATATATATAAGATATTAAGATGTATATATATATATATATGTTCTGGTCTTCACTCTGTATTGAATTCTTAATGGATGGATGTATGTATATATAAGATATTAAGATATATATATAGTTAAGATATATGTATATATACATCTATTAAGACCGAGTGAAGACCAATGCCAGAGATATAGAGCAACTTAGCAAGAGATGGAGAGCAAGAGAGATAGAGAGAAAGAGAGCGAGCGAGCGAGCATACCAGTGGCAGTTGCAGATGTAGTATCCGGCAGCGAAAGAGTGCTCATTTTGGTGGAGGTAGCCAGATGGGTGGACAGTGAGAGAGAGAGAGAAAGATAGTGGTGAGCTGTTGGGGAGAGATAGGGATAGAGAGCAAGAGCTGTTGGGGAAAACTGGGGGTAAGCGCTTGTGTTGCGATATATATTTAGGGCTAGGGTTTAATAAGTTATGAAAAGGTTTATAGTATATATATATATTAATATTCGGTCTGGTCCAGTTTTTATGTGAGTTTTTTTCTGTGGACCGAAGACTGGACCGTTTTAATTCGGTCCACTAAAACTTGGATTGGATCAGACTGTTGTACACATGAAGAACGAAAAAAGCCCTATAATTTGGTCTTGTCTGGTCAATCCGATCCAATTTTTTACACACCCTTAAAAATAATTGTGTTTATTTCTAGAGCAATGCACATTAAATCAAGACTATATTCTAGCAAAGAGATCATTGCTTTGTCAATATGGATAGCTTTATTTTGAATCACGCTAAAGTGTGCATCTAGGTCAAACATTTACAACTTGGATATGTAGGATGATGTTCTTTTTATTAATTAGATTTTTAACATGAACAAATATTAATCAGGGTTTGTAGAATGTAATATCTTGACTGAATGCACTCAGTTTCAGAAAAGGAGTTTGCCAGTGAAGTACTTGGGTGTACTCTCTTTGAAGGGAAGAAGAAGATATAGTCCTTAAGTGATATGGTGGCTAAATTTGAGAAAAAACTGGCAGGATGGAAAGTAAAGCTACTATCTCAATGAGGGAAAATCATTATAAGGTGTACGAGGCTTAAATATTGCTACAGTGGTCACCCTACTGACCACTACAATAAGGTGGGTGGGTTTATTACTTGGCAGAGATTGCAAACAATGAAAGAAGTTTATGAGAATAATATGAAATGGGTGGTAGGAGGGGTAGTATAATTTTTTGGAAAAATACCCGGTTGGGTATTGGGAAGCTCTATGATATGGTTAACATAGCTAATTAAAGTTGATCAAAACCAAATTGTGAGTACTGCTACACTGGCAGTTTGACTAGTGGGTGCAAATTTGTGGTGGTCTCAGTACTGATACGTTGTTGCAGATGAAGATGATTCTTTCTCAATTGACTGAGGAGCGCGGAAGAAGATAGATATGTTTGTAAAATTAGTTATGATAGGAACTTTTCTATTAAATCGTGATGGAGGTGAGTACAATTAAGGGTGATTTCTTGAGCATTAAAGATTTTATTTTGCACAAAGTTATACCATTGAAATGACCGTTTTTTACTTGAAAGGCTTGTAATGGGTTTTTTTGTTGATTGGAATGTGCAAAGAAATGGAATATTATCTGCCATAGACCCAATATTAAGACCATTAATCATGTGTTAGTAATCAGCCCTATTGTTAAACATGTGTAGATTTAGTGGGAGGGACGTATGGGTATTTTGGATTCCTCTTATTATTTGTAAATGGAACTTAATGCTTGGTGGATGGAGTATTAGATATCCTTGCCAAAAAGCGATCCTTTCTTTAATTCCTTCTTGCATTTGTTGGGAGTTGTGGGTGAATAAAATAAAGGGAAATATGACAACAAAAGACAATTGTCATCTTACCTGATTAGTAAAGTGGAGGATAATATCCAAGCCTTGCTGCATAATCATTCTATTGCGCAATAGGAGAGCGGCGATAGTAGTATGTTATAAAGAATTGGTTTGACTTGTACTGATCTGCCTAAAACTGAATTTTTTATTACTAAATGGCAAAGACCTAATGTGGGAAAAGTTAACTGAACTCCAATGCATTGTGAGAGACTGTAGAGGTTTGGCATATGCTAGAGATGATTTTTTTAGAGTAATGTCCATTATGTTTACAGAAAGCCAAAGCTTTAGCTCAAGGTTTACAACTTTGCATTTCAAGGGGTATGACTATGGTAGATATTGAGGTGGATTCCATTTTTCTAGCTCACATTTTGCAGCACAAGGTGAACACTCCCTGGTTTATTGCTTATGAGATCAAGTTGATTTTTCAAATACTAAAAAACAGGGGTGTAACTACAATTTGACGAGGGGGTGAGTGCACACCCTTGACTATTTTGGCATTTTTTTTTAAAAAAAATAAATAAAAAAATAGGGACTTATATTCATAAATTTATAGTTGAGGGGCATTTTGAGAATTAAAATACATTTAAATGAGGAGAGAGATCCCGAGACATCACTCTCCCCCTTTGTTTTTCGATTCTCTTCCCCCTTCTTTCTCTCTTTTTTTTCCCACTCCGTTTCATTCCACTCTTTGTGATTGCATCCAGCGACGTCCCGTCCACAGCACCGACTAGCCACCACCCACCCACCCACTCAGCCACTCATTACCGACCAAGCTACCAAGGTCAGTGGTTCTCTATTTGCTTCGTTTAATATGTAAAAATTAGGGTTTCAACTTCTAATGCCAAGAAAAGTAGGTCAAAGAATAAAGAAATCGAATAAGAAGCCGAATGAGAACAACAAAGAAGAAAGAAGAACAAGAAAATCGATCGGCTCTCGATTCCTTTATTGAGGTCAGATTTTTCTTTGCTGTAAATCCTTGTTAAATTCTCAGATCTATTCTCTTTCTCTCCTTTTATGATGATTAATTGATATATTCGATTTCAAATTTTTGTTTTCAATAGATTCCATTCTTTCTTGGTTTGAGTGTTTCCTTATCATCGATCTCTATATTGACTAGATCATTCACTCGATCTCAAAAATTCGGAACGATTTCGATCGATTGTATGTGTTTTTATGGTCTGATCAATGTTTGAGTGATTGTATTGGATAAATGAGTGTGGATTCTCAGTTACCATCATAAGGTTTGGGCATGTACTGAACTGAAAATATTTAATTTGATAATTGATATTATTGTTTCGTGCTTGTTAAGATAAGAATGTCAATAGTTAAAAAAGTATTTTCAGCGATGAAGATAATCAAAAGTCAACTACAAAATCGGTTAGGAGATGACTTCATGAATGATTGTTTGGTGGCTTATATCATTAAAGATGTACTCGAGTCCATCGATAATGAAGCTGTTATTCAACATTTTTAAAATATGAAGTCTCGGAGAAGATTATTGCAAGTAATTTCTTTATTTTAGTACTTTTGTTAATGTAAGAATTTCATATTTATATTTACTATTTTGACTTTTGAGTTTATTTAAATTGCACACCCCTGACTTCCAATTTCTGGCTACCCCACTACTAAGAAATATGGACTTTGTTGTTATGCATCTTTTAGAGAGGCTAATGCTGTAGCTAATTGATTAGCTAATTATGGATGTAAAATTGAGAAATGTACCGTGTTTGAGTCTGCTATCCCAGTAGTTTGAGAGGAATTCTTAGAATGGACAATTGTGATGTGCCTTGTATTAGAATGAAGGGGTTATAAGGTGTATATTGCTTGTTTTTCTTCTGCAAATTAATAAAACTTCTTAGGGGCGTGGCCCTTCTTTGCTTTTAAGAAAAAAAGGGTATTTTTTGGTATTTCAAATATACATTGCTGTTCACAAAAGGCAAAGATATTTGAGGTACCAAAAAATTTAGTTTTTCATCGAGACCTTATTTATATATTAAAAAATGTTTCATATATAAGTGTCATGGGATGAAA
Source organism: Lonicera japonica (assembly GCA_021464415.1). NCBI lineage: Eukaryota > Viridiplantae > Streptophyta > Magnoliopsida > Dipsacales > Caprifoliaceae > Lonicera > Lonicera japonica. The sequence continues at coordinate 24,105,902 of CM038463.1, forward strand.
GGCTTGTTAAAATTGGATAGATTGGGTCTTCCTAACTTGAGATATAAGAATGGTTAGTTTTTCTTAATCAATAATATTCATGGGTTAGCTTTTGCAACACCCCGCGATTAATTCAAAAAAATATGTGCCACTCATCTAAGTCTCACCATCTACACGTACAACATTTATCTCACTCCGACAATATAATATACTAGTGTGGATTTGCGCAAAAAAAGAGATCAAAAAATAAATATAATGGTGCTAATAAAAAATAAGGGTGGAGATATTAGCACCCCCAATATTTTTTGAAAACACTCTCATTTTTCATTCGATCCTTAACAACCGAGTAAGATATATGTTACTCAGTTATAAGATATCGAGTATAAATTTAATAATGCCTAACTCAATTGTCAAAAACCGAGTATATATGCTTATACTCTGCCCTCCAGATTCAAGTAACACAGACCTTTCTCAATTGCTAAGGATTAAATGAAAGTGAAAATGTTATCAAATATTTTCGGAGATGCCAGTATCTCCACCTAAAAATAATAAATTAAACGTTATTTTATATATTAAAACCCTTTAGGGACTTTTGCTACTTTTTTATACCAAAAAAAATTCCTCAAAAGATAAAAAATCAGTCATCTATCAAATAAGATTGCAGTGGTAAAAAATACAAATATTAAAATTTACAGTATAATATTTAATAATAATTACAACAAATCATACAAAAGCCCAACTTTAAAAGAAAACGAAACTCAAAAGGGTATATTCGGATCTAAAACAGTTCAAAATCAGCTGATTGGCACATCATTCTAATCTATTTTTTAGGCTCTTTTGGCATCCCGTTTTTATTAAAAGAAAGTTTTTAGATGTGGTGTATTAAATTGTTTTTATATTTTTTTTTAAGTTTGAGACATGGTATCTACTTCTAGGCAGGGATTCAAATATACAGAAACTTCGATCACATATATAATATATGTGACAAAAAATCTTAGTTTAATGATGACAAATATAATAATTATGACCAAGATATCTTAGTTCACAGATATTATATCTATAACCGATAAATCACATAAACCAAATTTGAGGGATTTGCATCCTTTAAAAAATCAGGAATCGCAAGTTTTATAAAGAAAAGGAAAAAGAGAAAAGAAAAACAATGACCAAATTTAAAAAATGTTTGAGAACAAAAACTGGATATTTTTTTTATTTTTTTATTAGTTCGAATTGAGTTTTGAATTTTGATAAGTATGAATTTACTAAATATAAATACATCTATTTATATGTCACATATACATGTATATATATATACAAACAAATACATATGGGTCTGGTTCTTATGCTGACAATTTATGCAGACCGTACGGTACACACCAATCATTTTAGTTCACTTTTGAGATGTAATTTTTGATGAAATTTGGTAAAATTAATCTTCATGTGTGTCTTCACAAAATTTTAGCAAAAAGATTAACCGAAAAGTGCGTTAAATAATATATATATATATATTTCATCTTCATTAAATTTTATTAAAAAATTTACACAAAAAAAGGCCAAAATGCCCTGTGTGTACTGTTAGGCGGGTCGGATAGGAATTAGACCCCACATGTATATTATACTTCTAGAATTATTGCAAAACAGAACTTATTTGCAAGTTACAAGCTGGAAATTGCAAAAAACCAATATTCTATAATTATTGCAAAACAAAATTTATTTGCAAGTTACAAGCTGGGAACTGCAGAAAACAATCTAGCAAAAGATGCCCTGTTCTTTTAAAACTATTTGGGTATCTAAAATCACTCATAAAAAAGGCAATTTTCTCTTAATAAGCTTCCTTTAAAGAAATCCGACTTACAAACAAAGTCAGAAGCAAATTAAATCACTCTTTCGTCTCTAGAAAGCTTGAAAATCCCTGTAAATCCACAAAATCCTGCACACAAAATTTTTCCCCAGAAAATCAACCCATGATTCTTCTTTCTCCAAATGCTACTTTGAATCACTGACATCAAGAAAAAAAAATTGCTGGGTAAGTTTATCAGGCGAGTTCAGAACAAACCCACAATTCTTTTTCTTGAAATTGTACTTCAATTGAACCCTTGAATCCAGTGGTACTTGATTAAATTTCTTTTATTTTCCTCCAAACAGAGATGGTGTTCAGGAAATTCTTTGTTTTGATAACGAGTTGTTTTAAAGTACCTGATAAATCCAAATCACAAGTTACAGTGACAGAGAGTGTTGAATCAACAGAATCAGATGAATCATCAACAATTGGTCCACTTAGAATCAAGCTTAGTGATGGAAGGTGCCTTGCTTATAGAGAAAAAGGGGTACCAAAAAGCAAATCCAATTACAGAGTCATCATTGTTCATGGATTTGGTAGCTCCAAAGAGATGAGTTTTGTGGCACCTGAGGTAATTAAAAAGATTGAGTTTTTCTCACCCTTTTCTTGTATTAGTCTGATTTTCTGGGAAAATTCTCAATTTTGGTATTTCATCTGTGTAAAATGTAAAAAGTAAGTGATATTTATGGATGTGTAAGTTAAGAATTGAGGAGAAACTTGAAGATCTTAAATCATAATGCTAAAAGTTTAAATACCCAAATCTCAAAAGAAATAAGGTTTGCTTTTACTTCTCATAGTGATTCAATTTCAATTTAAAAAACCCAAAATTTTATGCTATTGTTCCCTAATTCTCCTCAAATTTGGGGAACATTGAGTAAAGAGTTTGTTAGATTTCGGAGCATCTAACCCAAAACTAATCGGCAATGGGTGTAGTAGCCCCTGATAGTCTTAACACGCCCCCTCCCATGTAGCGTAATTTTTTAGCCCAACACATGGATTGATTGGGTGACGTGGAGCCCGGCCGTGTGGCACAAGATGAAGACGGCCGATTTCGAATGGCGAAGTCGATCTTGATGTGAACCCAAACAACGGAGATCTTATTCCTCTAATACCATGTTAGATTTTGGAGCATCCAACCCAAAACCAATTGGTAATGGGTGGAGTAGCCCCCCCGATGAATTGATAGTCTCAACAAAGTTACAGAGAGAGTTTAAGAGGAAAAATATTCTTCAATCCTACTTTTTACAAAGATTTGAAGATAATTTTAAGGGCATGAAAGTCATTTCAAAATAAAACTACAAGGATCACACTTTGGGGGTGACTTGGGGATCCCCTTCTGATCCATCGAATTTGGGGAAAATTATGGGGATTCCTCAGATTTATGGATCTCCTAGATCTGAGGAATCCCCAGTGAAAGAGTTTCCTAGTATTCTTGATCATTGAATCCTTAAATCACTTATTATAGGATCTTTGAGAAGTGCTTATGAAAGGAAATGTAAGTGATAGAAATAAGCACACGACCCAATTCATGTGGTTTAGTCTCACGTTCCTTTTTGAGATGTCTCAGATTTTGAGCCTCACTTCTATTTTTTTAATGTAATCAATTAGCAAAATAACAATGGCGAGTTAGTTGTATTCTTGAAATAGTGTTTTCATTGATTATGTTGACAATAGTGTTTTCATTGAAAGAACAAAAGTCAAAGTGAGGTAGTCGGAGTAATTAGAGAACTAGGGTTTCATGCTCCAAGTTTACAGTTTATCAAGCTCAATTAGACAGTACACAAAGGGCCCTAATGAACAATTTGGCCACACACCTTTCATAAGGTCAATACATATGCCTAGTTAGAAATATAAGACACTATAAGTTACATTTAGAGATTAGGAATTCTTTTAGCCTCAAGTAAGGTAAAGAAAGTGCAAATTATATGTTGACAAATAAAAATATCTTCATAGTGTGCATTTTACAGGAACTAATGAATGAGTTGGGTGTATATCTTGTGTTATTTGATCGAGCTGGGTATGGAGAAAGTGATCCGAATCCAAAGCGCTCGATATCAAGTGAAGCATCTGATATTCAAGAACTCGCTGATCGATTACAGTTGGGTCAGAAGTTCTATGTAATTGGCGTCTCCGTAGGATGTTATCCCACGTGGAGTTGCCTCAAACGCATACCACACAGGTAAAAGAAAATACTCAAACTAAAAAAATATTGAATACAACTGCTGTAACAACATATAATGGGATCAAAGGTCTCGATCACACCAATGGCTCATTTGCATGTAGGTGTGATCTGGACAGTTGCTTCACTAATCAAACAGTTCACATTAAAAGAAGTTGTGCCACGTCATAGTTACAACTGCTGTAGTCAATATTTTCTCCAGTTCAACACTTTCGCTTGGCCAATTTGTGGTTCCAATGCGGCCTAAAAGTATGGGTTTCTTTTGCCCCAAATATGCATTTTTACAGGCTAGCAGGAGTGGCTCTTGTAGTGCCGTATATAAATTACAAATGGCCTTCATTGCCTGATGATCTGACAAAGGACGATTACCGGAAGAATCTTTCACGATGGGCATATTTTATTGCACGCTATGCCCCGGGGCTGCTGCACTGGTGGTTTACTCAAAAGATGTTCCCCTCGTCTTCTGTTCTTGATAGAAACCCGACATTTTTCAGCAACAAAGACCTTGAGGTGTTGAAGAACACACCGGGATATCAGTTGCTCAGTCAGGTCATTTGGCTTTTTACCTGTGTTAAGCATGATATTTATTACAGTTCCTTCTCCTAACAGCTTAAGCTTTCCGGAGAGATGGTTCCTAACATGGTATTGGAGCTTGGTTTTCTGGGAGGTCTAAGGTTTAAGCCTTTGCACCTCCATCCCCCATTTGTCATTACAGTTCCTTCTCCTAACAGCTCTTTCTTTTGGGATCGATGGTTCCTAACAACCTCCACATTATAGAAAGTCAAAATGTGGTGATAGATTTGTTAAGGGGGCATCTTGCTGTACCAAGAATTGCAATGAGTACATTTTTTTCTCATTCTAAAATCGAGTTTAAACAATGCATTGGTTAGATTTATGAATTTTAGTTTGATTGGTTGTTTGAATCAACCACATTTGTAATTTTTTTCAAAAGGTCTGTCCTATTCGTAGTGTGCACTAGAAAGTAAAAATGAGAAAATGCAACTAATGCATCGTTTTGGACAACCAAATGCCCTCTGAATAAAGAAATGTTGCCTATGGACGACCTTTACGCAACCCAGTTGTTTCGTTCTTCTTCATTTGATCTCCAAATCAACCACACTCATAATACTTGTCCCAAATTAGAAGTCCACTAAGCCCTCTTTGGATGTTGTCCAAGTTTCTTTTTTGGGAGACTGGGACATAACTATTGTATGAAAACTTCTGATAGTAAACATTTATTGTTTGTTGAGTAAATTATCCTATTAAAGGTGGAAGCCATAAAGAAAATTTACCGCCGGCCATGGTTTTTAATTAGACGAGGTCTGATGTGATCCCTAGAAACTCCAGGTGCAAGTCCTCTAGGCTTGTATAGTCACACGTAAAAGTAGAAGACACGAGCCTTCTAATCTCTCCCAAACACTTCAATCTCAGTATCGATGGACGTCTCGGACTTAGAAAACAGGTACATGACGTGTGTTGGTGAGATTAGGAACCTAGTCATTTGTATCACTAAAATTACCACAATCCATCAAAATGGTAGTCTTTTAACTCTCAAGACAGGGGTCTGTTAAAACAGACCCAAAGCATATAGACAGTCAGAGAAAACATATAGTAGTAATAATTTTTGGCCCCTTAACTTGAAATTTTTTTAGTGCTGTAGTTAACACATAACCAAATTGCTAGCTCCGCCCCTGACTGTACAAGACCCTTGTTTACAATAAACTCTTGTAGCTTATATAGGACATTATAACAACAGTTGAAGAAGTAGGCTGTATATGAGGAAAGATGACACATTGATGCCTGCTTTAATATTTGCATAGGGCCCTATGTATATCGGGTCCAGCCCTGTCCATAATCGGTGGCACTTGGGCACTACTCTGAACGTGCCTCACATTGTAAACACCGGTTATCATGAAATTAGTGCATCCATGAAAAGCTGTGTCCTCTTAATTAGGTAGACCAAGTGAGAAAAAAAAAAAAGAGACCATCTCAGTAGTGTTGTTGAAATTATACAGTTGCCTGTAGTTATAGGCTACCTCTATTGCCAAAACAATTAAGACTTAGTGAGAGCACAGCACTTCTTTCAGAAGTTGTACCATATATTTTGAAAGTTGTACAGTGCTCAGACAATACTAATAATTGCTTTGGCAATAGCACCACCCTTATAATAACACTTTACCTAAAACACCCACATTCTGACATTCATACTTCATGTTTTGCGCTTTTTCTTATTCTAAAGCAATAAGTGCTTATATTAAAGCAATAAGTGCTTATATGAACTTGTACCAACTTTACAGGACATGCTAAAAGAGCCGGGTGTGTTCGACACACATCGACGTGACTTCATAGTGGCATTCGGGAAGTGGGACTTTGACCCGTTGGATCTAACGAACCCATTCCCTCAAAATGAGAGCAGCCCGGTTCACATTTGGCAAGGCTATGAAGACAAGGTTGTACCTTTCCAGTTACAGAGGTATGTTTCGAAAAAGCTACCATGGATTCAGTACCATGAAGTCCCTGATGGTGGGCATTTGCTTGTGTATGATAGTTGTGTTTGTGAAGCCATTTTAAGGTCTCTTTTGCTTGGGGAAGATCCTCCTCCTTATAAACCTCAAATAGCTGACTAAAATGTTCATATGTTGATATGCTCTTTTCTTTCTTTTTTTTCAATTCCATTGAATTGATGATCCTGTAATTCAATTTATTTGTGCAGAATGAATTGGAAACATATGCAAACATTGTATTAATTTGCTTCAAGAAATTTGTAAATGATAGTGCTTTTTGTTGTTTTTGTGGCAAAGTGGTTCAGGATAAATTTAACTCAAACCGTTAAGTGCCCATACAACACCCACACAAAGGAACTACGTGCCACAGCTACACCAGTCCCCTGTAATACCACTTAATGAAATAATCAAAGTACTAGCGGTGCACATCAAGTCTCGGAAGTGTAAGTCACACTGTGGGGCGTGGATCAAGCTGCCCACAACTTGGTCTTGCATGCTGGCTGCATGCAAGACTTGGCCTAACTCACCCATGCCCACTGCAATGCTGCACACCAAGTGCAACTGCAACAAACCACACGCCCACTAGACACACTGATGCCCTGCACGTGTGCCTTTCTGTTTTCATCCTTGTCTTTTAACCTAGTGCATGCCAAGCCAAGGACAATTCTATTATGGTCTAACAATTAGTCAGTTTAGAATAAGAAACATAGTTGAATTTCATTTTATCCATTGTCTATTGTACAACATAATGTATAGGACAAATTTATCCTATTTATACTACTAAACAAACTATTGTGGATGTTCTTTGAAAAGCCGACTTGGATTAGTAGTTGATAGGGTGACAATCAAAGTCCCACGTGATAAATTTAGTAGATTTGGAGACTGAACACCTGAATATGAGACCGAACTAGCAAGGCCAAGCATGGATTAAAGTTTCTTGGCATTATGAGCCAGGCTCGGGCGATCTATGGAGGGGGCAAATACTAGTGCATGAGTGAAGCCGTCAAAGTGGGGAACTACCACCGGACATGGGTGATAAAGTGGGCACTCAAATTGTGAATTAGTTTACAATTTATGATTTTTATACGTACTTGTTTTGGTTGTGAAAACTGAACACCGGTAAATATCATAATTCAAAGTTGACTCATGAAACTCTAATGAAGTAAATCTGAAAAGTGTCTAATTCTCGAACAAGGGAATTTACTCCGACTCTATATTTCGAGGAAATTTAGTATCTAAACTTGAAATTAATACTTCTAGACAAAATTTTAAATAACATAGAGAAATTCATAACATATTTTTATTCTAACATTTAGAATTTCTCATTTAATTATTCAAACACTTCATGAATTAGAAATGAATTATTATCTATAAATCAACAAATTTACAATTATTAAGTGAAAATAAACTAATTTAAAATGTAAGAGGCATAGACGTAGAAGGTAACTCAAAACATTTTGATTCAAGTGCATGAGACGAAGATTAATCCTCCCTGGGCTATTTAGTATGAGTTTTGGTGGTCAACTGGATGTGCAATGAGGATTATAGAGAGAAAAAAATTGTATTTTGAGTTGTGTGCTTTGCCCAGGTTATTGAGAGGTATACTGAGGTTAGATAAGTCAGGGATGTGGAATTTGAGAGAGAAGATTGTAATTCTGATTTCTTTCCTTCTATAAAATTTTGGGAGTGGCTCTTACCCTCTCTTTGATTAAAAAATAAATTAATTAATTTAAATGATGGAATTTACACGACGAAATGGCACAACTTCCAGAATCGTTGAAAGCAAGACAACAATTTATAACTATGTTAAGGAATGCGCTAAAAAGCACAAAAGAACTCATAAATAAAAAGAAAAAGATTTCAGTTAAGTGGGTTCTAATACGTGCTTTTAGCGCACAAATTAATATTTTTTTGTATAATATGTACGATGTCAGTTCATCATTGAAGAAAAAAGTGGCTCCACTTAACTCTTCATTTAATGGGCTTTAATGGAAGGGCCATCTAATTCTAGTTTATGATAAAATTCGAGTTCAGATTATGTCACTTCTCTTTGTCAATCAAAGCCCATTAGAAACTGGGGACAAATTCTTTAATATATATATTTTGTTTGTTTACATAAATATATATTTTTGGTTACAATAATTTTTGGGAGACACAACTCTAGTACATACTTTGAGGATACAATGATATATCACTTATGCATTGATTAACATTAAACTTTGGATAAAATGTAGTCTTAGCGGACCAAATTTATTAACCAATGTACGTCACTGTATCCTTTAACTATGTCACAAATATATTGCCTATAGAAGTACTCAATTAGTTATATAAGTTAGTTTAGTCTAGGCGCTAAAACAATCAAACATGGAGCACATCCTATGCTAGCCAATATCTATATATACTAACTTACAAATGCATTATCGTATTATTATACGTATTTGTTGGATTATATTGTAAATATAGCTATCCGCCTCCACATTTGCTAGATAGTATACAAATTTGGATAATTCCGCATTCGATTTCATTAGATGAAGTGTTAGGTGTCAAAACAAATTTCATCACAACTATGGTCGTTTTTTGTGAGAGAAAACGGATCCATGATTAGATGTATTTAAAAAATAAAAAATAAAAAATAAAAAAATTAAGTCTTGTTGTATGATCATACTGCCTGTAAATTTGACCAACAATGATCATGAAATTAGTTGACTTTTGGTATGACTTTAGCGTTTCTTACTAGTACTTCAGTTCTTTAAAAAGTATTTTTTAAGTGTTAAAAGTATCTCTATTTATATTATAAGACACACTTTTTTATCCATTTAATCAATAGTCTAAATTTATTTACAAATCACAAAAAGAAATATGAATTCTTAGATGTGTTTTTAAGATATCAAATCATAATTTTTACTTTATTTTTCTCCACCTTAATTTAATGATAAAAAAACACAATTTGAATTTCAAAATTCAAAATTTTTAACTTTTTTCTTTCACAATTTTTTTTATAAATACTCTCTCTCTCTCCCTCACAAAAAAAATACTCTCTTTTATTAAGACTTGGGACAATTAAAAAAAAGGTCTTATTAGAGAAAGATTTTCACACTAAAGCCAATGAATAATTTTTTTTTTTAAATAAAGGGCTTATTTTTTATTTTATTGATAATATGACATGTGTCTTTTTTTTTCATTATAAAATGACATCCCAACCCTTAAAATAAATTAAAAAAATACCAATATGCATTAAAATATGGACTGCGATATGAACTTTGCAGTCTATATTTCACTGCAATGTAAACTTTGCAGTCGATATTTTTGGTGCAAAGTTCATATTGCAGTCCATATTTTACTGCAATGTGAACTTTGCAGTCCATATTTTTAGTAAAAAATTCATATTGCAATCCATATTTCACTGTAATATAAACTTTGTAGTTCATATTTTACTGCAATATGAACTTTGCAGTCCATATTTTTTGTGCAAATTTCATAAAGAGGGGTAATTTAGGTAATACATAACATGTTTTTATTAATTAAATGATATTTAAATTTATTCAAATACATTCATTTAAAATATAAAACAAAATATGCCTCTTATACTAATTACCAATTAAAAATAGGCCCTTCATTCAAAAAAATATTATTCATTGGATTTTTGGTAAAAATCAATGTGTAATAAGCCCTTCTACCTAATTTCTAGTTAAGACTTTCCATCTTCTACTTTTTTTTTTATTGTTTACTCTTTTGAAAAATATACTCGTTTGTTTCATTTTTTGAAGAATGTATGTATGTATGTTATTCCATATATAATTTTTTTCATGTATGTATGTGAGTTTTATTCTTCTTGAATTAATATTGTCCACCAATTTTTATTCTAATATAGTTTTGGGCTACTATTCATATATGTTTTAAATATTTCTTTTTCAATACTCTCTCTCTCTCTCTCTCTCTTCATGTATGTATGTTTTAATTTTTTATTATAATAATAGTTTTGGAGAGTTTTGGTTCAAAAGTATGAAATTTGGGTTAAAAAAAACATTGAAGAAAACCCAAAAAAAATCCAACCGTGGGTACAAATGTAATATTTTGAATGTTAATGTTAACATGAGAAAAAAAAATTGAAAAACTTGAAAAAAAAAAAAAACCAACCGTAAGTGTTATAAATTTGACTTCATATATAAATGTTATAATTTTTTTTTTAAACTTGGGTTTAATGTTAAATTAAATATAGATGTAGAAAATTAAGATGCAGTGAATAGTGTAAATAAAAACTTGGAATCTGAAATTTGAAACTAAATAAAAACTTATCAAATTTGGGTTTAAAAAAAAAAAACTAGAAAAAATCCACACGTGAGTATCTGTGTTTTAATTTTTTTTATTATAATATAGTTTTGGGTTCAAAAATCTGAAATTTGGGTTCAAAATGAATGTTAAATTATATATGGGTTTTAATGTTAACATGATGAAAAAAGAAATAAAAAACTTGAAAAAAACCTTTTCATATTTACATTAATAATAATAAAGAAATAAAAAATGTTATAATAAGATGGAATTTGACTTTACACATAGATGTTATAAAAAAAATTAAAAAAATCAACTGTAAGTGCATTTTATTTAATTTGTGTTCAAAATTATTGTTAAATATATATGAGTTTTAGTTTAAAAATATAAAAAATATATATTACTTATTTAATTTTCCAACTTAATTCTTCTTTTAGTTTAAAAATATAAAAAGATATATGTTTTTATTTAATCTTTTACAAACTTAAATAGTTTATTTTATTTTATTTAAATATCTATATTTTATATGTTTTTAGGATATCAAATCACCCAATCAAATCATATTTTTTTACTTTATTTTTTTCCACCTTAATTTAATGATAAAAAAATACAATTTGAATTTCAAATTTCGAAATTTCTAACTTTTTCCCTCTCACAATTTTTTTTATATAAATATTCTCTCTCTCCCTCACAAAAAAATAAAATACTATCTTTCATTAAGACTTTCCATCTTCTACTTTTTTTGTTGTTTACTCTTTTAAAAAATATATTCTTTTGTTTCATTTTTTGAAGAATGTATGTATGTATGTTATTCTATATTTTTTTTTCATGTATGTATGTGAGTTTTATTCTTCTTTAATTAATATTGTCCATCAATTTTTATTCTAATACAGTTTTGGGCTACTATTCATATATGTTTTAAATATTTCTTCTTCAATACTCTCTCTCTCTCTCTCTCTCTCTCTCTCTCTCTCCATGTATGTATGTTTTAATTTTTTATTATAATAATAGTTTTGGGGAGTTTGGATTCAAAAGTATGAAATTTGGGTTAAAAACAAAATGAAAAAATCCAAAGAAAATCCAACCGTGAGTACACATGTAATATTTTGAATGTTAATGTTAACATGAGGAATTTTTTTTTTGAAAAACTTGAAAAAAAAAAAAACCGTAAGTGTTATAAATTTGACTTCACATATAAATGTTATAATTTTTTTTTTGAAAACTTGGGTTTAATGTTAAATTAAATATAGATGTAGAAAATTAAGTTGCAGTGAATAGTGTAAATAAAAACTTGGAATCTGAAATTTGAAACTAAATAAAAACTTTTCAAATTTGGGTTAAAAAAAAAACTAGAAAATATCCACCCGTGAGTATGTGTGCTTTAATTTTTTTTATTCTAATATAGTTTTGGGTTCAAAAATCTGAAATTTGGGTTAAAAAAAACTAATTTGGGTTCAAAATGAATGTTAAATTATATATGGGTTTTAATGTTAACATGATGAAAAAAAAATAAAAAAAAAATTGAAAAAAACCTTTTCATATTTAGATTAATAATAATAAAGAAATAAAAAACTTTATAATAAGATGGAATTTGACTTTACACATATATGTGTTCAAAATTAATGTTAAATATATATGAGTTTTAGTTTAAAAATATAAAAAATATATATATTACTTATTTAATGTTCCAAATTAATTCTTCTTTTAGTTTAAAAATATAAAAAGATATATGTTTTTATTTAATCTTTTACAAACTTAAATAGTTTATTTTATTTTATTTAAATATATATATATATATATATATTACTTTTGTAGACCAATGTTACTATCAATGATACCATATATTTACAATTAAAATTTGAAAATATGTAATGTTGTTATATATATGGTGAATGAATACGGATGGCAAATGACCCACCTCTTCCTTCTCTGAAAATGTTTAATTTTTTACAATGACATTAAAAAATATATAATGCCATTGCAATAATAATGAGATATATTAATTTTTGTATATATTAGTGAATAATTAGTGATGATAAATTAACTCAACACGACCTTAATGAAATGGTGAAACGGGACAAAATTCGAGTTTTTCAATTAAAAATCACCTCAATTTTGTCGAATTCAATATATCTTTTGGTATCTCGAGTTAGGTTTTGGCAAACTCCTCCCCCCATGCGCTTAACCGTTAAATAAGTTGCACATACAATTTTCTAAATATATGTTTTGGGTTGCATGTTGTTTAAATATTAGTACTTTTTGCTCAATTTCACTATTTTTAATTGTTTATTTTTTTACGTCGCCGTGCGGTCCAGCATGGGCAATACCTAGTATATATATAAAGCGCACAAGACTAATTTCAACCGCATATGTGAAAATTTTGAATTGTTTATTTTATCCATGCGATCTTTTGTTTCATTAAAAATATACTTACCAAAGGGTTCAAATATTGGACAAAGCAATCTGATACTTAATCAATAAACCACTTTTAACATCTTTATTTTATAATTTGGTTTAACGTGGATATATTTGAGTAGCACACATATCGCATGTAGTCATGAATTTGTGTTAGACTTTTGAATTGCCTATTTTACCCATGTGGTCTCATTTTTCAATAAAAAAAAGTTTACAAGAGGGTTCAAACTTTGAATTTTTGAGAAATTAATATGTTGCTTAACCATTAGATTACTTAATATATTTGTTTTATATTTTAGTTTAAACTAAATATATTTAAGTGGTACATGTATCATATGTGCATGTAATCTAGTGTGTGTATATATATATATGGAGAGTTAATTTGCTTACCCTAACTCTAAATGACTCTAAAATTTAATTGTTAACACGCACCAAATATGTAGCCTTTAATATGGAGTTTATTATTATCTTTTTTAAATGTTCACAAGTAAGATTTCATTTTTCTTTTTATTTATAATTAACATACCAAAATTTAAAATAAGAAATAAGCTTTGTTTTAAATAGTTGACTGTAGTAAAGTTATTGATTTCTTAGAAAATATGAAAATTGTATGTGGACGTATATTAATTTAATGTTGTTGGTTTGCAGTTAAGATTCATTTATGATGCCATTATTGCTATTTTCCGTTTTTGTTTTTGTAGATAAACTTAAACTTTTGGTAATATTTAATGATTTAAGAAAAAAAATCAGTCATGCAAAACACATGCCTATTTATAGATAAAAACAAATTATCTTTCACAGTTCATTAAAGCCTATTTAAAGATTGCCGTTTTTAAAAATATATTGCTTGACCAAAACTATATTGGCATTAGCTTGTACATTTAAATTTGAAGAAATTCCAAAATCTCTCCAAACAATTTGAGCAACTATTAGCAACTATTAGAAATCTATTCTATTAGTATATATTGGAATTAGTGGTATACGCGATGTGCGTAATATGATAATAATTCTTGATATTATGTATAAATGTTTAAAATAAAAGAAATACACCAAATAGTATTTGGTTAATTAAGTATTAATAACATGTGTTATTTAGGTTAAAAATCATCATGGGTTCAAGTCATGCTTAACCATTATTTTTATTATATTTTTCAAAATGTGAAGAGTAATTTTATAAATTTATATACCTATCAAAAACCCTGATGGACAATTTATATAAAAATATAGATTAGAGTAGGAATTAAGCACATGTGTTGTATCTGCACATATATAACTTTTTATAAAAAAAGCATCTGTGTAATTAATTATTAAAATAAAAAAATAGAAAATAAGATGAATAAAAGTTCAATGCATAACAAACTGACACTTGTATTAAAAAAAAAAGAGTTAACACTTGCCAATCAAGATTATGTTTTTCTCTTCATAAAAAAGAATTAAAAAAGAAAAAAAGAAAGAAAGAGGATTATGAGTTTGAAATTTGTTACATAAATCCTTAATTTTACTTTTGGGCTAGCTACCTTAAAATACAAATGTGAACTCATACTACAGTGGATTAAAAATATTTATGATAAGGTCAGCAGTAATGACTCTTATTACTCGAGAGTCATGACAGTCAAAAATAAAATAAAGATATATTTTAGTTTAATTTTTTAATTTTTTTTTGTAGAAACTCTCTCCTCTCTCTCTCTCTCTGCGTCTCTTCAAAATATTTGACAGTAGACGGATTTGATTTGAGTGCGGTCACTGGCTTTATAAATTTAGCGTTGCTAATGGTATTTTAAAAATTATTTAATTTTGGCACTTGCGCCTTAAAATATTATTTGTTATTGTGATAAAACGAAAAAAAAAAAAAAAACAATTGCACGGATATATTATGCATTTGTTTTTTTATGTTGGAGTTTTTTACAAATGTTTTTGTTATTTACTTTAAAATTTCAAGCTAAAAGCGAGTTAACTAAATATCTAAAATTTCAAAATTTAACTTGAAAGTGAGTTAACTAAATATTTTAAATTTCAATGGCTAGAAATGCATATGTTACTAAAAGAAAGTGTATTTGGTAAGTTTTTTTTTTTTTTTCCAAATTTTAAAAACTCAACTCAAAATCAACTCTAGTTTTACACTTCTCAAAATTTATTTCACTTTACTTTCTCTCTCTAAAAAAACTTTTAAAACACCATAACTTTAAATCCAAAAATCAAAATTAGATAAAATATATATCTATATATTTGAAACCTGCTCGTCAAGATCTATAAAATAAGATTCATTATGACTATTTTTTGAAATTTTTTTATGAGATGTTTTAGTTGGTTAAAAAAAATTCAAACAAAAATCAAATTCACTTTTCAACATACTTCCAAATTCTACCAAACACCATATTTTAAAAGCTCAACTTAAAAACTCAACTCAAAACATCAACCAAACATCACCTTAGTACTCCAAGAAAGCTTTCAAATTAAAAAAAAAAAGAGAGTATGAAATATGACTTTTTTGACTTGCTAAAACACTAAAATATAGTGCAATTAACTCTATTCTTGACTATAAAGTTTAGATAGTACAAAACAAGGGGCAAAGTGTAATTTTTTTTATAAAATAAGTTGGGCAAAACTCTATTTTATACTTGATAAATTTATTTATTTTCAAAAAATATATATTAAAATAAGGCACATCTCTAAAAATTAAGATGGACAAATGTTCACGTTAAACTCTACATTACCCCTGCACTAGATGCTTATGCACTCGCGTATTCTATTTAAAATTGAAAGAATGATAAGTAAATTAGTTGAAACTTGAAAGGAATCATTTAAACCTTGCCATCCACAATGATTTGAGAGTACCATTACTTACATATGTACTTTTAATTTCTTCAAAAGAAAGGAGACAATAAAGGTTAAATAGAAAAGAAGAAGAATCCGAAAGGCAGCTGAAATAGCTTGGCCGTATATAATAGGCATAGTTTATTACCTAGGCACGACTTTAATTAGTACCTTTTGAGGCCTACACTAGCATAGAAACTGTCTACTTGAGATTCTCTTTTGCCAGGTCGATCAATCGTGCACATAAAGTTAAAAGTTCATCTCACATGGTCTAAATGTGGTAAACTAATATGTTATATATATATATATATATAGGTGGGTGTTATTAGCACACACTAATATATTAACTAACACTCTGTCATATTTATTCGGCTATTAAGAACTAAGTATATGTGTACATACTCAATGCCTTAGGACAGAACTATTTTTGGGTAAAAAAAAATTACAGACTCGGCCCCTAATAATTGAGTATGTGCACATATACTCAGTCCTTAAGGGCCGAGCCAATGTGCACATACTCAGTCATTAAGGGCCGAACTAATTTAGAGTGTTATAAAGTGTTTTGATGTGTGTCAATAATAGCCTAAATATATATATATATATATATATATGTGTGTGTGTGTGTGCAGTTTCTAGTACTTTCTAGTATATAGGACCATTTGCACCCATCGTTAAATTACTAAATTTAGCAATTTTTGTTACACACTAATTAAGGCTACTAAAATGCTAGTAGAAATGGTAAAGGTGCACTAAATTTAGCACCAAATGAGAACATAACTTAGCTGATGCATGTATCCGCAGTGCATGGTCGATACAATGTGCATCGGTTGTGTGTTTCTTTTTTTTTTAAATCTCATAGACGATATATGGACATTGTGTTGTCTAGGGTTAACCACAATCTGTGGGGTCCACCCACAGCCAATGGAGCCGATATTCAATCCATCGTTTGTGGGCTTTGCAACAGCTAATACTCAGTGCATCATCAATGCATTGTAATGAAATCATATTAAAAAGGAAAATTGAACGTAAATAATAAAACTTTGAAATTTGTCATATCTTTAGCAAAAATAGTAAGTTAAAAAATATGTAACAAGTTTTTACATGATATTATTCTAGTGAAATTGATCTCTATAGTTTTTACATGATATTATTTTATTTAAATTATCGGTATTTCTATTTTTCATATGTTTCTTTAAGCTTTCCTATTAATTACTGGTTTTTCATGCATGATTATTAGCTAGAAAGACCTAATCCCTCTATTCGGAAAATTGTTAGCTTGATTTTAGTTTGTAAATGGTAATTTTTTATATTTTTTTGTTTATTTTGATTTAATACGAGGAGAAAAGTCTCTATATATCTTTTTCCCATTTTTGTTGCACAATATTATTTTGCTTTTATGTATGAAACATTGAAATACTTTTCATAGATTTGATTTATTAGATAAATTTCGTGAGATGTTTTGGTGTAGTTTGAGACATACCAAATTTGTTTGTCCATCTATCTTGACTCTTCTAATTAATTTCGTTCTAATCTGCACTCAGATATTCAAAATTACTGCATGCACCGGTCATTGTCTGTTTCTCTCACTCTCTCTTTCATTATTTCAAATGGAAAGAGAATTACAATTTTTACAGGTTTTGATTGTGACGATAGAGTATATACACTGCAAGAAGTTCATCTTACATTCGCTAAGTGTGATAAACTGATATGTTATATGATACTTCCTAGTAGGATGATTTTAGGGGGAAACAAATTCTGAGAGGTTGGGCCTAAGACAAACCATATCTGTTTTTACATTACATTATTTTAATTTAAATTATTTGCATTTGTATTTTTCATTTTTTATGTACTTTTTTAAGCTTTTCCTTTTATTGTTTTTTCATGCATGATTGATTATTAGAAAGACCTAATCCTTGTATTTGGAAAATTGTTAGCTAGCTTGATTTTAGTTAGTAAATGGTAATGTTTTTTGTTTCTTCTTTTTTTGTTTATGTTGATTTAATATGATGAGAAAATGTCTTGGTATCTTTTTCCCATTTTTGATGTACAATACTATTTTTGCCTTTATATATGAAAAATCAAAATCAAAATTAATACTTTTCATAGATTTGATTTAATAGATCAATTTTGTAAGATCTTTTGGTGTAGTTTGAGATTTAAATAACTTTTGTTCGTCTGTTTGTCTTCACTCTTCTAATCTCGTTCATACTTATTTATAATTCCTTCATGCACCAGCTGCTTAATAATTTCCTCCAAAATAAAAAAGGAGTGGCTGTCTAATTTTCGATGAAAATACAATTCGGCTCAAATATTAGGGATCAAAATATAGCAATGAAATATTAGGGACCGAAATGAGACAATAGATAAATTTCAAGGGTGTAAAAGGTCAATTACTCAAAATTGAAGAAAATTAGTCAATCTTGGGAGATTTTCTTTCTCCTCGATAGAGCTTTCAATCATGATCATAATTTCAAATTTTAACAGCTTTTGATCGTGACATTTATTCCTTTAAACATAATTTTTTTTCCAAGTACTTAAGTTTCTATGTATATTTTGTAAATGATCTTGATTAAGATTTGTGCCAGCAAATCCTTTTGGAGATTATCATAAATTTCTATATGGTCTTGGATTTGATCAATCTCTAACTGTTCGTTTGGATTAAAGGAGAGGAATGGAAAGGAAATAGTTAATTAGGAGGAGAAGAAATGGAATAAAATGAAAATGAATAAGTTTAATTTTATTGTTGTTTAGATAACTAAGAATGGAAAAAAACGAAATGAAAATAATTTGAATATAAAGAAGAAAAGAAAGGAAAGGAATATGATTTAATATATTATTGATAAATTAGAGTTAAATTTGGAAAAAGATGAAAAAATCATTAAAAACTTTTCCTTTCCCTCCTAAGTCCTAATCCTCCCAATATTAAAAGGAAACAAAATAAAAAAATAGAGGGGATTGACATTCCCTCTCAATCTATCCGTTTCCTCTCTACTCCCTCTTATAAATCTATCCAAACAAGTAAAACGCAATCCTTCCTCTTTTTTTCTTTTCCTTCTCATTCTCTCAATCCAAACGCACAGTAAGTTAGGAATTAATAAATGTGTTTGTCTATATGTCATGGGCTCTACTAATTTCGTTCTAATCTACACTCAAATATTCATAGTTATTGCACGTACCGGTCACTTTGTCTGGTTATCTCCCCCCCCCCCCCCCCCCCTCTCTCTCCCTCCCTCCCTCCTCCCTCTCTCTCTCTCCCCCTCTCTCTCTACCCACCCAACTCTTTTTGGACCGTTTCTGAGAACATCGATTTCACCGCCCCAACGGTCTTCTTTTACTCCAGAGAACGACTTTCAGTGCATGCCTACCACGCGTCGTTTACAGCACCTCAACTATGCCTATTTTAGTTAAGAACTAATTTACTCGCAACGGGTCAATAGTGAAAAAAAATATGATGCAAGACAATTTAATAGTGTGTAACTAAGTTTGAACTAAATCAATTTAATGGCATATGATATTCTGAAAAAAAGGGAAAAAATATTAATGGCCTAGGTCCTTTATTCAAAACTCAAACCAATTGTAATTCTCATCCTTAATTATGCGTTACACTATTCTCTAATTATTTCCTTCATACTTCTTCCCAAAACTATAGAGGATTTTATGCTTGAGTTAAACATATATATATATATATATAATAAAGAGATTTAGACTTTCTTTTAAAAAAAAAAAAGAAAAATCTCTCTTACAAGAGAAGAATAAAAATGGGAAATAGATAGAATTCAATGAAAAGTCCATTCAAATGGGTAAGGATTAGTGACACCCTACAAACATAGCAGGAAACATTGGGCCTATAGTTAACAGAGTATATTATCAATTCTTTTAATATATTTATCACAATACTTTCTTAATTCTTTATTTCTTTCTTGCACACCCTTAAGAGTAGGAGTACCAATACAAAATTGTATTAGATTATTTTATTTCTTGCTTTAATTGATCTTAAGATGTTTAGCCTAGGTATTAATCATAAACTAATAATCATCAAAAATATATTCATAAATTTATTTCAAGAGTTGTGTTGAAACGACTTCTGCCAAAGTAAATAAATTAAGCTGTTGTACATTATGCCCTTGTTGCTTTTTTAATTGAATTGTACATTACACTTGAGCATAATTTATTACTCTTATGCCCTTTTTATTTTTTATTTTTTGATTAATCATTCTTATCAAAAATAATGCTCCTTTTATTTGTTTTTAGCTGAATTGTACATTACGCTCAAGCATAATTTATTACTCTTACGCCCTTTTTGTTTGTTTTTAGCTAAATTGTAAATTACACTTAAGCAAAATTTATTACTTTTAAGCCTTTTTTTTTATTTTTTTTAGCTGAATTGTACATTGCTCTTAAGCATAATTTATTACTCTGACAAATCCATGTCTACATTGGCAGTACCAATACCCTTAATTAATGAAAGGGTGTTCTTAAATATATCCATAGAATTCGTCTTCTCACCCCACCAAAAATCAATATTATGTGAATCTTAACCTAAAAAATAGCATAAAATTCTTTCTTCTCACCCCAGTTTCTATACTTGAAAAATTTGCTACTAATTTATCTTCTCACCCATTTAATTTTTTTAAAATTAAAAAGGTCCATTCTTTTCAACAAATAATTCCACAACTCTAATTCCAAAATATTTTAATAAATGATTTATTTTTATAAAAACTATTTTATTTGTTCAATTCATTAGATATAGCCATATAGGAGACAGTAATATTACGAAGATTGAAATTTTATTATTAGCTAGTGGTAACGGCCTGGGTAACTATCTTATGTTAACTAATTAATTTTTACTTTGATCAGGTGTTTCATTTTAAACAGTTGGTTGCCTAAAAGTCTAAAACTATTGTTATTACTATTTTTTTTTTGCAAATTTACAATTTACTGTCTTTGAAATTGTCACTTATGGGGCCTGACTCTATCTTTAATTAAGAATTTTGTGAGGTCAATAATGAATTTTGTGGATGTGTAATAAAAAATAAATTTATTATTTGACTTATAAAAAAAAGGTGGTAGGTCGTTGGCATGTATAAAAAAGATGGAGTAGGTTGAATGTTTTCGATAAAAATATTTTTATGGATTTATATATGATTTTCATGTTTTAGTTTTAACGATGACGAAATTAACGTTCCAATAGTACATTTAGTAAACTCATCCCACCATTGGGGTGAATTGAAAGTTTTTTTAAAAAATAAGTGGGCTGAGAAGAAAGTATTCTCTTACTGGGGTGAGAAGATGGATTATATGGGTTTATTTAAAAATCCCCTTAATGAAAACATTATTGGTGTTTAGTTTAGTTTCTTTTAGTCCTCTAGTATTTAAACTTGACCTTCCTTGCTCTCTCTTGTAGTATCAAATGCAAAGCTTCGAGTACCATTAATCAAAGAAACAATGGAGGGTTCTGCGTCTGATAGTTTCACTTTAATGACATCAACAATGCCATCACAACAACAACATCATCAAGAAGAACCAATGCAAAACAAGCAACACCTGAACTCATCAATTTTCTCACTAACCCTAGATGAATTCCGAACGAAAAGTGGGAAAAATTTTGATTCTATCAACTTTGATGAATTCCTAAGCAGTGTTTGGGGTGAGGAAA
Organism: Lonicera japonica; assembly: GCA_021464415.1. Classification (NCBI taxonomy): domain Eukaryota; kingdom Viridiplantae; phylum Streptophyta; class Magnoliopsida; order Dipsacales; family Caprifoliaceae; genus Lonicera; species Lonicera japonica. The sequence continues at coordinate 24,127,558 of CM038463.1, forward strand.
ACCAGTCATGTCCAATCCCAAACCAGAACGAGCCAACAAATTCAGTCCCCATTCCGCTATCCGGGAAAACCTTGGAAGAGGTTTGGAGTGATATCCTAAAAAGTGAAATGGAACAGGATACCCCTACTCCTGTTACCAATCATGACCAAACCCCCCTAGGGGAAATGACCCTTGAGGACTTTTTGGTCAAGGCTGGGGTGATCCGTGAATCACCCCGGCCTCCTCCCCCTCCTCCTCCTCAAAGAATCCCGGAAAATTATAATTTTCCCGGAAAAAACTCACATTTGGATGTGAATATGAATGTTGGGGCAGGGCAAATTATGGGATATGATTTATCTGTTCAACCAAATAGCAATGTGGTAAGTAATCATGGTCCTTCAATGTACCAACTTTATAGTCAAAGTGGTGGGCCAACGCCGCTGCCGCCGCCGCCAACTCCGCAGCATAGCAATTTTGATATTGAAAAATGCAATAATAGCGAGTCGGATGGGAGTGAGCCAAGTAGCAAGAAGGCGAAACGCAACATGTGCGATGAGGCGTTTGATCGGCGCCAGCGCCGAATGATTAAGAATAGAGAATCCGCAGCGCGATCTCGAGCTCGAAAGCAGGTAAAATCTCACTATTTATGTCTCAAATTAAAATTTTGTGGTTGAAAGGCAACATTTTAAGAAATATTTCAAAAGTTCATAAATATTTCTACTTTATTATGTCAGAGTATAGTATTATGTTATCCATGCTAAAAGATTAAATTTCGGCATACCACACTATTTTATCATTTAGTAAGAAAAATTTTACACTCACCATCTCTTAGAGTCAAAATTTGAATGGAAAATATTTTTAAAATTATTTTGAAATTTTATATTAAGTCACAATATATGTATACTTATCTAATGCTATGTACTAATTAAGTGCCTTTTTTTAAAAAAAATAAAAATTAAGAGAAGTCTAAGTCTCTCCCTTAATCCTACATATAAAGAAAACCTTCCTTCCCACCCCACCCCATAAATAGAACCCTAACATCAAGATAAGAGTGGAGGTTGCCTACCACTAGACCAACCATTTCTTCCAAATTAAGTGCCTCGATAATTGTATTCAACTATTTTATAGGTATATCACGGTTTTAAAAACAATCGATATTGTTACCTATTATTGATAATCAAGAAATAATATCATGTGTCTGATATATTAGTCGTTACGATTACTATTACATATTCCCGATATCGTTATTTAAAACCATTATATGTACGTGTTATTAATGAAGTATAACTCTTGGTTAAATTATCAAAATATTTTATAAGACGAGTTAATTCAATTCTATTAAAGAGTTGATTTTCATTAAAGTTTGATATTTTTACCATGAACATCAGTTGTCTTTGTGCAGGCATATACTGCAGAACTGGAAATTGAGCTAAACCAGCTAAAAGAGGACAACACAAGGCTCAAGCTTGCTTTGGTAAAAATAAAAATAAAAAAATCAATATATCTTCTTATTTATAAGCACTTGTATGAGTTATTTACACTTTACCCTCGTGAAGTTTGACAGAATTTTCTATTCACGAAATTTCTATTTTCGCTAATCTCATTAGTAAAATTTGATCATGTTGTCACTTTGGTCCAAAATTTAACTTTCTATTTATTTCTAGGACATAAAATAATTAACATGTGTTACTTTAATATCTTAGGGTCACGTCAATTGCACGTGTATTTTTTACCCTTTTTTTTCAAATAACTCGTTGGATTTTGGAATAATGTGACAACCCTCTCAAACTTTATGGATGAGATTGGCAAAAAACAAACTTTATGGATCAAAGTGAAAATTCAGTCAAACTTCATGGGGTAAAGTGTAAATAACTCTAAAGTATTATATTCTTTTGAGACCATTTTTATCTGTCCCTAAAAACTCAATTATCCTAATTCTTATTTTGAACGGCAATCTTTATTAAACAGTGTAACAGATGAATATTTTGACTTCTTGTGATAAATAAATTTAAATGATTTAATTTCTTGAGCCAGTTAATGCACATGCATATAGTGTAGATATACACGTACATAAAATGTAAAATAAAAAAGATAAAATCCTTATATTTTAAGGGACTACCGAAATACTTCGATATATTTTTCAATAATCATATAATGTGACTGACGAAATGCATACTTTCTGAATCTTTATTCATAACACAGGCAACAGCTGAAAGAAAACTACATGAGTACGAGGTAAGCCGACCAAATCTTCAAATTTTATTATGGACTAGCAAATTAAATGCGAATATTAGTGATCAAGGGATTAAATATATATCCAAATTTCCTTTTTAATTTGTACTTAATTTTTGTGATACTTATTAATTATATGTGTGTATTTATATATATATATATATATATATATTGCACAGGAGAAAGAAAAGAAACAAACAATGAAGATGCAAAGGAAAGGTGAAAAGACTAAGGGAGTGAAGATAGGGTCAAGCTTGTCATGGTGAAGTGAAATATTATTGCTGATAGCATATATATTATGGTATGTCTGAAGTAATAATAAAGAGAGCTCAAATTTATGTACCAGGACAACATAATTAGGGTTTCTCTAATTAGTATGTGAACAAATGTTGGAGCATAAACTCTCTTTTATTTATAACTTAATTTGGAATATTATGTATGACCTTATATATATATTTAGACTCTATATATGCTTTGTTTCCTTATAGATTTTTATATTTATGATAAAGAATAGTACCAGTAATACTCACACTGAGTAGGACTTTGTTAACCCACTTTTAAAGAGGATCATGGTGACCCTTGCAATTTGATTGGTGGCCATCAGAGCTGGCCCTGAGGCAGGGCTGGCAGGGCGCCCAGGGCCCAAAATTTTAGAGGGGCACAAATATATATATATATATATATATTAAAAATATAATTTTTTTTAATTAATAACAACTTACGCTTCCAAAGTTCTAAGTTCTAATTGTTTGTAGGATAGGAAAATAGTTCTTTAACTCTTCTCCGATCTTTCTTTCCATATTCAATCTCAATTTTCTCACACTAATAGATAGAATTAGAGGGGCACCAATATTTTTTCTTTCATTCATATTTATTTTAAAATAATAAGGGAGAATTTGATATTTAATTGTAAGGTATTTTGTAGGATTTTTTGCAATTGTAATGTATTTTTTGTGCCATGTAAATTCTTATTATTGAAATAAAATTATTTTTTTAATATATAAAAAAACAATTTATCTACTAATATATATATAAGAGGGTATCTTTTTGAATTTTGCCCAGGACCTACAAATGGACAAGGCCGGTTCTGGTGGCCATTTACCACTAGTCCTACTCCTTGCACTAGTAGTAAAGCGTTACATTAATTAGGTAAACTCTGAATTTCTTTTTTAATTAAAGTAATGGAAAAATTAGAGATGGCAGGTCATCTCGTTGAACTGCAAAGGCCTTGGCCGGGCTGGAGGTGTTCAAAATTTTTTGACAACCGATTTTCGAATTTTCGGATTTTCGACTTTTTCGAAAAAAAATTGGAACGGAATTGGAACATATATTCGAATTTCCAAAATTCCAAAAATACATTGTTTAATGTACAATATTTACACTATCTTCAAATTTTATTTTATTTTATACAATGTATTAATATAATGGTTTTGGTTTTGTGTTTAAATCTTTAAAGTATTTTTATAGACCATGTCAAATTAAGGCAGCACTGAACTTTTGCTACTTTCTATTAAAGAAAAAATTAATTTCTTCTTTTGAACTTATTTAAATTCAAAAAAAAAAAAAAAATTATTCAACTTATTTATTTGTTATGAGATTTGCTACACTAGTTACACTCATATCTTTAATATAATGTCCAGAAAAATACTAATAAATAATATGTAATATTTTGTTGTCTAGCTGATTAAACTTTTAGTTCTAAGAAAAATTGTTGCATGTTAATTTATGTTGTTTTGTCGTGTTTGAGTAATGCAATATGGTTCATTAATTGAAAAAAAATTCACAATGCACCATTTATTTTTCAAATAATGACAAAGCTACGTTAAAGTTTTAAGAAATGGAAAATTTTGAAACTTCCGATTTGGAACTTTTTTTTTAATTTCTCAAAAATTAAAATTGGAATTGGAATTGATAAACACCCTTTATTGGGTCATACTGGGATGAGTACGAGGTAGACTTATTTAGGATTGGGTGTCTACAAAGTTGCATTTATTAATCGTGTTCTTTTGTACACCTTCCCAAATTATTGTTCTATATATATATATATATATATATTAAGTTTAAAGAATTTTGTTATTGCTAAAGAATTTTATATTGCATTTCAATTCGTGTGACAAAAATCAATATTTCAAAAAAAAAAAAAAGTCGTGGAAAACTATATATGGAAGGCAATGGCTTTTCAAAAAAAAAAAAGAAAAAGGCTACATAATAGCTTCTCTCTCTCTCTCTCTCTCTCTTTTTGTTAAAGAAAAATAAATTGAATGAGTGTGATGTATGCTTAAACATGTAATATTAGTTCGTAAGGTGTGGCAATCGAAGCGCGCGTGAAAGTGAAATTGAAAATTATAGTTTGTCAATGTTTGCTTGAAGAAAAATTTAAAATTATAAAACAAAATACGTGTTAAAATAATTACACCAAAGCCTACACCAAAATACGTTTGGGGGCTAAGGGGTGTGCTAATTTATTTAATTTTTTATTATATATATATATATATGGCTGATGGGTAAAAGAAAAACTTATGTTGGTCTGAGTCTATTGGGTCAGGGCCAGCTCTACCCTTAGTATATATGTAATTTAAAGTAAAAAAAAGTAAACTTTGATATATTGTTTGGTTCAATGGTTAAAGTGACTTATTTCTAAAAAAGAAAAATAACTACCAAAAGTTTGATATTACAACCGTTTATGGTATCTTCGTCCGTATCCCTCCGAACCTCTTAGAACATTTTACCTAAGGAAACATGTTATTGCTATTTTGGTAGTGCCTTTCCCTGTGTGGTTCAACTCAACGAAAAATTATACTTGCACAATCATATACGCTTAGGCATTAATAGCACGTAACATTTTTATCGTATCACTAGATCGACGATCATCGATCTTGTAGCCATCCTAGCTAGACATGATGATCAAGAAGGACTCATCCTATATTTGGGACGATGAACAAGTATCTGTCCAACAGTTATGACTTTAATTATTACAACAATTGATTAAATAAGCATCTTTTATGAATTTTGTCACTGGTCCTGCATGTTCCGGTTTGCTCGCACATCCCCCAAAATCTAAACATTCGAATTTATACGTGCAGATAAGGGTATAGTGTTGGAAATTCATCCCTAAAATTAACATGTCAAATTATCAAGATCTAAATTATAACATTTAAACTGCGTACCTGAATTCATAATAAAGTAAATGCAGAAGTGTGAGGATCGATTATAATGAAAGTGCAGATCGAGCGGGTACGTGGTCTTCCTCAACCAAATCGCCTTATTTTCTTAATGAAAATTTTGGTTCTCTTCCAGATGAGGAGAAGGAAGTCGTATTTTGATTTGGTGTATTGGGGGCAATAATCTTAATATTTTCTTTATATATAGACTAATTAGAGTTCCCATTAAACCCTAACAAGCACATATAAGTTATTTACACATTTAGCCCACATTTATTTGAGTAGTATATGGGCTTAGTTAAAAATTAATTAGACTACTAAAAATAAGCCCATTAATTTAAATAGAAAATATAATTGAAATATTATAATATGTTGCAAACATAAATTAGAAAATATAAATTTTTTAACAATCTTCCACTTGGGCTACATATTATTCCTGTAACAATTATATCACATAATTCTTTAAGTGCGCATCTGTATGCTATTTATCCTTAGACTTCTCCTTAAACAATTTGGTCTATTTCATGCACGAGCAATGGAATTATCGCAGATTTTATCACACTAAGGCCGTGACTAAATCACGATTATCCACATGCTAATGCACTTAATAACATAGAAGAAATGTGGATGAGTAGCATGAAAATTACATGCAATGTGATCTTAGACATGCCTATTTCCAACCGGCCCAACTTTAACCCTCCAAACTTTATGTTAAACCACAATGGAAAGAAAAACAAATATTCAGAGTTAAAACGAAAATAAACCATCTTGTTTATTCTACAAAAAATATAAGTCTAAATAAAATAGCATACATGATACAAACTCCCACTAAACCAGCACATTATCGGATAACACCAAACTCATATGAGCAATATGCTCATGAAAAAATTTATATGTTAAGTCTTTAATAAACGGATCCGTAATCATGGAGTTTGTGTATATATGCTCTGTAGACACGACAACTCTGGGCTCTTTTTTAACAACAAGAAACATGATATTTATGTGCTTTAGACTTTTAATTTTTTTTATTGTCGAATATAGCACAACCGATTTATTGTCATAAAATATCTTTAGTGGTTTTTCAACGCTATCCATAATTCGCAACCTAGTGACAAAATTTCACAGCTATATCCCATCTTAAAATCGAAATCAGAATACTATATGATCTCCAATTAATCTGATTTTCGATATATAAGTATATAATATTTTTGTTCTCTTTAAATACCGTATAACCCTTTAATTGGTTGATTTTCGAAGATATATTTTAGGGTTACTTAAATATCTACAAAATATTTTTACTATGAACGCTAAACCCAGATGCATACATACTTTATGATACATCAGACTCCATACAACTGATGCATAAGGAATCTTTTGCATCTCTTTCTTTTTAACTTTATTTTGGGGTACTGGCTGAGACAAAAAATTGTTTCATTTAAAATGAGAGTATCTCCTGAATGACAATCTTTCATGCCAGATCTGGTAAGAACTCTTTCGATATATCTCTTTCGTGATAACCCTAGGATACCCGACAATAATGTCGATGTATCTACATTCCTAATACAAAAGAGATATTATCAACATAAAATACCATGATCGTGCTCCCACTGAACTTACGATATACACAATCATCAACCGAATTTACCTCAAAACCATACAAAATAATGTATTGATGAAGTTTGTGATACAATTCACGGAAAACTTCCTTAAGGCCATAGATATATCTCTTTAATTTAATTTCTTCTTAAGGTTGTTGAGTTTGCTATTTAGGAAGTTTTTTTTTCAATATTGTCTTGCTAATCCTAATTTGCATCTGAAATAATATCAAGATTTTGTTCCTAATCATTGTCAATACCAATACTTAAAATTTAAATAAATTCATCTTCAAATACAACGTTTCTAACTTTATCTTCCCCTTCAAACTCAATATTCTCAAGAAATCTGGCATTTTTCGTCTTAATAAATGATTTATTCCAGGGATCATAAAATTTATAATCTCTCGATCTTTCAGTGTATTTAACAAAGTATCAGATAATTATTTTTTAATTCAGTTTCTTTCTTTATGCATTAATTCAGCTGGACAACCTGTTTTAACTACTGCTTTGATATAACACTATTTGTAAAGTATGTTACAGCCTTAAGTGTCTCTTCCTAAAGTCCTTATGGTAGAGAACAATAATTAATCACACTCCTTACCATATCCTTAAGCTTCTGTTTCATCTTCCAGCAACACTGTTCATGTTAGGTTTGCCTAGCATGATATACAGTTTGATGATTTCGCATTTTTTTAAGAATTTCACAAAGGTCCAGAACGTTATTTACCTTATCGATTATATCTATCGTAGTATTCACTACCACGATCAGATTTTACAGCCTTAATTTTCTTGCCTAGTTAATTTTCAACTTCAACTATGAAAGCCATAACAACGTCTAAGGATCGTAACTTCTCATTAATTAAATATAGGTACCCTTAATAATTGTCATGAACATAATAAAATAATGTTAACCATTCCAGGAGGTCATAAAGAATAGTTCATAGATATTCACGTGAATTAATTCTAAGACACTTGAACTCCTTATGGCACCTGGTTTCTTTATGTTTGTCCATTTCTCCTTTACACATTCAATACAGATTTTAAAATCTGTTAAATCAAGGGGTTTCAAGAATTCCACAAGTCTCTTAATTCTCAGTTTAAATATTTGTCTCAAATGCTTGTGCCATAACATGGAAGAATTCTTATCAGTTAATTTACGCTTTCTATCACGTTAATCAATTTACAAGGTTTCATTACATGAGGTGATTGTATATGTATATAAGTTATCAATTAAAGAACTAGTAGAAAAATATTTGAATCTTGAAAAAGACTAACTTTATTATTTTCAAATGAACAAGAATAACTGTATTTGTCCAAATGAAAATAGAAATTCCATCTAAATGACAGTATCATATAGGTTTATCTCAAATTCAAAAGTAATCAGTCTTTAATGATAACCTAAAATTCCTTAAAACCTTAACTGTAACTGTTATACTACTACCCTGATAGATGAATCTTTCAACATCAATTGACTTTTGGCTCCACATGTAACATCTAAACACACTTATGTGAGTAGTATCACAAAAATTTACTCATCAAGTAATCACATGTACATAAGTTAAACTAACTATCAAACAAACCATAATGAGAAATATATCATACTTTACACGTGATTTAAGGGGAATTTTTATAATTAATTTATTGTTGCTTAATTCCACACTTAAATGCAATAAAAACCCTACTTTATGTAAAATTAATTAAATTAGTATAGTGAATAAGTAGGAGTCAATCCAAATCCAAACTAATATCTTAAAAGTATGAGAGTTTGTCTAAATCCAATATTTTAGGAACCAAATTAAAACAGTTTTTAAATTTTGATTTTGAAATTATCTAAACTAAGAAACTAGACTAATTAAATTAATTCAAGCAAGCAAGTAATCAATAATAAGAAATCCCAAGGAAAGAGAATCCACCACCATTGATATAAACAAAAAAGTATCTAATTATATTTTTAACATTCATCCCTACTATATAAATAAATTCAAAATCACCATCATTCTTTCTTTAAAACTAATGTAAATAAAAATAGGTATCGCCTGTATCCCCAAATTGGTGATCACAAGAGATCCTTCATTTATTTTAAAAACAATTAAAGTACTAGAAAAAAAAACACACGTTATAGTAATGGTAATTTCAAAATATATTTTAATTCGGGACAAATAATTAAAAATCAATTAGAATTAAATTAATCCCATTGCATCCATGGAGGTTTCATCCCTCCCCTTTGGGAGATAATTTAGCCAAGCATATTAAATAAATAACACATTAAAATAAAATAATAATTCATCATTAAAATTAAAACTAAAGTACTTAAATACAAACTATAAAAAATTAGAAAGCTAGAAAGCGTCCCTGTTTATGATGCTCGAACTAGCGTGTACCGCACGGCTTTACGCTGTCCACTTCTTCTCCTTCAATACTTCGTCCGCACGGCAACTAGTATATGGAGGATTTTCTCTCTCTAAAACTCTCTAAATAATAAATATAGTCTATCTATTTTCTCTATCTTTTCTTCGCTATTTATAGGTGTAGAGAATGGGTCTATATATAGGAATAAGAGATAGAAGTTTACAAGGTTTAAGAAACTAGAATTGTAGAGGAAATAACAACTTTGAGTTCAATTAAGATTCTAATTAAGAGAGGGAATAAGGAGTTCTATTCAAATTAGGAGAGAATATTGAATTGAAATATTCTTTCTTCTTTATCTTCTTTTTGATATTCAGTAAACTTCTTCCATCTTTTTAGGCTTTTTATTATAATTTTCTTCTTTCCTACAAAAAGACAAAATAAATATTAATCCTCTATAATTTAAGCATTAATTATATTATAACAAAATATTATTTGCGGATTAAAATAACAATTTTGGGCACTTATCAACACGCCAAGTGGCGTATTTGGAACATTACTATGTCCATCCTTCTTACAAAAGTAACTAACAATTTTTTTTATCATATTTCTTTTGCAATTATTAAAGTGTTGTTCCAACTGTAACTTCTTAAGATTTATCCTTTTTCCTTTTCTTGTCCTTTAGAGGTATTCGATAGATGAACACTTTATGTCTTTTATCGCAAAAAATCTTATCTTTTTCTTTCACACGATGAAATATTAGCTCATTAAGAGATCATTTATCCTTATGAGTATTGTAACTCACTATAAGTTAACTGTATTGTGCAGGAAGATAAATAAAGAACTAGATGCTGAGTTAGTCATTAGACAGCCTTAATTTAAGTGCCTTTAGTTTGAAAGCGATTTTAGACATTTTCATAATGTACTTCCCTTATGTTCCATTTTTCTTTATACCTTATTAAAACAAGACTAGTTAAAAGGTTACTTGCTTCAGCCTTTTTGTTTTTTAGCAAAACATTTGTATAATTTCTTTAAGTAATTAAGTAGCATTTTCCTTATAAAGCTCCCAAAAAAAAATTAGATATACAAAGCATAACTAAAAAAATAAATAAAGAACAAATTTTAAAAAATTACAAACTTACAATTGATATACACGCCATAACATATTAACAAACAATATATATGAATGACACAATTATCCAACTTATCAATAGTGGGTCTCCATCACAAGATACATAGCACAACATTGATATTTAGTCTTTGGACAGAAATATCAACTTGTAATTGGCACTCTCAACACAGTAATCAAATATAAATGACAAATTTTGTCAAATAATATGACTTCCTTTGGGCCGACGTATTATTCACATGAAAAACTTGATTGTCATATTATATTTATTACCACAAGTGTACATGTTATTCGACCAAATAATAACCTTCCTTTAAGCCGATTATTATTCGCATAAATAACAAACACACACATCTTAATATTCCAAAACAAAAAAATTTACGCGATAAAGGTTACTTTGGCAACTTATCGTTTCAATTCGTCTATTTTAAAATATCAGACGATTTGTGCTTTGAATCCTTATGATCTAAAAAAATACATAGATTTTTCGTATTAATGAGATTTACAAAGCACAAACCTTATCTTTTTCCCATTGATGCGCATTGCAATTTTGGATTACTCGCAATCTGGGGCATGCGTACCTAAACGAGATTATAATAGGTACTCTCAATACAAGTGTGACGCCCCGAATTCCGTTATGAGGTTTATACTTCTGGAACCCGGTTAATCGCGGTACCATACGCAATGGCGGGTTTAAAATACATGGCGTGAAACTGATATAATAGAAAATTACATATAAGGCCACATTTTTCAAAAAAATTCGGCATGTGAAGTTCGTATTTTCAACAAAACCAAACCTGTAAATAAGAAAATAAAGTTTAACTAGAGGATTAACTCCACATCTATAATGGTTTGCATTCCTACAAATCCAATACTCCAATACATGTATATATATTACAATCCCTCCAACGAAGTCCCAAAAATAATTAAATGGCCTTTACAACACTCATGAATATAATTTAATACACGTTAATGATACAATAAAATCAAAAGGTTCTAATATCTACAATCCGAAAAGAACAAATCATCCATGGATGACTATAGACATTTAGGGTCATCAGAGGTTACTAATTTCGTGTTCGTACCGCCCCAAGAAAGTACCTGTAAAACTGTTGAAAAATAGGTGTGAGCCAAACACGGGCTCAGTGGGAACTATAAGGGTTTCGTATACAAAATAAGTTCTAAAATCATGCATGCCATCTCTATAAATCTTTGAAAACTTCAATATATATATTAAATGCTATGAAAATCCTTTTTGCGTGCAATTCCTACCAAATGCTATCCCATCCCTAAAAATACGAGAAAATCCGTATCGAAAAGTACTGCCAAGATATACATAATTGTAACAACAAGGTATACACATTTCCAAAGAACGATAAACCAAAATAAGAAAGTATAAACCTAATTTGAAATCTCAAAAACATTATAAGTTTATACATAAAATAAGTAAACAAATGTAGGCACTAATCTCATTCAACAGCTCATCTTATAACCAACATCTGACATCTAGGATTTTACTCTACAGTGCACTGCAATCTGGATCTAAGCCCCCAAGGTTAGGGTATGCAGCCCCCAAGGCTGGATCACCCCCGTGAACCACCTAGATGGTGTAGGGTATGCCGCATTGCGGGGTCCCACTACGGACTATATAATATGCCGCTCTGAAAGCAGGGTCCCTCTACACGGATCAGGGTATGTAGCCACCAAGGTTAAGTCACCCCATGGACCATTAGTGCCCTACTAAATCAAAGTATCAATAGAAAGTAATTTCCAAAAACCATAAACATATATATATATATAGTACATACATGTACATAGATCTATAGATACATCAATATCTATGCATATATCTCTAGGATATCTTAATAAGACATATTCTCCCAAAGAATATACTTATACATAGTACGCATACATGTACACACACACATATATATAAATATCTCCAATTCACTTACTGGTCTACACACATACTATATGTACCACCAATGTGTATACGTGGTAGATAGAAATATAGATAGATGGATAGATAGATGGATGGATGGATAGTTAGATAGACAGATAGATAGATACATCTTATGATATATCTAATATAAATATCCCTCACATGACTACATCCATGAAATGAATAAATCTAATGAGTGGAGTAGTAATTCATTCGTAATAAACCTTGAACTTGATAATGTATCATTCATAGAGAAATTTGTCCACTCAATGGCGGATGTCTCTCATGTATATAAACATCATGACTTTTGGCAAGGAAGCATATGTATATATATAGATCAAACCCAACGTCTCTCATATGTATAGTTAAATTATAAGACGAGTTTATTTTCAAAAGAATGGGTCCTTGCCAAAGTCATATGTATATTATATATATCAAGCAAATCTAATATATATATAATACCGACTCATTTACTAAGCATATATGTATATCCAATACTCGTAGTAGTAGTACACTTATTAAATAATTCCATTAATACTCCAAACATATATCTAAGCATACTTACATGTAAGGTATTTAGTACTGAGCGCAAATCATACAATTATCCTCTTTTGTAAATCATAATAGTAAATATATAATCCCAAAATGAGTATACGCGCATACGCGCTAATAGGTATCGACCCAAACTTATAATCATTTAGCATACAATGATTTTTCTTCATAATAAGGTAATATATCAACATATACATGTGTAATCCAAGTAAAATAACAATAAATTACAACTCAATACCCCATGTATGCATATATCAATCATTTTGGTGGAAAAAGTCATCAATTTAATTTGAAAATGGAGATTCAATGCATAAGAGTAGAAATTGAGTTTGGGTATTAGTGTTCCCACCTTTAATAAGTCGAATATTGAATGTTTTAAGCCCCGAATCGAGCTGTGTAGCCGCCAATTGCATAATTCCCAATTTGAGCTCTAAAAAGCCCTAGAAATGGTGGAATCACCATTAATGGAGGATGGAGAGGATTGATGATGTTTTAGGAAGCTAGGAATCATGATAAATCATCCTCACAAATCCTTCTATAGCTCTTTCTCAACTCTCTCTAGCTGCTTTGGAAGAGGAAGAAAAATTAAGAAGAAATGAGAAGGAAAGGAAGGTGATAAACAAATGGGGAAGAAAAAGGGTTAAAAATCCACCGGGGTACCTTTGATCGATCAGTGGGTACCTCTAATCGATTAGAGGGCACCTCGGGTGAATTCCCTCATTTTTTTTAAGTTTTCGCTGTTTTCACAGCCCGTTTTGACCCCTGAAATGACTTCTATTCGACTCGGTCTCAACACGAAGTTTGTAGAGGGGAAAAACATGAAATCATGGATACAAACGGGGACTCATTTGGACTTAATATGAAAAAGTTATGGCTTTCCAATGTTGGCCAAAAACTCATTCAGCAAAATTCGATTTTTCGCTGAAAATCGCCAAATTCAATTGCGGCTTCCCGAAATGCGTTCTAACCATACACGCATACTTAATATCATTAAAATGACTTATTAAAAGTATTAGCTCGACCACCGAGATTTCGGAACAAAAATCGGCTCTTAGGCGGAGACTTTTGCCTTCACCAGGCTTAAGAGGAAAATTATCACAGAACTAAAATTCGAGGCGTTATAACAAGAATCAAATGTTGATAATAATTTATGTCAAACAAAAAGCCTTTCTTTGGACTGACTTATTGCTCACATGAAAATCTGATAATTATCACACATTTATTCTCGCACGTGTATTTATTATTCTGCAAAATAATAACATTCCTTTAGGCCGATTATTAAATGCATAAATAATAACCACACAAATATTGAGAGAAAATAATATCTATTATTTGGTTAAATAATAACTTTTCTTTGGGCCAATTATTATTTACATAAATAATAAATATTAAAATCTTAAATAAATAATAAACTTGATCCAAACCCTTAATGATAATAATTTCACAATAAAATTATTTAATCTTAGCCTATAAAAATTATGAGATTAAAAAACAACATTTAATAAACTTAAATCATCACCATAAAATAAAATCCAATAATAAACTTATTGACTTAATCCATATATGTATACATCCACGGCCCAACAGTCATAGATATTTACGATAACCATATATATATATGGGTGAGGTTTTAATGGTTACTTCTCTTTTTGCCCATGGATGATTATTGTAATATTAACCATTGGATGAAAAATCAATGGTTGAGATCAAATGTATAATTGGCTAACATAATTAATGTACATTGGAGAAATACAAAGTATTAAATGTAAGGTTAAGTGGGTAACTTGTTGTTACCTGATGACATGGCATTTTTTTTCTATTTAATTTTAAGAAAACATAAATTAGATGTTCATTACATGATTTTGTAATTCCAATACAGGATATCACTATTCCTTACCCATATAAAATAAATGATTTTATTTATATTGATATCTTGCAATTGATCTACATTGTTAAGTTAATTAGTATTGCCTGCTAAATTAATCCATAAGTGTAGATAAACTAAAAAAAAATTATTGATTTAATTTTATAAATATTATTTTATTAATGATTTAATATTAATATTAAAAAATAAATTAGATTAATAGGTACATCTACTTTAATTAAATAAATAAAAATATGGGGTTTTTTATTTAAATTACAAATCAATTACTCTCATTCTAATAAAGGACATTCTATTTTTAGAATTAGTTTCAAGGATAACTTTTTAATCGATGACAAAATAAATTTTAATTTATTATAAATAAAAGATATTCATTTTCAAAATTATCCCTAATTAAAGATAACAACTGTTAAAAACTAAAATAATAAAAAAAAATAACAAAAGCTCAAATTCAAGCTAAACATCTCAAACAAATATTTAAAATTTGAACATGTAATCGAAATTTTATCACAAAGGTCAACCAAGAACATAAGAGCATCTCCAATCGTATTGTATAAATTTTGTGTAAATCCTACATGTCAAAGTGAGATTTACACAAAAATAATAAAGAATTTGTTTTATACTCCAACAGTCTCTTTTAAACTTTTATATAAATATTAAACTACTAATTAAATACGCACAAGTGGAACTTATCCTATATTTATTCTCTTACTTTTCAAATCCATTTATTTCTAGAAAATGGATGAAGAAAAATAGACACGAGATTATCTGACGTGGTTGTGTGAATTGGGTTTGTATTTTACACAACCTTTTTACATAAATTCTAAGTGTCAAAGTTTCTTAAAAGAATGCTGCATTTTTTTTTTACAAAACGTGTAAATTTTACACAAAGCAAAATTATACACTACGGTTGGAGATGTTCTAAGTATTAAATATATATTTTTTATTAATTCCGAAAATTCTAAATTTTAAATTAATTATCAAATGATAAGATGCTACAATTTTAAAAAGAAAAAAAAAATTATGTACAGCAAAAAAGAAAAATAAAAATACTTGAGAATTGTGAACCTTTCAAAAAATAATTAAAATTTTGATGAATTTTTTTAGAATTGTTTGTAGGCTCATTTATTTCACATAATTTCATAAAAAAATATTTTTTTTAAAGCACCAAATAAATCTCAAAGGTTTATGGTATGTTATTTGTATAATTATCTTCTCACAAACCATTCCAGTAAAAGAAAATACTATTCGTATTATAAATTACAGTACCAAATGTCGTGCTAGCTAATTAATTACATGATCATGAATACTTTATATGATTATATATTGAAAAATTCATAAACATAAAATAGGTCTAATGTGATTGTCAACATAGAAGAATATGTATACTTGATTCTTAAATCTTTATTATTATTATTATTATTATTATTATTACTATTATTATTATTATTATTATTACTATTATTATTATTATTATTATTATTATTATTATTATTATTATTATTATTATTATTATTATTATTATTATATGAAAGAAAATTGTGAAAGTATTAATAATATAGTTAATTGAAAATATTTTTTAATAAAACCCTTTAAAATTCTTTAAGGGTGTGTTTGGAATGTGGATTTGAGAGAAGATTTTAACATGAGATTTGTATTGGAATCTCAAATCTAAATATTTTTGTTTGGTGTGAAATTATGATTTGAGATTTATAAATATATTCAAATAATAAGATTTGATACTTATCTTAAAGTTATAACTTTCAAATTTTAGAGATAGGATTGTTCCTTATAAATCCCTAACTTGAGAAGTTGGAAAAAATATTAATTAATTTTTAAATAAATTATTATTTTTTATTATTATAAATATAAATATATTTGTAATATTAATTATACTAATAATATGAAGGATGACAAAGGGTCGTGTGTTATCCAAACTCAAACACAACAAGCATATAAACACATCTCAACCCGGTGCAGGTTTTATAATAGGGGCGGGTTGAGTTAAACGGATTAATTTTGTGTAAGTATGAGTTCTACCACGGTGTCAAAAAATAAAAATAGCTTACTAATCAACTAAATATAAATTTTAGTGAAATAATATTTAGATTTATAAATCAATTTTCTTGTATTTGTTAAGTAAATACAAAATTTTAAACTCTTGTATTTAAGGAATCTTGTTTTGTTGAGATTTTAAAACATGTTTTGAAAAGTAAATTTAATTTTTATTGAAATTTTTTTCAACCAATTCAAAAAAACTCATAAAAAAATTTAAAAAAACAGTAACAATGGATCTTATTTTATAGATCTCAGTGATTAGGTTTTAAATATATTTTTTTTTATCTAATTCCGATTTTTGAATTTAAAGTTATGGTATTTTAAAAATTTTATGAGAGAGAAAGTAAAGTAATTTGGGAAGTGTGAAGTAAAGTTGACTTTTTAGTAAAAATTTTAAAAACTTGATTTTAAAATCTCAACCAAACACCACCTAAAATTTAATTGAAAAAATAAAAATAGAATAGTTTCCCTTAACTTATTATAATAGATTAAAGGATTTGACACATTACTAATATGCATTAATTATTATTAATAATCATCAATAAATAAAAAGAGAAAGTAATTATTAAAAATTCATTTATATATATATATATAATAACCATAGTCACATCACATCAGATTAATATATATATTCAATTAAAGTTTCTGTCAACTCAAACTCATATATATTAAATAAATTATTTACACAAATTTAATGGGTGATGTTATATGTACCTCTATTTTGTAGTCAAGACACCACAAATGACACTTAAAATTTAAAGACCTAGTCGGTGGCTCATTGCCGAAATTGAACATTTGATTCGGTAACGTTTCACCGACTTGACCTAAACGACAACTTGTCACCAAAATTGAACATTTGATTCGGTAAACTGTCACCGAATGTGAACCTTCAAGTAGGCAACTTGCCACCGAATCAAATATCATCTAATTATGTAGTCACAACACCTTCAACACCTTAATTATGTAATGTTTTTACTATAAAATAAGGCCATCCCCAATGGTGTTTTCTACACAAACAAATTTCTATGATAGAAATGAATAATAGAAAAAATCTTCTCCAATGGGCATTTCTATCTCCATTTCTATCCTAAGTAGAAGTCTAGTGGGATTAGGAATTTCTATCACCATTTCTACATGTAGAAATGGTGATAGAAATTCTCTATGTGACATGGCAAATTTTCATTGGTTGTTGTAAACCCACTAATTCTCTCTCTTCATTAAATAGGGGACAAAGTAAGGAAGAAATGAAACAATAGAAATCACCATTGGAGACCATATTTTCTATCCTTTTACACCAATGTAAATATATTGCCAATAGATATAAAAATATTATAAAATAATATTGACACATAGGATAGAAATGCAAAAACAAAAACCACCATTAGAGATGGCCTAAAGGTGCATATAACATCACTCAATTTAATAAGCCGAAAAATCACATCATCTCAAATCAAATATATATATACATATATATTAAACCCATATGTAGATAAAGTCACATCCCGCAGCTAATTTAATATATAGGTTTAATATATATATATATATATATAAGGTCACATCCCACAGTTGATTGAATTTGATGCTCCCCTCCCCCCGCCCTTTTTTGTTTTATCGAAACTATTAACTTATATATAAATATAATCAAAAATAGAAAGTTAAATCAACCGAATATGTATTAAACTGTATCTAATCAAATCAACTGAAAGTACCGTATGGTGCAAAAATAAAATAAAATCAAGAATTTTTATATATTTTTAATGGTTTAACATGAAATCCTCTTTGGTATTATTTGTTAAAAATTAATCTTTAAAATTAACATGTCAAATCATTAAGATCTAAATTATAATATTTAAACTGCCTACTTGGATTCATGATAAAGTAAATGCGGAAGTGTGAGGATCGATTACAATGAAAGTGCAGATCGAGCGGGTACGTGGTCTTCTTCAACCAAATCGCCTTAGTTTCTTGATGAAAATTTTGGTTCTCTTCTAGATGAGGAGAAGGGACCTTTATTTTAATTTGGTGTATTGGGGAATATAACTCTAATATTTTCTTTATATATAGACTAATCAGAGTTCCTATTAAACCCTGACAAGCCTATATAAAGTATCTACATATTTGATCCACATTTATTTGAGTAGTTTATGAGCTTAACTAAAAATTAATTATAGCACTAAAAATTAGTCCATTAATTTAAATAGCAAATATAATTAAAATATTATAATATGTTGCCAACATAAATTAGAAAATATAAATTTTCTAACATATAAAGGACCAATGTATAAATTAAGAGAAACTTCAAAGATATATGTAATACCTTGTAACTCAACATACAATATTAGATTAATCACAAGAGATGGTCCAGTTGGCTTCTTTACCAATGGGCACCCGTTGGGGCGAATGATTCGGGAATATATCGAGTTCGAACTCTGACATATGCAAAACTATAATGGTTAGCGGCAGATTCATATTTACTATTGAATAGGGATTAGTCATGCATTTAATGTGATGTATGGGCACCTTGTAAAAAATAATATATATATATATATATATATACATATTATGATATTAGAGAACCATTTCTCAAAAATAAAATAAATAGATACTTCAAACAAATGTTGTTTAGCCTAAGCCGAGGAAGAAACTTTTTTCTCTTTTGAAATGAGTTTAAAAATGTACCCGTTTCATGTATTGCGTTGTGTTGTGTTGCAACGATTTTAAAAAATTTACTCATTTCATATATTGCATTGTGACGATTTTGAGCTTTTTACTCATTTCATGTATTGTTTTGTGACGATTTTACTTAAAAAATCCCTCTTATAGTTTGATCGTGTTGGTCGGAGTTTATGGTTTTGGCCGAAAATGACCTAAAGCATCGATTGAAACAAATCAGTTGTTTAGGATGCAAACTATCGTAAAATTTAGTTCAAAGTGCAAACTGAAATTTTCTAATAATTTAGGGGGCATTGGTGTATCTATTCAAATTGGGATTCAATAAGTGCACAAATTTTCGATAATGTATTCAGCTATGACTTATTACATATTTAATGAAATTATAATAAATTATTAGCAAATTTTTTATTCAGTAATTTTATTAAATATGTGACACGTAGCATTGTAACCATGGAATATTTTTTTCCAAATTTCCTTTCAAACTCCTCGAGCGTTTCCTTCCAGTCTTCATTCATCTCGCTATCTTTTTTACTCTTGGCTTTGATCATACCCCACCTTTCTGTTCTTATCCCCTCCTCTATATATATTCTCACAATTACCTATATACACATTTCCTTATAATTAAAGGGCCAATTTCTATATTTAAGTTGTTTAATACAATGTTAATGTTTGGATTTTAATGTCAACATGTCTTGATTATTATTATTATTATTAGTCTGAGATTGTGATCTTTCTATGAAATTCACCCTATATTTGTTCAAATACTGGAGTTTTCAAATTGTGACTATAAACTTCTCGACGAAATGCTCATTAGGGCATTAAGATAGAAAACTGGTATGCATTTGAGTTCAAGTAAATGGGTTATCAATTAAGTGGCTAGTTACTGTGATTGGCTTTAATACTTTATGTTTACTACTAATATTTGTTGTGATTTTGTTGCAAAGAAGGTTATCTATAAAAGAGAGAGATATATAGTTGTTGTGCCCTTGCCCAGTAAGTCTTCTATCAAAAGAGCAACGGAAAAGGTGTACCAATAAATCTGTTCAGAATGAGTACCGAAGAGCATTAAATGTTTGTAACGTTAGTGAGAGTACAACTATGTAATGCGTTTCGGTACTTGTTTTGCACACAAATTTCAATGTATGTAATACCCTAATCAAATTTGTAGCCCAAATTTGTGCATTGATTACCATATCTGTTGTTTTCCTTCTTACTTCTTTTTTGTGCAAGTTTATTTTCTTGTTGCACCATTTTCCTGCTTTAGAAGGTTTGATTCAATTGTCCATTGCCACTTTGGTGTTTGAGTGAGATAGATATATGTGTGGAAGCAAAATAGGCATCTTCATTCAATTGATTAAATAACCAAATTAACAATTTATTCCAACATGAATATTCATACATTGAGTGGGAGTTGATTTACCCTAAGGGATTGTTTGTACTAGTTTTAGGAAAGGAATCGGCATTTTAGATTCCAAGAAATCTCCTTTCTTATCAAAAGGCCAATTTTAGTTAAGACCGAAAGTCTCATTTCCTCATCTTGAGAATAAGTTGCAAATATATTATCACACATTAGTAGAATTTAATAAAAACTAATTCCCTTATCATCATAATGTACTATTAAATACTATTATATGATAATGCAAAAGAAACATACTTGGTCATTTGTTAAAGAGGTGGGTAATTTTGCCAAAAAAATAAAGGTAGGAGAGGATTCCCGAGAATCCTCTTAGCTTCCCCCCAATCCCATATGAGAATGGATTAAAGGAATTTTCCTCCCCTACGAATTCTGAATTCCATTGCAAAACTCCAACCAAACATTGGAATCTTGGACATATGGGAAAATAGGACTCTAGGAAAGATCCAAAGAATGAACCAAATACAGATTAAGGCTCCGTTTGATTGCAAAAATGAAAAAGGAAAATAATTTTAGTTAGTTTGTGTGAAAAGATAGAAAATAAGGTGTGACATGTTACTCATTTTATAGTATATATCATCAATCCTTCAATATTTTTGGTGGAAAATTTTTACTTACCACCAAGCAAAGAAAATTTATTCATGGAAAAACTTAAAAATCAAGGGAATATCACATCTATCACTCAACTTATTTTCCATCTTTTCACCAAAACTAACTCAATTTATTTTCCTTTTCCACCTTGCAATCAAACGGAGCCTAAGAGTTGCGGTTTAGTGTTCAACCTCAAGTCTTTAGATGTGTTCAATGAGATAGGTTGCTGCTGTTGATCTCCTTGGTAGAAAAATACACGCGGCTGGGCCTAGATCAGAGGGAAAGAGCTGCTAAAGCTTCAAGAACAAATTCTTAGAGAAGTAGCTCAAATGTCTCATATTACAATATTAACTTGCGTAAGAGAAGTTACTTTGATCTTTGTCAGTTTGGTGTATTTCTTGACACCTTCTTTGGATCCCATACATTTGATGCTTAGTTGAAAGTTAATACTAGAGCAAACACACCTTCTATTCTAATATAATAAGCTGAATTCGTGTGGGTAATCCTACTCTGCTTATTTATGATATCATTAAGGTAAACCGTCCTCATTTTCTCTGGCTATTCACTTCTCTCGCCAAACCTCCTCTGCCTCAGGGTGGTCCAGAGATTTATTGGGCTTTGTACAAAAAATCAATTGTGGGCTGTTTTTCCATATTTATATATATATGGCACACTTCTTAGGCCCGTATTCTAATGCATTGTATAAAATATTGCACCCCTTGCATAGGTTATAAATTCTTTTGTTGTAACCAGGGTCCTGTGTGGTCGCCCACCCTGAACACCCTCAGGATCGGCCATATCTGGCTTGATTCATTCTAATTGTCAACTTCTCATCTTTCTCTCGGAGTGTGTGCAGGCATATACTCAATCGACTTCACAACAAAAGCGAATAAGTGAACTGTGAAAGCTACGTTTTCTCAACAAAAACAGGACCCTGCATCTTTGTCAGCAACATAAATGGAGCCTTTAGATACGTTTGAAAATAAACTGGATGATGCCGCATCAGCAACACAACTACCATCTCCAAAAGGAGCTATGCAGTCACCACCACCGTTGGTCATACAAAGACGACCCTCGTCATTTAAATCACATCTGTCTGAACCCACATTTGCACGAACTGTTTCGTATGAGTTTTCACCCCACGAGCTCCAAACTCTAGAAGAACAGTTCAAAGCCTTGATGAGGGATTCTTCAGTCGATGAAGATAAAAACCAATCTTTGTCCTGCCAAAAATTAACGAACAGAACTTTGTTTGACTTTCAAGAGGATCAGTCGACTGAAGATGAAGAGTTGGAAACCAAAATCTTGTTTACATACCCTGAGATTGTATTGGAGGATGTGAAGGGAGAGTCTGAACTAGGAGTGAGCACAATAAGAGAGAGAAAGAGGGCTGTGCAAGATGGTACAGTGGATAGGAAGCAAAAGAGGATAAAAGGTGAAAGGGAGGTCATTGAGAAGTCTAATGTAGCGAATCAGGTACGTACATTTTTGTTGCAAAAAAGATACTCTCCATTTTTGTTGCATAATTTCCTCAAGCGATGAGAATGCACATAATTTTACATTTGGTCGTCGTCTTCTTTTTTTTGTGGTACTTTTTGCTTTTTTTAGTACATAAAGATGTTAAATTCAAATATGGATGATCTCTTGTACCTCTGATGATAAATGCGAGAAGAAAAACAAAAATTAAAAACATAAAGGTTCTGGCAGTTGGGACGTGAAGATTTAATACCAGTACAATTTGAAATGTAAAGTATTTAATCTAATGATGATAATGCAAAGTTGCATCTGGTTAACTATGCTACTCTCTAAGCTAGAAGTAAGCAGTATCATAAATTTTAATAATAGTTATCAATTATGTAAATGACATGTAAAGAATAAATCCAAACTAAGTTGTGTACCCAGGAAAATGAGATGACTGATGTGGTGGGATGTTCTATTAGTTTTTCATTTCTCAGCGGAGTCTGATTCTTTAGGCAGTGGGAAAAGAATTTTTCCTTAAAAATTATTGAAAGGATGGAAAATGTCCCACCAAACCACTCTTCTCTTTTTCCAACTTCTCGTGAAATTATTTGTTTTTCCAATAATCAAACAGGCCCTTTAATTTTCACTTATATAGATATGATAAAGGCTGTTATTGCTGTTACCACGTCCAGGAGGAAGCCAGTTCAATGAAGTTCAGACTAACGGTGACTAAGTTGAAAACATGGTAAGCATAAAATTTATCTTCTGTGTGTTTGATTCAATGTGTTTTCATGGCTTTTGCATCATACCATTATTAATTTTGTTTCTAATTTGGTCAATTTATAATTATTCAGCGAGTAGTTTTTACAATTTTACTTGTTTCGTTTTGTCCTTTTAGTAGGTGAAAGTGGGGAAAGAAGAGGGAATACAAATCCAGGGCTCAAAAAAATCAGAAGGAACAATATTTTGGAGGACCATGAGCTCCCTTTTCAAAGGTAACATGGAAATTGTTTGCTTCTTGTGTGATGAGATACATTTTCTAAATATAATTAGTTATTTCGATATCGAATGTATCCTAAACAGCTTTTTTTCCAGTCTTGTTCGAGTTTCGTGCATTGTAACAATCTTGGATCGGTCAATGTACATATAATTATAAATAGAATTAGCTACGTTTATATCAAATGATCACGGGATTCCATTCCTTCAATAAAGTTCAATATTTGTATATAAAATTTGTAATTTCTCTCTTTTTTTTTTGGAATGCTCAAATGCTAACACAAAACTAGCACTTTAACGAACTCTTTTTGTGGTAGCTAGTTAAACCATTTTGCATTGGAAAATTGATTCTCTCGGATGTAGCCTTAGGAGGTATTTGTTTTTTTTTACCATCTAAATGTTGCTTAAACTCTGAATACTTAATATTGAATAAGACCTGTATTTGGTTTCTTACACAAGCAAACCCCTTTGTCACAATTTATTTGGCTATGGATGCAAAGTAATGAACATATTTCTGTTAACAAATTTGCCCTTAATATTATACATGTATTGATACTTCATGAACAAAAAAGTAAGGGCGACGGCCGCAAGAGTGTGTCTAAGTTGCAAAGGAAAATTAGTCAGAGGTGCACAAAAGTTAATCTAGACACTGCCTGGTATAATAAAAAAAACACTAGAAAATAAATTCTATCAAACTTTTCAAGCTTTCATCATTGAGCATTCAACAAGGAGTTTTGTCTTTTAATGTTGATTTCTAAATTTTAATCATATTCAACGGTAAGTGGTGAGAAAGCAAACATCAGTATTACTTAATACTGAATAGTCTACTAAATTGTCCTCCATTCGAGACCTACCCTCTGCAAGGGATTTGAGATTAATACATTGGAAACCTAGATTCTATGTGAGATCCGGATTTTAAGATTAGGGCGATTAGGTTTACGTCTCATTCTTGTCCCGCAACTCGAATTCCTTATATATGTCCCTCGCTTGTTATAAAAAAAATAGAAAGTAAAATAAAATAAAAATTAAAGTGGTTTGTTATAAGAGATAATGGATTATAGGTTCTTGCTCCGTAATGTTTTATAATTTTAAGTACGGATTCATATTTAATAAATGGAAATAATACTAATTTCAAAATTTGGTTTTACAATAAAAACACTTTTCATAATATTAATTTATTTTAAGAAAAATGATAAATGTTGATGGATAAAAATACCCATAATGTAAACCTTTAAGCTTGTAATCCAAACCGCATATTTGGTCCGGTCCGGTCTGGTCCAAATTTAGAAGGACCAAAACGGTTCGGTCCAGTCTTCGGTCTTAGATTTTTAGGGTTTCAGTCAGACCGGACCAGACCGGTATTATATTATATATATATATATATATTTAAATATATATTAATAATATTAAAATTAAAATTATATTCCTAATTATTCTTCTATTTTTTCTTTTGTATATCAATTCTTCATTTTTTTTAATACACGCGCTGCTATTGCTTCCAGTGGGATCCCTTTGGTCTAGCTTATCCTTTTGACTTTTCATAAAACGTTTATGTATCAACAATTTAATTTAATGTTGCCTTGCGTAATACAATCAGGGACGTCTCCAGTAATGTACGAGGGTGTGCGGACGCACACCCGAGCATTTCGGATTTTTTTTCAAAAAAAAAAAGGTTAGGGACTTATATGCTTAGTTTTATAGTTGAGGGGTTTTGAGAAATAAAGTTAACTTAAAAAAGCCAACAGCTCTTTAGCCTTCTGCCTCTCCTTTTATTTCCCTGCTTCCGCACAGCACACACACGCAGCAACCAACAAGCTCTCTGCTCAGCTGCTCTCTTTTCTTTTATCTCTCTTTTGCTATTCTCTTCTCTCTCACAGCAAGCCATTCTCTCTCTCTCTCTCTCTCTCTCACAATAAGCCATTCTCTCTCTCACGGCTCAGTCACGCACTCTGCACTCACGCCTGGACAGCTCACTCACAGCAGACTACCGAGCAAGTGAGCAACGGAGCAAGGTAAATAACAATCCATTTTCTTTTCCTTTTCTTTTTATAGCGAAAAATGCTAATTTTTCTATGATATATATTATAAATCATGAATAGATATATCATATATGATCTCAATATATGTGTAATTGTGTAAAATTAGTTGAAGCTTGATTTTAGGGCTTAATTTTGTAAGGTTAATTTTAGGGCAAAATTTTGTAAGGTTGAATTTATGGCTTAATTTTATAGGGCTTAATTTTATTGGAGCTTGATTTTAGGGCTTAATTATGTATATTTGATTTTAGGGCTTAATTTTGTAGGGTTGATTTTAAGACTCAATTTTATGTATAAAATTATGAATGGATATAGGCGATATGGCTAATTTTATTTCATAATTTATATTTGAGAGAGTAATGAATCTAGGTATAGTAATGAATCTAGGTATAAAATTATGATATATATTATAAATCATGAATAAATGGCCGTTGTTCTACGTTATGTTGATGATAAGGGGTTTGTCATGGAGCGATTTCTAGGTATAGTACATGTGAAAAATACCACTGCTTTGTCACTTAAAGTAGGTATTGATTCTCTTTTATCAAAGTATGGACTTAGTATATCAAGTTTACGTAGACAGGGATATGATGAAGCAAGTAATATGCGTAGAGAGTTTAATGGTCTAAAAAGTTTGATATTAATGGAAAATCCTTCTGCTTATTATGTACACTGGGGTTAGTGATCTTTGTAAAATAATGATTCGGTTGAAGAAGCATCGTGTCTATCCATTGGTCTTTTTGCTTATTAAGTTGGCTCTACTCTTACTCGTAGCAACTGCAACAGTTGAAAGAGTATTTTCAGCAATGAAGATAATCAAAAGTCAACTACGAAATCGGTTAGGGGATGACTTCATGAATGATTGTTTGGTAGCTTATATCGAGAAAGATGTGCTCAACTCTATGGATAACGAAGATGTCATTCAACGTTTTCAAAATATAAAGTCTCGAAAAGGATTATTGTAAGTAATTTTTATATTTTAGTAATTTTGTTGATGTAAGAATTTCATATTTATATTATTATTATTTTAGCTTTTGATTTTAGAGAAATTGCACACCCCCGGATATAAATTCCTGGCTACGCCACTAAATACAATTGAAAGTAAACCTACTTCTCAATAAGCTAGAATGGTTTAAATCATAAAAATTGTTGTTCCACTACAACCCCATCAACACTGAATGCACAGGATAGAATTTTTTGTGTGCGTATAATGTGTATATATATATATATCTATATATGATTTATGAATCTTGGTTTTTTGATACATGAATTTGTATGGACTATGGAGTATGAATTTGTAAAGTATGAACTTGGTAATTTTATTAACTAACATGACATATTATAAAAAAGCCTTAAAAAAGCCCAAACTGAATGGACCAACCGAAACTGAACCAGTTTAGTCTAGTTCGGTCTTAACACTCATTTCGGTCTAGTCCATGGTTCAAAGTCGCTGTTTCGGAGGCCAACTCGGCCACTTAATTTTCAACTCGGATATCGGTATAAGTTTCAGTTTTGGCGATACGGACCGATTCATTATTTAAAAGGCCCAAAAAATCACAAAAAAATATGAAAAAATTATAAAGTACGAGATTAATAAGATGGATCAATTAGATAAGAATAATAACATTATCTAGTACAAAATTACATTGCCTACATCGAAATACCATCATCTGTCGGACTTAGTAATATAGTACTACGTCATAATTCAATAAATATATAACAATACAATCTTATAAAGTACAAATATTTTAAATATAAGTTCAATTAGGCCTTGAATAATGATATGAATTATAATTATCATCATTCTTCAAGGACTCTAGCGATGAGGAATGAGAATATGAAGGAAGTTAGGAAATGGCACTTCACTACACCAAAATAGGCTTTTTGTAACAGACATTTTGCGTTACAAAAAAATTCAGTAACGCACAAAAACCGTTACTATTTAGGCGTGGCAGTTTTCCTTGTAACGGATAAAAACCGTTACTGAAATTATTGAAAGACCGTTACTATAATTATCTCTGTAACGGACATTAACCGTTACAGACGTCTTGAAGACCGTTGATAATTTACTTTTTGCAATGCTTTTTATCCGTTACTACAATTAAAAGACCGTTACTATATTATATTTATTTATTATTTTATTTATTATAGTCACAGGTAAAAACCGTTGCTACACTTGCAACATTTAAAAAAAAAATATGTAGCGTTACTAAGCCAGTAACGGATAAAAACCGTTACTATAACCAAATATTGAAAAAAAAAATGTTTCATTAGCCCTACTGCTGGAATTAATTAATCCCTCTAAGGGTAGCTATCTCCCAGCAAGTTTAAAGCTTAGCTGTCTACAACCTCAACTAATACCATTACAACAAGCTTTTATAAGAACAACTATATTATAAACAATAATACTTGTTTCACATGTGCAACGTACATAAAAAGGCTAAAAAGCAGGGAATCAAGCAAGTTAATGTGTTTTATTGGTTAAAATTTTAAATGCAACCTCTCAACCAAGTACTTAGAATTTCCAAATCACAACATGTCTTCACCAAAATGGAAGTTAAAATTACTTAAAGATGTTGCACTTACAAAGCCTCCATATGTAAACAATAACGAAAATAATAAGATATAAACACCACTACTAGTAATTATTACTATTATTGTTATAAATAAATGTAAATGTATCGGACAACATTCATGAACCTTGCATTAGGATCTTGTAGTTCTGTCGGATTTAAAAGCTTCCTACACTTTTCACATTGATCTCCTCATGCAGAATCATACCTCTGGCTTATTGGTCAGCAAGTAACATCTCCATACTTCTATAGGAATATTGGTATCTTTAGCATCGTTTCCAAAAATTCCTACTCCTTTACTCTTTGAGAACTTCCCTGCACATTGCATCAACAAAATACCATTAAAATAATGTTATGGGCTAATTGTTTGCCACCCGGCGTTCCCAAAATAGCTTGCCAAAGTGTGATTTCTCGGTAAAACACTTTAAGGCGCAAATTTATTCATGTCTTGTACAAATAGTTTACGCTATTTGCTAATGTGGCACGCAATATATGCTAGTCACACGCCATTGTCACGCTATTTACACAATACACGCTAGTTATCAGGCTATTTCAGACTTTAAGTAATCAATTATATCATGCTTAAACCACTTTTATTAGTTATTTTTTCCTTTAAGAAAGAGTTAAACAAAGATAATAACACCTAAAGTAGGTAACAAATGATCAAAAACCGAAAACCTATGATCCCTCTTTATCGGACAAACCACTTATATTAGGACTCTTCTTCACCGTTTTATCTTATGTTTCTTCTTCTTCTTTTTTACATTCTTTCTGCTTCTCTTTTCCTGCATTTGTTTTATTTTTATTTTCTTCCTTTTCCTTCTCTTATTTTTCTCCCTTTCTAGTATATCACTGTGTACACAGCAGTAACAATATACTATGTGCAATTCAATTTCTTACATTAGAATTGTTTTCTTCCTTTTATTTTATGAATGTTGTGTTGCTTTATTTTATATAAATTAATTCAATGGATTTTCTTTTACTTATTAATAATTGCTCTTTATATTAGATAATTTTTACATTATTTTTTAACTAACCTGCTTCATAGTTCAAGTATTTAGTAACACTAATAGTCTTCATTAGAGTCCAATTTTCACTAGGTCCAAGAAGTGTAGATGGAAACATAACCTGGCAGATATATAAATTAGGCACTACATTAAAGCTTTACAAAAACAAGTCAAACACGTGTATATTGCAAAGACATTTCCAAAATCACTCTCATTATGATATACTGCTAATTTGTCTTCTTCTTTTCCTTTATGTTCTCTCTTTTCTTTTTTTCTCTCTCTTCTTCTAAACTCCACCTCCGTCTACTTGATCTATTATAACACCTTAGTTTGAGTAGCTTTTCTAAAACGATTTGTAGTATAGTGTCAATGAGCTAACTTCACCTCCTATCGCAGGCTTTTTGTGCCCAATGTAAGCATCTCTCTACTGGATCTCCTTCTCACCTTCATCTCCTACTTATGGTTCTCTCACTAGATTGTAATGCATCACAAGACTTCAAACCCTGCATCTGGGATACTATACTATTCGTGTCCACATCCTAAAACTTGAATGAGAATTTATTGCGGTCTAATTTACCAGGGATCTCATTCATGATAATGAGATGCCATTCTTCATCCTCCGCTTTAGACATCCAACTAAGTCTAAGTGATGAAAAAAAATACACAGGAAGAATACATAGGCTAAAATACTTTGGCATAAGGATTAACAAAATAACCAAATTAACTACAGGCATAAGAATAACTTAACTTCTTCAACCCCCCACCATATAGGTAAACTGGGAATCTGAAGTAAAATTAGGTTTCAACCATATGTTTAAGACCTGATGATTCTGCTCGAGATATGTTGTTCTGACAAACCGAGTTGAAAAGATTCAAAAGAATGTCATTTTTAACCTGAAACGCAGTATACTAGTAAATTATTTACTCGCCAAGGGTGCATTCAGTTGGAAAATGGTTGAAAAATAACAACTCATTTGTATGGCAACTGTTAGAAAGACGAAAAAGTAAGAACATAACACCAAATCACTCATTTATTTTTCTAATTTTGCAATCAGAGATTCTCAGAAATTGATTAGCTCTTTAGTCATGGAAACCTTTCAAATTATAATAATTAATGCATTTTAAAAAATATGAACAGATGACTACCTGCGACATTTGGCCATGAACCTGCTCAACAGTTATCTTTGCATTCATAGAACTCCTTAGGAGTATAATTCTCTTCCAGTGCCTTAGTTTCCGTGGCCATCCCATACTCGTCCATCCCACAAATGTATATTGCATTGTAGGCGCAAAGTCGGCAGTACCGAGCAAACACATCAGCACTCAATACACCCTCAGAAACAAATAACCACACAACAGTGCCATGCCAAATGTACCATTAACCATTTAGAACCATTAGAGATCAATTCCCTTAAGAAAATATATTTATTCTGAGTGGTTTAGAGTGAAATGGGTTCTACCTAAGCAAAAAGATTAAGAAAGATTGGTAAAATGTCCATCAGAACTCTTTTTTCATTGCAATCAAAACACTTTCTTCACTGAAGGAGAGAGCATCGTCCTTGGTAAAATGTAGAAAATGATTCGTACCTGCATAAATTAACCGTTAATAAAGGAAAACAATGGTAGTAAAGAGCACATAATTCAACAATGAGAAAACAAGAAGTTATGGTAAAAAAGTAAGTACTATACATCAATTTTACAAGGAACAATCAGAATACCCTTTTTACAAATTAGGGAAGTATATACTTGTAATTTATATCTTGCAGTTCTTAAAGAATGAGTAGTTGGCACTGGATAGCTAATGTAAGGATACTATACATATATAATATATATGTGTAGGCAGAGAGACAAATGAAAACAAGAAGGAAATAGTAATTATGTATTACTTAATTGTAATCAGCTATATCCAACTAAACAAATATCAAATTAATTAAAGCATTAAACTCTTGAAACCCTAGTATTCTCAAAACCCTAGGCTCCAAAATTATTTATTAAGTAACATTGAAACTCTTTAACACCATATAAGTCAGATCTGAAGTACCAAATGCAGAATTTACCAATTGTGAAGTCAGATCTATAGTTAATTTCTTTGATTTTAGGCTCTACACTCGTACATATAGAGTTATATATATACATATATGATGCATGTATATCTACGTTTAGAGTGAGAAACAGAGATTATGACAAAACATTGTCACAGGTTCATATTGTATTTTCGAAAGGAATAATAAGAAGAGCTATATATATATATACACATATATACCTGTGTATCTACATTTAGAGCGAGAAATAGAGATTACGGCCAAACATTGTCATTGGTTAAGATCGTGTTTTCGAAAGGAAGAAGATGAAGAAGAAAAAAAAGGAGGAGAGGACCACCGGTGAAGGACGACTAATCGGCAACCAAAGATAGAGGATAACACTGCCGATCCTGGGCGATTATTCCGGCGAAAGTGCGAAACAGGGCTGGAGATTTGGGGGTTCTCTTGTGGCGGGTTTCGTGGAACGGGAGTGGTGAAACGATAGAGGGAATGAAAAGAGGAAATGAAAATTTTGGGGATTCTATTAGGATTTTAAGTTTTGTCAATAAAAATAAATAATGTATTAATTTTGAATTTTAATAATGATAAAAATTTAGCAACGGTTTTAAAGTATTACTACGTTTTTTTAGATTCGTTATTAGGTAAAAAATACAAGCAAATTTTGTTAATTATATTCAGTAACGGTCATATTTTAATCTGTAATGCAATTTAGTCCGTTGCGGTCTAGTAACAGACATAGTCCGTTACTGATGAAAAAATAGGTCCGTTACTAATTCCTTGTTTTGGTGTAGTGCTTGTGGGGTAAGAATGAGAAGAATGGCTAGATGACCTATAATTAGAAAATTTTGGTTGGCCATGATGATAACAGTACCCAAATCCCTGATACCTGAAAATCTATCATGATATGTTCAACAATCACTTCCATAATAACCACCACGAGCAGCAATACTATTATTTGATCATCCATTACTAGCATAATCTTGTGTAGAACTTCCATAACCAATGCCAAAATCATAACTATATATTCCACCTTCGAAGATGTTATGTCTATGACAAATCAACTTAATTAAACAAAGATTAACAAATTACTTTGGAATAATTGAACAAATCAACAATAGTTTTTTTTCCAATAGTTGCCAATTTAATCAAGCAAAGATTAAAAAATTACTTTGGAACAAATCAACAATGTTTTTTTCAATAGTTGCCAATTTACACTGCAAGTCTCCAAAATCCAACATGCAGCAACTTTTGTTTTTTTCTTGTATTTTTGTAACTTTAGTCACTTTATTCAATTATGTGTCTTTACTCACATTTTTTTTTTTTTTTTTTTTTGCAATACAAAGTGAAATATCGATGAATCGGTGTGATTTTGGTAAAAAATCGGTGATATTTTAAAATACTGCGAATTTAATCATATCGGGTCATAATAGCAGTTCGGCATCCATTATTCTAACTCAGTATCGGCCATATCGGATTGGTATCGGCTGATACTTTGAACCATGATCCGGTCTGGTCTACGAATTCATAGGACGAATAAATTCGGTATGGTCTGGTCCGATTCACTGATGTTTGGTCCGGTCAATCAGACCATGCATACCCTTACGTGTGTACACCATATATATATATATATATATATATATGTATAGTTAAGGCCAATCTTAGATTTGTCTCCTTTTCCTCTGACACTGAACTTCAGTTTAAGTTTAAACTTTATTTTTACCAAATTTATGATGATGACGAGACTCTTGTAATGATCAAATGATGTAGTTAACTAAACCTTCAATTTAATTATATGTATTCACTTGTGGTGTTAAAATATTTTTAGTATTATTCTAGTTGATGGGGTAAATAATAATTTACCATTGGCCTACAAAAGTAAAAAATAATTTTACCATTGGCCTACAAAAATAATTATCCCACTCCATTATATTCCACACTTTTCTTTAAATAATTATCTCACTCCATTATATTCTATACTTTACTTTAAATAATTATCTCACCTACCTCCACAAAAATTGCCTTTTGCACTTCATTTTTATCAAATTTACCTTTGTTGCCATTCTCCATTTACCTATAAATACCTCCTCTCATTTATTCATACAACAAAAAAACACACAAAAAACATACACCAAAAACACACCAAAAAAACAAGCCAAGCCAACACACAATTCTTCTCATCCAAAATATACACTTTCTCTCCTATATATTTTATTCATCTTCTTGAAATATTTGTAATCCTAATTCTATACTCATAAATAGAATTAAGAAAATTATATAGAGATATTTATAATCCTAATTCTATACTTATAAATAGAATTAAGGAAATTATAGAGAGAGATTGGTAATCCTAATTCTATAATTATAAATAGAATTAAGGAAATTATAGAGAGAGAAAAGTTGGTAGCTTGTATTATCATTCAAATTGATTGCCTTTGAGCTAATACAAAGCAAGCACACACAAAAGGATGACGTACTACCGGAATAGCATAAGCGCTACCGGGGGAACCTACCTTAAAAAAAATGTCATGTGTTTATCATTGCGCCGTGTTTATTTTTTATTTACCGATATTCACTTATTAATTGGTTAATTATCTATTTCTAGATGTTAACACCATCACTAGTGTTGGACAATTGGTGCTAAAATTGTTTTAGTATCATGTGATTAGTTATTATGTTATGTATAATTGGTGCAATTTAATTATCTGTGTTCATATGTAGTATTAAAATGTTTTTAGTACCATTCTAGTGTTGAATAATTTATATTAAAATTGTTTTAGTTCCTTGTGATTAGTTATTATGTTATGTATAATTGGTGCGATTTAATTATATGTGTTCATATGTAGTGTTAAAATGTTTTTAGTACCATTCTAGTGTTGAATAATTTATATTAAAACTGTTTTAGTACCTTGTGATTAGTTATTATGTTATGTACAATTGGTGCTAAATATGTCTTAGTACTTTGAATTTAGTTGTTTTATGTTTGCTATTGGTACCAAATCTGTTTTACTACCTTCAATTTTATTTTATTTTGTTTTCTATTGGTGCTAAAACTCTTTTAGCACAATTTTAGTATTTGACAATTGGTGCTAAAACTATTTTAGCACCATTTGATTAGTTATTATGTTTTGGACAATTGGTGCTAAATCTGTTTTTGCACCTTGAATTTCATTATTCTTTGTTTTCTATTAGTGTTAAATTTATTTTAGCACATTAAGTTTTGTTGTTCTCTATTTTTTATTGGTGCTAAATCTGTTTTAGCACTATTTTAGTATTGGACAATTGGTACTAAAATTGTTTTAGCACTATGTGATTAGTTACTTTTGACAAAAATTGTGCTAAATCTGTTTTAGTACCTTAATGTGTAGAATTGGATGGGTGTTAAAATTGTTTGTGCACCTTCAGTTTAGTTAAATGGCCCGTAATGCTAAAACATTTTTAGCACCATTCTAGTGTTGGACAATTGATGTTAAAACTGTTTTAACATCATGTAATTAGTTATTTTGGACAAAAATTGTGTTAAATCTGTTTTAGCACCATATAAATAGTTGCTATATTTTAGAGAATTAGTATTGATTATCGACCGTTGTAAATTTTGAATTGTTTTGATCGGGATTAGTGTTAATTTTTTTTTGAGACATGAGATGTTATATTTAGGATTATTGTGTTATTAGTTAAATAAGGAAAGGACATTAGTGTTTTTTTCATACAGTATCCTTAATTTATTATACTAATTTATAATAAATTTTTGTAATTATGTTATTATTGAAATGAACTCTTATGTCCACTTCTTGTTATAATTTTTCCAGCTTCTCATGGGCCTAAATTTACCATTGCAACTTCTGAAGCCCAGTCAACTCTAAGGTGTTATAATTCCCACGCCAACCCATATGTAAAATTTCATTTTATTAAATTTTATATACAAAATCTTATGGTTGTATATCATTTTGTTTGTTCCTTTTTTTTAAATAGGCGGTCCAATGATACATTTGATAGTCAACCACAAAAAGAGGTGGAAGGAAAATAGGTTGTCCGTGGATTGAACTGGACATTGTGCAGGGGAAATCCTCCCCACGCCTAGCCTTACAACCTAATAATAATGCGACTAATATAGAATCCGAATGAGAAAGGAGTAAAAGTTAGAAAATGAACGAGAAGGGATTAAAGGTTCGAATTACACTGATGTTACTATAGAAAAAAATTTAGGATGTGACGACGCATGGTACATGTTTGTAAGTAAATTCTTTTAACAATTCTACACTTTGAAAATTTTATCGTAAAGTCATAATATATAATAAAAGCGCTTAATCCACTAATCAGAAGTCATAAAATACAAATAAAACATGCGCAATTTCATCAAAAGTTCTTAGCCCAAATAGTTATAAATGATCCGTCTAATTAACGAGCAAAGTGCAGTAAAAACGAAGTAAACTAGTGCTCCTCGAGTGGAAATTTTTTGCAATCTCTGGCATTTTAAATATCTTCTTTTTTTGATATTTAAACAAAAAAATCTCAAATTTTATTCTTGTGATACAACTATACAATTTTACAATTAAGTTCTTAAGAAAGAAATACCGAGAATAAATAGCGTGCCACTTGGCACGTTCAATATGTGATCAAGCTATGTTGTTTATGTACTTACTCCGTGTCGGACACAGGGACACCGTATACTTAGTATATGTGCTTCTCAATTGATTATATAAACGTCTAAGTTCTCTTTAATCAATATTAAAAATGAGTCGCATTAAAATCACACAATAAAAAATGATAAAATGCTTGAAAGCAATATAATTAGGCGGCAACTAACCACCTAACAAAAACTAGATGGCTGATTATTTATATATATTATTTAAACAAAATACGATGCTAAAAAAAATGTCACATCTAAAAATTACATTAGACTTCAATAATCAAAAAAAATTCCTGATTCAAACACGAAAAATATTTTTATTTTGTTAAACAAAACTCCACAGCACTGTTCAAAGCTAGGCAATCTAGCTTGCCTGGGCAACTTGGGCCCCACTGTCTAACTAGGTAAAAGACACGTCACCGTTTAAAACTTATAGGTGGAGCCTATTGTGAACCCTAGGCAGACATTTTTAGAATACAGATTTTAATAATTGAAATGTTGGTTGTTACCAAAAAAAAAAATAATTGAAATGTTGGTCGAATTTTTGTCGGCAACTAAATATATATATAGCTGACTTTTGTATAAGTAGTAGGAAATATAAATTAAGATTTGATTAATATTTTGAAGATAATATATACAAACTGCCGATTCATTGGATTTGGCTATCTTTTCATTTGGCTTATAACAATTCTTTTATAAGAGGTCAGGTGAGCTTTAACAATCATACTGGTCAATGTCAAACATGTCCTTACAAAAATAAATAAATAATAATATTTACTTTTATTTCAAATTAAAATAAATAAATAATAATACTTCCTTTTATTTCAAATTAATAGGGTCAGTTTTTCGGTATTCATATTTTTATATATAATTAATATTATTACATCTCGCAATATAAATTATATTATATTTTTTATTATTGATTAAACTGAATTTAGTGTTTTCTTCAAATGTATTGAAATAAAGTGGGACTATCAATTTTAAAGAAAAAAATAGACAAAATTAGTAACAATTTTTAGTACAATTAATTCTCAATTATTTTTTGAAAGTTCCCCCTAGAAAGCAATTAATTATTTTTTCACAAAATATTATAGTTGACAATGTGGTTGTCAACCAAAATAAAGTGATCAATTTTCTATTGACAGATAGTTGATAAGGCTCTCATTAACTAATTTTGTGCATTAAATTATTTAAATTTTTTGAATTATCTTATTATTATTTGTGTTTTGTTATAAAAATGTATGGATTTAGGTTGAATCCTTATATAAATTAACAAGACAACAGAAACATGCGGCATATTAAAAATTATTTAGTTCGTAATAATTCACCATAAAATATCTCAATACACAAATTTGTATTAAATGAAAATATTTATATTTCACCAACTTAAAATTAAATAATATATAAATTAGGCAATTCAAGGCAATAAGTATCGTAGTTTGTTTTTCACATGGCCTTCCGGAGTCAAGCTCATAATATAACCACTAGTAGTATTACGGGGATATTAGAGTTGGAGATAAGCGGACTCAAACCACTGACATTTATCTCAAAGTAAACCACTGCATCTTAGGTCTTTTGACTAATTTTACTATAGAGGCTAACGATAAAGTGGAGTGGTGAAAACTCAAAAGACAATCAATAAAATTTATACGAAAGATAACATTAGCTTTTTAATGTATGTGTAATTCAATACACTCAAACAATAAGTCCAATTAACTCATAAAGAACGAGTAATTTTATACTCCGTATAAATATATTTATCTGACATATAGTAAAGATATTTTAATTTGGCAATTACTTATTGGTTATAATAAATTTTAATAAAGATGAATTTGATTACAACTCCACATCCTAACCAATACATAACGGCCACTGCACATTTCATATATCAATCGGACAGGCCTGTGGGGGCCCCTATAACTTTGGTTTTTTTTTTACCTATTTTTGATTAATTTATTCGCACTTGTGATATGCGCAACTCTAATATATAATTTGTGGAGATATATATATATATATATTTAACATTAAGATAAATTGTTTTGGTGGTTATGATTAAAAGTTAACTTTTTATGAAGCAGAATTCAAATCCCGTAACTAGCAATTTTTGCGTTTTTTATTTTAGAAGTCCATAGACTTTAATAATAAAATCTTTACCCCAAATAAGATTACAAGTTTTGATACCAATATTTAGTTCTTGAATAATCAAATATTGATGTGGAGATTTGGTTTGAACTTGTTATCTTTGTTTTAGTAACTTGAAGAAAAAAAAATCACCCCGCCTCATTTATAATCACGAGTCCGTCTATGGATATATATATATGTGTGTGTGTGTGTGTTTATCAACTTATAGTTATTGCATGGAGGAGACTATATTGTGTAACTCTGTCATATATAACTGATTTATTTTTCAATCTTTGCATATAATTAACTGCTTAAGTAGTTGAATTTTTTCAAGAATTGGAAAATTTCAAAGAATGAGATAGATCGGTGTTATCTTAAAAAACAGAGAATAAGATATATTTAGGTTCCATTTGATAATAAAAATAATTGATATTTTTAAAGTCATAAAATAAATTGGATGATGTGATAAAATATTCTCTTAATTAATTTTTCTTTTAATTTCTATGAAATTAATAGAGGTGTGTAAGTAAAAATTTTCACAAAAGAATAAAGAAGGATGAGGACATCTACTGTAAAAAAAAAAAAGAAAATGGGTTTAGAGGACTCCTTCCATAATTTTATACACCAAAAAGACATCATATAGTAACTTACAAAATGAAGGATTTTTTCACATTAATTTTTGGTTTTAAGGACAATTTTGGTTTTTAGGTTAGTTATAAGTATTTTTCCTTTTATAAATTAAATAATTTAAGAGTTTTAAAATAACTGAATTGCCCTGAAACTCTTTCAACTCTTAATTTCGCGAAGAACAAGGAGAGTGGCGACCATATACGATCGACAAGATTGAAGAGAGGGAAAGTGACTACGATTGAAGAAAGGAATGCAAGCATCTTAGATTGACGGAAGATATCATAGATCGACGGGATTAATGAACAAAAAGAGAATAAATCTCTTAGCTCCATGGATATTGAAGCGTTATCTAGGAATAGTTTTTTACTCATGTTTTTAGATGTGATTTTGTTTCGTTTTGGTTGATTCTATCTTATATTTGGAGGATTTTATAAAATAGTGATTGAATGTTCATATTTTTATAGGTTGTTTTAGTATGATTTTAATGAATCTATGTATGCTCTGTTTTCCTTTTTTTTTCTCCTAACTACAGAAAAACTGTAAAACTACTTTTGCATTTTTTTTAGTTTTGATAATATATTTAGATTATGAAGAACTATGTTGTAATTTGTGCAAAACTTGTAAAAATATTGCTTCATTTTGGTTGTTTTTAGCTTATAATTTGGAGGATTTGATCAAATAATTGTTAAATGTTCATGTTTTTTAAGATTATTTAGTATATTGTAATCAATCTATGTATTACTTTATTTTTCTTTTTATTTCCTCCTTTTGTGCACAAAAACTACAAAAATGGATTTATAGTTTTCCAGTTTTTATCTAAGTATTTTTAAATGTAGTATTTTTGCACTTTGCTCTATTTTTCTTTTTTTCCCTCCTAATTACAGAAATACTGCAAAACTGCTTTTGTAGTTTTTCAGTTTTGATGTTATATTTAGATTATGCGTACGATGATCTTAAGACACTTGCGAAGAATGTTACGGAAGATTTCTTTAGGGGCGCAACACTTGATCATTGGGTTAATGCGTTTTTTCTGAGAAAAAGTTATGGTGTTATGTGTTCTAATATGGCCGAAAGTTATAACTCATGGGTTGCAAATGAATGGAATCTTCTTATAACAACAATGCTAGATCAAATTCGTGTGAAAATAATGAAGCAAATGTCAGATAAACGTGAAATATCGAGGAATTGAAAAACTATCTTGTATGCGGAGGTTAAAAAATGCTTGAAGGAGAAGGTTAATGAGAGTTCGACATGGATGGTTGTCAAATCATCAGATTCCGTCTTTGAAGTTATAGAGGAAAAGTCTTATCGCGTAGATCTTTCGATATAGAAGAGTGGTTGTAATTCATGGTGGATTGATGGATTCTCATGCCGTTTTGTGTATTTTGGCAACTAAGAATGTTGTTTATGATTATTGCGATCATTGCTTCTTTACGTGTAACTTTCAGAGCTCTTATACTTATGTAATTTTTTCGGTGCCAACTTTTGATCGTCTTACTAATGTTTGGGATGTTTTGAAAATTTTACCTTTCGATTTTAAAACTCAACCCGGTCATCCTAAAAAGAAACAAATTGAGAGCGCCAATTTATGTACAAAGAAGAAACAAAAGTGTGAAAGGTGTAACCGTTATGGATATCATAACAAGAAGACGTGCACTACACCTATTGTTTAGATTTTACTGCGGTATATTATAATTACATTTAGCGAATATTTTGGTATTGAAATTCTTGGTATAATGGTATTTGAAAATTTTTCGGATTCCTTTAGTTTTGATTTTAAAATAATGTAATTTTGATTTTGATATATGAATGAAAATGTTTTTCTATTTTTGTGGAATAAATAATATCAAGACATTGCTATTCTTTACAAGTTGTTTATTTGAATGCGAAAGATTTTGATTATCTATGCTAAATTACACTCGGATTTAGTGCAAACGAGTTTTTACACTGAAATATTTCTAGTAATTGTAAGCGTATTTAGTGCAAAATTATTTTTGCATTAAAATATTTATGGTAATTGCACGCGAATTTACTGCAAAATTATTTTTGCATTGAAATATTTCTGATAATTACACTCGGATTTACTACAAAATTGTTTTTACACTGAATTCATCTTAACAAGTTGCAGTCCTATTTAATGCAAAATCGTTTTTGCAATGAGCTCGACGTGTTTTGGGTCTTTTGTAATAATTTGAGTACTGCCATATGTCTTTTTAATATTGGTCGTCCTTACTTTATAATGAAAAAGTAACACATCCTTTTACTGATTTTAATTTTGAAAGAGACCCTTTAAACCCATTGCCTCTTTTTTAGTTTTTCAAAAAAAATAATTAGTTTAATTTACTATCATTTCTCAAATTGTTATCAAAGGAATTTTAAATATTACTAATCATAATGGTCAAAAATTGATAAAAATAAATATTTGTTTTGGTTTTAGTCTTTCATGCTTTTAAAAACTAATTAAAACTTTCTACCTAGGGATGCTAAAACCCCAAATGTTGAATATTTGTTTGCATTGGACATGCATATGCATTGCACGTGGATCAGTTACACCATTAATGAAACTCAACAAATTACCGAAGAAGAGTCCACAACTAATTCCCTCAAAATCATGAGAAATTAAACCCCATGCATGCACTTATTTTATCTTTTAGTACATAACTTTTAACACACATATATAATAAGAGTGGGTCATATGATGTTTGTTACATGCAATTCATCAACATAAATGCATGTATATTGATGGGTGTAACAAAGTATGTCCATTATCCGCCGTTGGAAGTTTTGATGGTCATTTCATAAAATTTTATATTTAATTTTTTTATTAGATTTGGTGGAAATGATCCAATCATCGATCATATCGATTACTTCCACAAATTTTCATAAAAAGTTAATATGTTTGTACTTTCAAAATTCCAAACGAACATTTTCTTCTTTTTTCAAGATTTAGAATCCTTCTTTCATGTTTTAATAGGGTTTGGTTCTGGTACAAACCGGTTTTTTAGTAACAATTTTTTGTCACTAAAAATATCTTCTAGAATTTTCAGTAACAAAAATTTATAGCTAATTATGCGAGCTACACATGATTCTTGCTCCATATATATATATATATATATATGCTTGTAACACTCCCCCCCCCCCCTCTCTCTCTCTCTCTCTCTCTCCCCCTCAGCCTTCATAACTCATAACTCATAACCACTGCATGCAAACAAAATGCAACAACTCCCTTTGTCTTCTCCCTTCAACCAAATATTGTTTTAAGGCTAAGTGCTAATGCTAGATGACAAGGCAGTAGTTCTAACAAACTAATTAAACCCACCCACCCACGACCCATTTAACACCCAACCCCCACCCCCCCTCCCCCACCCCATATATAATATCATGGCACACTTATCTATGTGCAACTAAGCACACGTGATACGTGGATAATTTATTACAAGAAATTGTTCACTATTGCTAAAAGTCATAAGTTTAAACTACATCCTTTTGTATATAGTTTCACAAGTTTTTAATGAATTTTGAAATGTAAAAACTAAAATAAAAATAAAAATTGGGGTATCCCTAAAAGTAGGAGCATGGTACGAGGCAAAAAGTTTACTATAGGGGGGCCATTGTAGCACTAATCCTTTTATTTAATTATTTTCTAGCAAAAGAGGAAAATTAGTAAACATTATTTTTTGCAAAATTAGGGGTCTAAATATGTAGGTATTATTTTTGATTTTGTAAAGATAATTTTACATTTAAATACCAAATTTTCAAAATAACAACCTTCTACTACTATTTATTTAAAAAAAAAGAAAGAAAGAAATCTTAGTCAAGGAGTAAAGCGAAAATTTTATTAAAAAATTGTAATGGGCTACACAAATAGGGGTAATTTTCTCCGATTAAACTATCCCTTAAAGGAATTTGAGTTGAGCCTGCATCACCGCCGCCCTCAAACTTTTCTTCGAAAACTTGCTTTTGCTTTAGTTCCGTCATGCCGCCCTTAACCTCTTCTTCAAAGACTTGCTTTCGCTATATATTTGCCTTGCAATACCTACATGACCATCCCCTAATGGACTAACAACTACCCCGACAAACTGCTGCTAACGGGATTTGAAACATGCCCACTCCTATGAAGAATGGACAATCATACCATCTGAGCTAGAGTGGACAATCATACCCTTCTACTACTTACTCCTTCCATCCTTGAAGAAGAGTACGAACAATGGATAAATCTAGGCAATTCTAATAGGGTGAGATACATTGATTGAGGTGAGACTTAAAAACGCTCTATGTAAATGCCAAATTTGTTGTGCAAAACCAAGCTACTAACGCAACAAGGAGAAATCGCAAGAAACAATATGCTACCGCAATTAAAGTTACCACCCACCAAAGGTTTTACAATAACGAAAACAATAATAACGGAGAATAAAAAAGAAACACTCACCAACAAAAACAAGCAGATAAGCTCCACTGAATGATAAACTTTATTGATGATTGGATCAAAACACGAGTACAAGCAAACCCTAGCATTCTCTCTCTAGTTTGCAAAGAATAAATAAGACCTATATTTGCAATAAACTCGCAATAATTTCAACCCTTTGCGCTTAACTTAAAATCTAAATGAAGTTCTATATTCACATTAATTTCTTCCTCTTCATAATACAAGTATCAAGAATATATTTTTATATTTATACTTATATATATGTCCAACTTTAATTTCAAAAGAAAATGGGTAACAAGACGCGCTCTTTTCAAAATATTTCCAATCACAAGGACATTTTACTTTTTTACCCACCAAATTTTTACAATTTGTTTTAGTCACAAAGAGAATTAATAATGTTTATTCATTACAATAACACTCCTCTCTTCCGTATACCGGTGGCCGTTAGGCTCACCAACTACCACCACCCACTGCCGGACTCTGATGCCGGTCGCCAGTAACAAGTGACTGTCCGATAGTGGCCGTGTGCCTCCAGCAGTTAATATATTTTTTATTTAATTCAGAAAACTAAAGAAGGGTGATTTAAATTTATTTAAAAATAAAATAAAATGAGTGTCCTAAGATGTTGCTGCCTCAATCACATAACATTAATTTACATTTAAAACATAGCATGATCATGCATGCATATCATATATATATATAGATCGATAGATAATACAAAGTTAATTAGCTAGGACCAAAAGTAAAATAAAACTAATTAATAACACCTATTTCCTCTAAAAGTAGCTTCAACATTTCGAAAGGGCAAGGGATCCATATATGATCCATAATTGCAACAGCTATTTGGCTACATATATAAATATAATATAACATATATATATATATATATATATTATTGATCAAAAGTTTACAAAATGGTTCTGTGAAGATTGCACCATTTGCAAGTCTGTAGTTGTTTGGCAAGAGTC
This sequence comes from Lonicera japonica, assembly GCA_021464415.1. Taxonomy (NCBI): domain Eukaryota; kingdom Viridiplantae; phylum Streptophyta; class Magnoliopsida; order Dipsacales; family Caprifoliaceae; genus Lonicera; species Lonicera japonica. The sequence goes on from CM038463.1 coordinate 24,171,999, forward strand.
TTCACTCATCAAATTCCTGAAAGAAAAAATATACACACAAAATTTTAGATATATATACACATATATGTACCTAACTTCTTTAAAGCGAACTAGCTTGGCTTTTAACATAATTTCGGAGCTAAAAGACCGAACCATATATCTATATCAAAGAAATAATTAATAAAATAACTCAATATAGTTGGTGGGCCGGTGGGGGTTGGAGGCTGTAATTTTTCGTTATAAAATGAGAAAAATTCTTGTAGCGAATTTTTTTTAAACATTTGGTTTTAGGAACTTACTCTCGCGGTCGCGATGCCCAAAGGGAACTTAGGGCTCGTAGTCGGCCATAGTATTCGCCAATCACCAAAAAACATCTTGCTGCTTGTCGAACCGTCAAAATCCGATGTAGTTGGTGAAGGGTTTGTTGTCTTAAATTATCAGCCTATTAATTCAAAATTATTGTAATTAAATATCAAACTATGCCAAAAGAAAGAACGATAAATTAAAATTCAAATCAATGAATGAGAGATATAAATATCATTACTTGTATAAAAAAATGAATCCATGACCATCATGCCTAAAAGTTAAACAATATTTCAAGTGGGTTGAAACTAAAAGCATTTGAAGTTGTCTTATTAACAATATTTGGACTGTTTCAATAATTAGATATTAAATTAATTCTTTGTTCATATGATATATTTTTCCCAAAAAAAAAGAATTTTATTAAATTTTGGTTAGGTCTAGCTTGAGTTTTTTAATTATATAGGTGTCACTTTCAAGCTACCTTATGATAGAAACATTTTTTGTTGAAAAATCTAAATCAATCACAGGCATTCGACATTCTAAAATGGACTCTCACTAATTAAAGAATAATTATATTATATTATATTGACTTATAATTCATAGGGTGGTGATAAATTATTTAATAGAAATCAAGAAAATGAGATGATCCTCTTAACATACACTTGGCAAACATCAAGTGGTGGTTAAAATATTGGACTTAGGAGGGTCAAAGTACAAATAAAAAAAAATTGTGACAATTTGTGATAATAATAATAATAATAATAATAATAATAATAATAATAATAATAATAATAATAATAATAATAATAATAATAATAAAATACATAAATTAAATAGAGAGGTGGCAAGTTTATATAAAAATTAAAAACATATTCCTTTAAATATTAATATTTCATATGGATTCGAAGACCTTTTTTCTAGGAAAATATTTTTTCTAATTGCCCTACTTTTTTTTATAAATATAAAATTCATGTAATGCATGCCTATTAGAATAAGCAGAAAGAAAAATATTTTCCTAATAACAATATATAATACATGCCGGTAAGAACATGCAATAACGATAATAAATGATTATTTATTATCCATAATTGACAAAATATACATACATACATATACACATAATTTTATACGGAACAAAAAATAGAAAAGTCAATATTAAAACCTAGATTAAGATCTTTCTAACAAAAATAAAAAATACGTACTTAGACCGGGACTAATTACTATCATTAACATAATTTGAAAGTTTAAAATCTAAATTACTTCAAGTGTACTTAAAAAGTCTCAATCATAAAAGATAAATGATCGAATGAATAATTAAAGTAATAAAAGGGAATGGGACACTTAGAAAAGATAATAAGTATTATTTTTCAAAATCTTATCTATGACCAGCCTTTAATCGTTATCAAAATTCAATAAATTCATATCAGTCATTTGTCAATCGAACGAATTGACAAACTCTAGTCAAAACAACATAAAATTAAACTTTATGCATGTTTGATCACTTGTAAAGCTTGAGGAGCCTAATTGCAAGAATAATATATATTCAAATTCGTTTTTGACATTTTTTTTTCATTGGTTAGTGCTTGAAGATAATTTAAAATTATGTACATACACACATATAAATATAGTGTTTCAGTGAAAGACACATAAGATGGATATATTTATGTTTTGTCATCTTCAACTTTCTTTAACTTTTGAAGCAAATTCTCTTTACACTTTGTAAAGTGTTTTGCATAAAAGCATTTCACACACAAAACTAAATTACTTGTGGAGGAAGTATGCTATCCTATACATGACATTTATGGGTGGAACCCACCTAGCGTAGGTGGCATTTTTCCGTTTGCCCTTTTTGATAAGACGGTTCATTATTCTTGCAAGGATTATGTAATCCCAATTTTGGAAAAATATTTAGTTGGAGCTATTCAGCCAAAAATTAAGGATAGGCTAGGACCGTGCCTAACGCAAATATGACTATTGTCTAAATAATATATAACTATAAAAGTGTAATATAATTTTTTTTTATGACAATACTATACTCTAATAAAATGATAATTAATTTAACAATAGATGCACAATCAAACTTAATTCATATAAAAGCACGTCTATGGGAAAACAAAAGTACAATATATTAAAGTATGACAGTGAAAAATATGTGCGTATGTATATGTGATAGGAACATTTTATGATTACCTGGCAAACGAAACCTTCAAGATTGGTGAGCTTGCCGAGAGCAACAACCATATGGTGCATGCCGTCGTTGCCTGAGCCGCCAGCGATGGTTTCGATGAGAGACTGCTGCAGTTGTTCGAAGCCTTGAGAGAGTGCCTCCTCAGCCTGCTGGGAAGAATGCTGGAGGTTGTAAATCCCCATTACTTGCTGCTCCGTTAAAGGGTCCAGTTGCCCTACTAACATCTGCTCATCAACAAATAACAAGTACACAAAATTAATTCCTCAAAATTAAGCACATTATTTAATAATTTCATTTCCACGGGAGGGTCATTTTGGTTATTTCACTAATTTTGATGACCTCCTCTAGAGTGGTAGATTTCACTTGAGTTACAAAAATTGGGACCCTTAGTTTAAAAGTTGGTTTAGATCTTGACAAGCTTGCACTTTATCAATGGCCAGAGGCATGCAGAAATTATTTCTCAAAATTCGAATCATTTAGTTTTAAACTAATGGCACAGAATCCGAGCTAATCTACACTACTGAGGAACCGGCTTCTAATTTATATGTTTTGGGTTCATTTATTTTCTATGGTTCGAAAAATAACGACAACTTAGAAGTATGTGTGATATTTACTAAGAAATTATTGTATTTAGTATTTTAGTTAGCTTAGTAATTTCTTAACATGGGGGATCAATTTTAACATAAAACACATAATTATTAAAAATTTCTCTCATAGGTGCATATTGATGTTAATACTTTAAAATACAGGGGAGGTATGTGTAAAAAGTCCAAAACACAGAGCCGGTCCTGTAATAATAGAAACTTCACCCATCTCTTAAGAGAAAGCCTAAAAAAAGAGTAGGTCAATGTAATTATCCGCAAATATCGTCCTACATTTTCACATATTAATTTGCAAATAATTAGATATTAGTTCCCAAAAAAAATACAAACCTTGATGAGCTCGGACGGGCGGAAGCCGCCCATCCAGAGGAAGCAACGCTCAGCCGGAGTGGCCCACATTCCAGTTATGAGGTGGAAGACATCGGTTTTGGTCGTGACTCCCTTTAGCCGGAAAATTTCGTCATAATGCGCAATATATCCATCAACAATCAACCTCAGATCACTATCGGATAAATGTGCGTGTAGCCCGGTCCGCAGCTCGGCCATGTGGCGGTGATCGTCGTCCAGCCACCTAGAATATTCCATGTCAAATATTGCTGCACCTGTAATTTGAAAAAAAAAGTTGGGAATTTTAAATTTGAGGTTTTGATGAACTTGAGGGACCAATTAATTATTTGTGAATTGGGGTATGCATGTAATTTATTCTTGTTTAAGGACTTAGTTGAACACTAGACTACTACACGCGATGCGTGTGCTACTCGCATGTATAAAATTTTATGAGAAAGGTTTAACAAAAATAAAAAATAGATCAATGGTAAACTTAAGTATAGAATGTTTAAATGAGAGCCTTTGATTCTTATTACTTGCTAGATATTTACGGACAAAAAAAATTACAGCAATAAAATAGGCATTTTAAAAGTCTGAACAAGTGCGTGTGAGAGATAATCGATACCAAAAATTACTAAAAATAGATATATTATATTTTTGTGCGCAATTGATTTACGTCAAAAACTGAAAATAATAAAAATAAACCACAACTTTTTTTCAATTAACCAGAACAACCAAACTCACCATTAATTTCTTGATCAGTTCAATTCAAAAAAAGCTATTAATTAATGTTGAAATCTAATATTCCCCACATTTGAATGAAAGTTTAGTATCAATTATATTCAAATAAAGGGTTTGACAATTTTAATTTTTGATTTCCTTTATTCAAAAGGATCAACAAGAAAATACTTTTATTCACTCCAAAGAAAACTATATTCAATAAGTAGATCTTTGAATTGAAATTTTTTACTTGGTAATGAATTTTTCTTCACACACCTACTTTTTTTTTTTAAACTCTAAAATAGACTACCTACAGGGATGACTTATAAACCATACACGTGGGACCCACATTTAAGAATAGTTCAGGCTGAACCGCAGAAGTATAAAATTTTAAACAAAATTTGTTCCAAAAACTTGGTTTATTGCAAAAAAATAGAAAAAAATTTAATTAATTTAAGACATTCCCAACAAAATAATTATCTCTTAATTTAAAATAGAAAAAAAAATTATAAAAATGAAAAATAATATACTAACCAGAGCTGATGTTGCCGCCGCCGCCTCCTCCCAAGAGCAATCCCTATTATATACCCACAAATTCATATACAGTCACTAAAAGTAATTAATTAAAATCAAAATTTAAAATTAAAATTATAATATTTTAATTTAATTATTTTATTTTTTTTAATTTGTAAAATTAATTTTAAAAATTGAACCTGAGATCGAGCTCGTTGAAGGTCTTGCTCCAGCTGACTTAGCCTTATCCTGCTTGATTCCAGTTGCTGCACATAAGCCTGCTCAACAATACATACAAGCATTTATATTATACTAGGGTATACCCATACCATCCGGCATGATAAAAAGAATAAAAAATAATAATTAGATAAAATATAATTACGTGAAAAATGTGAGGATTGAAGATGTGTATGATTGTACATTACTTATGATTGAAGATGTGTATGATTGTTTTACTTGTCCAATTAGACCTGAAATCGCATCGACCGTTTTCTAATGTAATGATGTTATGAGTGTATTTAAAAGAGAAAAAAAATATTATATTCGAGGCAGATCGAATTGTAATATAAAAAATTATCGCCCTAAAATTGCTTCGATCATTTTATATTGTAATGGTGTTATTAGTATATTTAAAAGAAAAAATATTATATTTGAGGTAAGTTGGACACTAATATAAAAAAAAAATTACCCCATATTCGAGGTAGGTTAGACACTTATTTTTAATTTTATTTCAATATCTTTTATTCATTATGTAATATTTTCAATAACTAATGGATTTGTAAATTTGATGATAGAGAAATGTATATTTTCAATAACTATTATATTTGTAATGTTTTATAAATTTTATATGCCATTATATTTGTAATGTTTTATAACTTTTTCTTGAATTTTTTTATACATAATTTAATAATCACAATGGATCTTGTTTTGTAGATGTTGATGAACATATTTCAAATATATAAATTTTATTAAAGTTGAATTTGTAATTTTAAAGTTATGCCATTTAAAAGTTTTTTAAAAATTTGATGAGAGATAAATGTTCTAGAAAAGTAGAGAGATGTAAAAGTTATATTTGTGTATATGTTTAGTATGTGACTAAATGTTAAGTTGATTTGACATCTTGTTGTGAGGTATAAAAATGATCTAATGGTCTAAAAGTGTTTAACACCATTACAAATTAATATGGGACGTTGGATTGATTTATTATTTTATTGCAAAAAATCCTTGTTTTATAATATAGATATATTTATATATATATATTAGAGAAATATGGTGTTTCCAAAACAAATATATATATAATTTGTGATATTTAAATTAAATTGAGACAGATTGATATTGTGTACATAAATGCATAACTAAGATGTGTACATTTGATTCTATAAGATTTTACTTGTAAGAAAAATCAAGGAAGACGATAAAAAAAAGTGTTACTACTACGACATAAAATATGTACAAAATGATGTGAACAAGAACTCAATTAATCAAATATTTCAAAAGGACCCACTATTTGCATGTGGATCCCACAAACTAACAAATATGATACATAATTTTGCGCAAATTTTGTGTTTACTTTATTATTCGAAAAGACAAATGGATCTCTATGTTGAAAAATTGTGAAAGTAAAATTGATCTAAACAGTCTAGACAGAGTAAACTCTAGCCCAGTTCAACAAAAAAAGATTTACTAGTTATATATTAAAGAAAAACGTTATCTTATTTAGTGATTTTAACCCACCACTCTGTATAATTTTAGTTCAAATAATACTAATGGAAATAACCCATTACCTTTTTTCTGAGCCTGCTTTTTCTTGCTGCTTCTCTATTTTGAGCTAAACGCCTCAGTGTCTGTAATTAAGTGACAGTTTGAAAAATCTTCAAGAATTAATTCAATTCCAAGCAGTATATACAAATCAAGAAAATAATTCAAACTAATTTAATTAAGACAAAAAAAAAATTTGTAAGGTTTAATGTGTATTTTAATTTATTCTGAAAAATACCTTGGCATCAAGTGCTTTCTCTGATGATGTACCAGGTCCTTTTCTCTGCAAATTTCATGACAAAAACAAAGACAAATATTAAATTAAATAAACAATATTTTACTTAAACCTGAAATACTGCTTGTACCCAGATGAAATATACTGCAGTGACATCAACAACCATAATTCAATGTATAACAAAGAAAATCTACCCTCTATTGTTAACCAGACTCGAGTGCAAGGTCTACTTAATCTAAATAAGTTGTGAATAAGTTTATCAATTAATCTATTCGTTCTTCATTTTTATAATATGTTATCTATCTCAAATTCAAAGTTTTATTCAACTTTGGCTTTTTTTAGAAAAATATTAATCTTTATTTAATCAATAATGAAGAATATAATTTATTTTTTATAATAAAATACAGTATATTAACAATGTTCCAAAATAACAATTCTTTTTGTTTAAAATTATTAAAAATAAAAAGTATGACTCAATTTAAAAGGCAGAAAGTGGATGGATAATAAAACAAAACGGTGCAACTGCTGTAATGATTCTAAAGACTGTTGCATAGGGTACAAATTCTTTCTCCAGCACACACTCATCTCATGTACAATTTCAACTCAGAAAATCAGGTCCGGAAATCAGAAATCCCTTGCTCCCTGTTGATTCTCTGAAAGTTGTTGGGATCTCTGCACTTCTTGTCTCTAGGGAGGAAAAAATGGGTGAAAAAATATGAAGAGAGAGAAACAATAAAAGATACCACCTTTTTTTTATTTTCCTCAGTTTTGGGGAAAAGAAAAGAGTAGAGAACAAATTAAAATAGAAATGATATATTTTTCAATTTATCATTTTAATCTGATGTTTAATAATATTTTTAAATATACTTTATTTATATTTAATATGGACATTAGAATGTTAGAGATTTTATTTGGAGTCATTATAAATAATCAAGTTATTAGTTAAGTGACATGCCAAACAATATATTAATTAAGAGTAATGTTACATTGCATAAAAAAATCTTAAATCTAAAAGTAAATATAAATGCAACTGAACCACTGATTACTTTTTCTCTTGTGAATTTCAATATAAATGTGTGGTTTAAATTTGTTTGGCTAAAATTTATAGTATATTTTTTGAACTCTTTAGCATTCTCATTAATCAAAATCCTAAATAAACACAACATAATAACCAATTTACCATATTTTGGCATTATTTAACTAACAGACATTTTAACGCATTATTTAAATTATTAACTTGATCAATTAACTTGGCATCGTATATCAATAAAAATTGAAAAAGAGTATAAAGAAATAACCTTTTCTTGGGTGGGCTTGTTGACAGTTGGTTGAGCCTGAGATGGCCCTCCTGTTCTTGGATTATGATCACTTGCCATCTGATCCATTTGCTGCTGCTCTTGTTGTTGTTGTTGCTGTTGCTGGTCTTGATGTTGAAGGTGGTGAAGATTCTTGTTTTGATCAAAAAAAGGGTTTTGTTGTTGTTGTTGATGCTCTGAATATGCCTTTCTATTAATATCTGATTCTTCTGCTTCTAAATGACCTCCTTCTGTTTTGCTTGAGATTGTGTATCCTCCTGAATCACTGCTCTCTCCTTCTCCTCTTGACCTTGAACTCACCTGGATTTTGAACAATGACCCAAGTAAATTTATTCAAATGGGTACTTGAAAATCCATCAAGAATCAAATCTTTGTGCTTTTTTGAGGATTGGGTTTTTGAGAATCATCGCAAAAATGGTAATGGACTCAGCAAAAATGACTCAAATATGTGCTAAAAAAATCAGTCTTTCCCAGTTTTGAGAACCGGGGTTTTGAGCCAAAAATGCCATACAAAATTAAACTTTCAAATGGGAATTTGACAACAATTAATTTGAAACTATCCCACAAAGATTGAAGTGCAAGTTTGTTTTTGCTCTTAGTAGAAAGTGAAAACAAAAAGGTGAAAATTAGAGCAAAATGATTCAAATGTGTTGCAGTAAAAATCTCAGACAAGAATTATCCTTTCAACATAATAAAATATTGAGTGCAACACTCACAACATTCACATGGTAAACAGTAAAGTATAAATAAAAAATACACATTTTTTGGGGGCAAAGAAAATAGACTGCCTAATACACATGGTCATAAGGTCATTATAACTATGAACTATTCCACTAAATAATTTTTCAAAAATACATATGAGTATATATATATATATGCAAGTCTTTTCAAGTTGGGTTTTCAGAAGAGTTGAAATCTTCCAAATGGGCATTTGAAAAATACAGTGAAACCACCCTCGAAAGATTGATGTTCAAGCTATTTTGTTTGTATACGAAGAAAAGCAAATGGTCAAGCATAAGAAAGAAAGGAAGAGTTATTATTAAGAATTAAGGAAATTAACATACTACTCTTGGGCTGTGAAGGGATCTGATAGGCCAAGAAGGGAACATTTCCAGAGTAGCTGCAGGCCTGCCTGTATATAAAGCTGCACAAGAAGATTCACAAAGTAGAAAAGTATATATCTCTTATAATCATACCCAAAAAGATAAATTAAAAACTTTAGAGCATCGCTATTAACCTCCGCACGCAGTATTTTAACGCTTCAAAAAGTGTATATATAAAAAAGTGTTTTAAAATGTTAAAATATTAATATAGAGTGTTAATATCAATGCCTAAAATTTTATAGAAAGAAAACTTCAAACTTTTTAGAACCCCCAAAAAGCTAGAAACCTAATCCCTCTTTTTCTTTCTCTTCTGCAGTTTTGGAGTTAGTAAATCATGCAAGGCAGGCAGGTTTCCTTCTTTGAAACCCCACGCCATTCAACTCCCTTGTCCAAGAATGATTACACTATTATAAATGGCAAGTTTTCGCCTTTTCTTTCTGTGGACACATTCAAACCCCTCTCTCTCTCTCTCCTCACTCTCTCTCTAAATTTATTTATATGTATATATGTAGTGGAGGAGAGAGAGAGAGAGAGAGAGAGAGAAGCATACGCAATTTAGCATCATCATTATTGATCTTTAATCCCTGCAGAACAATAGCCTCCTCCAGCTCCCCAAAATCAAGAGACGGTCCTTCTTGATTGCTGAGGCAGAGAAAAAAACAAAACAAAAAATAGCCCATGTGAGAAATCAACACAAAATTAAATAAACCCATCAATTTTAGGAAAAAAATAATCAAACCCATAATTCATATACCAACTTAAAAGCAAAATCAATCTTCAAAAAAGCATCCTTTTTTTGATCTTTAAAGAACTGAATTACAAGTGAAGAACAGAGAAATACATGAAGCTTGTATTGCCACTAAGCCCTTGAAGAATTGCATAGGGGAGGTGGTGGTGATGGTGGTGGGGGTGGTGAGTTGAGGGTCCCGAGTCAGGTAACCCACTGAACTCAACTCTGTGACTCGCCATGCAACTTCAATTTGCTTTCTCTTTCAGACCATTTCTCAAACACCAAAGCTGCAAGAAAAAACAAATGAAACAGTGTTTCAAGAAACAGAGGAAACTGAGAAAAACCCAAACTCCAGAATTTACTTTCTCTCCATGTTATACCTCATTTTCCGGGAAAAATTTTGTCACAAAGAAAGTGAAGAAGATCAAACAAAAAGAAGGTCAAGTTTCAATCTTTTTTCTCTATCTTAGCATTTGCACCTTTTAGCTTCAATGGGTCTCTATCTTTCTTTTTCTTTTTTGCTCTTGTTTTGTGTGTGAAGAGAGAAACTGAAATTGAGGGGTTCTGTTTGGGATTTTGCTTTTATGAGTTTGAATTGAAGTCCATCCCATACGGTACAGAAGACTTTTGTCCTTATTAAACTTTTTCTTTTAGTCCCCTTCTGGCTTTGTGGGGTTTGCAGACAAAAATTGTGAATTAATATATTTGCAATTTTTTTTATATTGAAAAATAAATAAATTGTAGGGTCTTTTAGAAGGAACCCACTAGAATCAGTGACTCCTACTCCACTCTCTCTAACCGCCTGTGCTTTCTTATTGGTCCTTTTGTATGGGCTACACATAGATGAAAGTACTAAATAATTACTTCCTTTGTGGTGTTTGATTACGTGTAAATATTATTATTTGATCACTTATAAATATTGTAACAAGACTAGTATAAATAATTTGTTTGATTGAAATTGTAAATAAAAAAAACGCTTTTATATTATTTTCTGCATTCTAATTACTAAGCAACGTACTCTATACAAAAAAGCAGTTATTTCGTCATTTATAATACCAATCAAATAAATTACATAAAAGTTAGCATGAAAATCAATTTTTAGTCATCACTTCATTGAATTCTTAACCAACTAAATTTACAGAGCTTAAGATTAACACTAAGCTCTAACCAAAAGAAAATGATGTTTCTTTTTTTTCATAAAATTAGGTGAAAGGTGAGGGAAAAGAAAAGGATTAAAGATGTTATCTTGATAAAATTTTATCAAGAGCAAAAGGAAGGGATGTGCTTACAACGATAAAGAAGCACTAGAAAAAGTTACATGCACCTAGGATATTACAAACGTGTTTAAAATTAATACTAGTAGGAGCATGTTTTGAAAGCTGACAACAATCTTTATATTGAACAATATATGGAATCACATCACATTCGTATTGTATTTTCAAAGGTGGTGAATACAAAAAGGGTGATGTTCTAAATACACCCAACTAGGGGGATTGTATTTCATCTGTGTCATATTCTCAGTCATCGTTGTCGAATATCAATGCTTGGTCACCTCACCTAGTTTGCTCAAGGATTGAATATTAAAAAATTATTGATGGAAAAACATGTTAAATGTTTTGGAAAGATGGTTGCTAAGGGCCCCCAAGAATTGTTCATCGCTACCGCATGCACTATTTAAACAAGATGTGCAATTATTTTAAATATGTATGTAGTGTTGAGAAATAATATCTAGAGTACCCTTCACAAGTACCCTTTAGAAATTGTCGTGCCATTACGATCTAAAAATAGTTGCCAAATGTGAATAGTACTTGTATTTATTTGTGAATTGTTCAATCAAATTTTTTATTTTTTTTTTAAAACTTTGTGTGTTTTGAGCACCACTCAATAGAAAAATGTATTGGATTTAAAATTATGTTTATGCCTTTTTAACCAAAAGATTACAATAACAATATAATAAAAACCAACAAGAAAGCCCACTATTAATTGTATTAATTTAAAACCCAAGACTTAGAGATGAATTAGTTTGGTATTATCCTATTTGTTGATGGGTCAACATCCATTCCCTGTCACTACCTAGAACCGTGCCGCATAAAGATTCTTTCCATTAATAGAAATTAGTTTCATTTTTTTTTTTTGGACAAAAATTAGTTTCATTGGTGTGCCCTCTCTATATATATATATGTACCAACTCCATGGCAGACGGGATTTTATTTGCATCATATGTTTCTCATGATTAGGGTCCTCAATCCAACATTAAGTGTGCTTAATCTTTGTATGCTATTGATTTGGTGTCCCAATTCCTTTGTTTAATTACTTTAGGACAGATTCCCTTATAGCTTATTAAAAGATTTCCACTTTATTATGAATGAGAGAGAGAGAGAGAGAGAGAGAGTAGAGGTTGGGGAATGTGTTTCCATTTTCCACTGTAGGTAAGGGAGGTTGAGCATATCCATGGAAATCATACTGAAAACATAGAGTAGATATATATGTGTCCAAATTATTCTTATATGTTCCTTTTATTTATAAAATATTTACATTATTAATAAACAAATAAATTAGTTTTCTCTTTTTCTTTTAAAAACAAAAAAGAAGGTATAATTAAGTATCTACTTTTAATTTAAAACAACAAAAATTCTGTAAACCTCCTAATGAGATTCGAATTTGGGTGTCTTTGAATTTGGCTTTCAAAGACTGGCTAACAACTACATATGTTGTTGCTTAAGGCTCCCCTTTCAAATAGGGACACTCACTTTCACAAAAAAATTACTCTACAAATACACTTTCACTGATTTAGGTAAATAATATAACTAGTGATAGTTATATATATAATTGCCAAATGTATTTGTCAAGTTTTTTTATTTTTATTTTTTTTTGTGTGTTTAACATTTCTATCAGGACTAGGGGTGTTCACGGGTCGGTCAACCGACCCGTTGACCGATTTTTTGGACCGGACCGACTACTTCGGTCCATTATTTTTTTGGACCGGACCGGACCGAAGATGTATATAAAACCGGACCGAACCGAAGAGGCATTTATCGGGTCGGTTTCGGTCGGTCTATCGGTCTGGGCCTGATATATGGGCCTATTGCAAAATAAAGTTGGGCCTAGAATAATAAAAGATGTCTTAACAAAAAAAGGGCTAACTTTTGCAAAAAGAAAAAAAATTAATACATAACAACATTAAAAATTAATACAAAGCCACTTTATATGCCAAAAAATATAAATACTCGGTTCGGTTCGGTTCGGTTTTATAGGGTTTTTTGACCTCGAGGACCGGACCGAATTAAATCGGTCCAAAAAAAGTTGGACCGAACCGACCCGCAGCATATATAAAAACCGAAAAAAAGCCTACGGTCCGGTCCGGTTCGGTCGGTCTTTTCGGTCCGGTTCGGTTCTTGCACACCCCTAATCAGGACACCCAATTTGAGACGAAAAACGTTATACACACGCCAAAAGATCCCCGAAAAGTTACTTACAAAAATATACTTGGCATTGATATGTTGATATAGGACAAATCACGTACCGATTACATCACTTTACCTTAATGAGTGTATATGTGGAGTTGCTTTTTGTGAATTTTTTGTATCTAGCATTTTTCACAGAGGCTGTTTCTTGAACCAAAAAAAATATGAGAATGTATTATTTTTTATTGCGACGCTAGAAATATTTGTTGTATATATATGAGTTACACAACAATATCTTATAATACATTATCAATGCCAACAACATTTATCCAAGCCCATATTTAAGAAGAAACGGCTAACTTTATTAAAAAGATTGAATTTTTTAAACATATAAAATTGTTGCAAAAAATTAACAATCCAAATAACCATAAACGAATTACGAAAACTTGAAAAGATGAGAGAGAGAGAGAGAGATGGATGCAAATATTTTATGTTTGTTCATCTACCTATCTTTGTAGGTAATATTTATGTTCCCCCTACCAATTATTCCTTAGTTCCAAAAACCAATGATTAGCCTTAATTAATTAAAATGTTGATTGGGTCAAAGAGTATTAATGCAAAATTTGTGATATATTCTAGAGAACAGGTGTTATAAATTAGATCTTAATTTCATTCTTTTAAAATGTTGTTTCTTTATATATAGTTCATTGCTTCTATTATGTCTTAATTACGAATGCTGATTGGTCTCTTGGATCTTACCAAAAGGCTAGCACTAATTTTTTTTAGGACCAAGTTGTTGCTTGTCATTTTAGCATGTATATATATTATATTATTTGAGTGTATAATTAATGTATTATTAACTATTTAATTAAACTAGTTGATCAGGATCATATCATGGAACAACTTTCATTTAAAACTAGAATTTTTGTTTTAAGTACTACCGACTGTTCTTTTCCATGGAAAAACTTAAAAATCAAGGGAATATCACATCTATCACTCTATCACCAAAAAAAATTACTTTCTACCTTACAATCAAACGGAGCCTAAATGTTCGTTGAGTTTTGAAGCATGTCTTAACCTTAAATTGAATCAGTTCCCTTTTTACGTAACTTTTAAAAGGCAAAGAGATAATAAATAAATATATAACTAAAAATTTATGAAAGAAGGAGGGTAAATTCTAACTTTTAGTTCTTGACAAAAAATATTCTCACCTCCTACCATCACTAAATATTACTGACTTTTTCGTATAAAATGTTCATAGAGCTCTTGTTATTATTATTATTATCTTTGAATAAATATCTTTTTAAAAAAGTTTGTAATTGAACTTCATTTTACAAGTATTTGAAGAACATTTTTTTTTTTTAATAATCTTTTTGGAAAAAAAAAATACTCCCAGCCAACTCAATCTCTTAATTAGATTAATAGTCTCACTTTGACATTGATATAATTTAAGAAAACACTAATTTCAACATAATCAATGGTTAATTGTCAAAAAAAAGAAAAAACATAATCAATGGTAAAGAATTATTAGGCTTAAAAAAATGGTTTAAAGACTACAACTTATTTTTTTATTGTGAATTTTAGTATACAATATTGATTATCCTTCAAAAAAAATGTGGCGATCAATTTGAGACATACTGAAACTAAATTGAGACAGTCATTTTGAGATTTGTTAACAAGTGGTTAAAGTGCGAAGTTTGAAGGGAGAAAGACTCGTTCACATCTATCTTTCCTTTTGATTTGAACCACAGGTCAATGTATTACTTGTATAAAAAAGAAGTTACAAAAATAATTTCTTAATTACAAGAATACGCACCCAAAATTTGTCTGCAAACTAAACAATTACTTAGAAGAAAATGCAAAAACTTATATTATAATAATAATAAAAAAAAAAAAAAAACCTCCCTATTTAATTTTTCCCCTTTTTTTAAGAAGAAATAAATTTTATCAATTGACCGTTAAGAACAAAAGCTATCTACGATTGTAAGTTTATGTAGACAAGAGTTCAGTAATGAGTAGCGTAGAAAAGAACGATAGACTTTTAATTTGAGATAATAAGAGGATTTACTATTGGATATCATCTAAAATAATAAAATGAGAATTGAAAGTCGTAAATTTTGTTCTTATTAATAAAATGTCGCTTATACCAAGTTTTACATTCTGTAAAACCTTAGACATGAGCTGGGGGAGAATGAAAAAATTTACGGGACTAAACTCGCTTGAACCGACAAGTTAAATGTATGTTTAAATTATAAAACTATGCGTAAACAATAAAAGATCTTTAAACATGTTATTTAGTTATTATGCATACGAATTATCAACTTTTTTAATTACAACAACCAAAATTAATTTTTAACCAGATATTAATATATTATACTACAAGATTATTAGCGTGTAAGAAAGATAGACCATATAAACGTTGAAACATGGTATTTTTCATGCATACATTAGAAATTGATATATAAAAGACCTAAGATTTTATAAGGTTATCCAATATTCTTACCATCAAGCCTTTAGAGAGAGAGGGGGGACAGTTGAGAATTATTATTATTATTATTATTTTACTTTTTTTCTTAAATGTGCCCAACTGTATGAAGAATATGCTCAAGCTTTGACTTTATTTAGGCATAAAAATATTATTTAGTATTTGCTGCTTCTCATCTACAGGAGTGCACTCATCTATAAAGCAACACAAATGGGAAAAAAATTGTCTGTTTCTCAAACTTTATATCTCCACTGTTTTATTTATTTATTAATGATGGAATGAACAAAGCATTACTAGCACTATTATGTGCCTATTATGATATATTCAAAATTTCCATTTTCAGTATATATTTTTTTTGATCCAAAGATAATTTAATAATATAATTTTATTTTTCTATATACAATTTTACAACGTAATTATATATCACAATAAACAGCGGAAACAATAAGAAATTCATACTTTTATATTTATGAATCAAACTCATGACTATTTTGTTAAAAGAATAAAGTATGTGGATGTCAACTAAGACAAAATGTCATTATACATTTTTGTTATATATGCTTCTTCTTTTTTTCTCTAATTGGGTGATATAAAAATTTAGGTGAAAAAAAGTTATTCAAGATCAAGATGTATAATAACATAAGAATCATTAAGCACTTGTATTTATAAAGGTTTTTACAGATCACCCTCCAATTAAAATTACTGATGGCATGATTCGAATCTAACTAAGCTTAACAAGTAAAATATTCAAATTTTCACCAACTTTAATAAACTGAATTTTAGTCTAGTCTAGTAGAAGTAGAGAGTAGGCTCTGATTTATTTCAACAAAAAATGTCTTCCGTGCCTGCCATACCAATCATAGGTCTCCTTGCAAGATCATCATAAAGAATGAAACTTTGTGCCATTGTCACCAAAAAGAAAGACTTTATGTATTCATAGTTCTTGCTTCATGTAATATTTATATTGTGTGTGTATATATATATATATATAAGGTTACTATTGAAACACATTAAAATAATTTTTAACATTTTATTATTGGTTTGAAACCTAAACATTGATGTGCATATTTACAAGGTCCCTAAGCACCAAGTAAAATTAATATATTTTTTTGTATTCCAACAATAACTTGATCCTTAAACACTAAGTAAATGTGCACTTATTCGTTACTATAGGTATGAGTAAATAGAAAGGAGTAATAAAAAAGTATTTTGGTATGTGTCAATAACAACCCCCTATATATATACACATATATAAATTACAGTGTTAATTACAAATAGTAATATTTATTTAAATATAAATTTTACATAAATGAGGGATTGGATTATAAGGAAAATGTAAAGAAACATATTTAGTAGGCATTGTAAATAAAAAGATTATAATTAACTTTTACACTTTTCACATTTTTATGCGAACTATTAACAAATACAAAGTTGATATTGTTTATAAATTTACGAAATAGAAACGAAAGAGATGAAGGAGAAAATAAAAGAGTATTTCTTAATTGATAAAGATACAATAGAGGAATATATATTAGAGACAAATATCTAGGAAAATGAAACTAAAGAACACAATCAAACAATATGGAAATAGATTAGTAGGCATTGTAAATATGTTTGGAAAAGGCTGGTGATTATAATTAGGCTGGTCACTGAAGATACGGGCATAAGGCAAATTACAGACGAATATGCTGGCTTAAAGTGACAATCATCTCATGTGTTTTTTTATGAAAGCGATTGTGACTGATTTGAATGGCACTGCGGTTGTCACAATAAAGAGTAGTGACAGAGCTTGAGGAGCACCCAACAAAGGCGTCGAACAAGTTCTTGTGTCAGCAAGAGTTGATTTCGAGAAACAACACTGTTTCTTGTTTATAATATCAATCACCCATACACAAAAACATTTTATTTACATTAGAAATAATTCCCAAGATTTTAAGTTTTCATCAAAACAAACACAATCAATATCTTTTCTTATTTTCATCACATTCCCTTTTAGGTTTTAAGTATAAGAGCATCTCTAATAATGTTGTATAAAAATACCCAACTCAGCATTGTGTAAGATTTAAATAGTGTGTAAATTTTTTGTTGCTCTAATATTTGTGTAAAATTAATGCCAACTAAGCTCTTGTGTATAATGACTGTGTATTTTGCACATCCAATTTACACAGCCAAGTAACTCACATTCTCTCTCCACCCACTCATTCTCTCTTTATTTGTATAATTTCTTGTTCTTACTATTTTTTATTGAATCACTTTTCTTTACACATGAGTATTAATATTGACTATTGAAAAATAAATAAATTTGTATAAATTTTATACGTAAAACTCACTTTTCATATAAAATTAAACTCACTTTTCATATAAAATTAACTAAGTAATTTTACGTAGTTTTATTAGAGGTTGCTCTAATTGTGTTGAAAAAGCTACATTTAACACCATCATTTTCATATGTGGACTTTCATTTCTCCAAAGTCATTTCAACATCGTTGTACAGCTGACGTGATATAATAAATGAGATGTAAAGTGTTAATTTGTAAATCCAAGATTAAGACTAGACAATTTTTTGAGGAAAAAAAAATTATTATTGGCATAATAATATAATAATAAACTCTTCGATTATTGCAAATCCCTACCGACTCCAATTTAACATTTAAAATCAAGGCAGTTGATAGAACTTAAGATAAAAAAATTAATTAAATTTTCTATCAAAACTAAATTCTCTTTAATTATAACCGACAACACAACAACTAATTGTCCCCAAACCGACGTATATGGCTACTTCCAAATTTTAAAAAAAATTATTTTCAATTATAATTAAAAAGTTCCTTCAAAATTATTTTCAAGGTAGAAATGCCTTTTTATATTCTATTTACTACATACACAACAGACTAATATATTTGTGGCCGCCATCTATTAATTAATTAGAATGTAGGGTTCATATGATATTCATTTTCATTAAATACTTTTATATTAATAAGTGATTATCATATCAGAATGTCAATTTATTATGTCAGATAAATATGTAAATATAAAAGAACTCATTTAATTACTTAATATACATAGAACCTTCTCTATAATTTATTTTAGCCACTTGGACATTTTTTAATATTTGTGTAATACACTTACACTCTTTTCGTAAGTAAAAGTCAGTTATACCCTTCTAACATTTATGTTTCCTTTATCATCTAGGCCGATGGTCGCTAGATGTTACCAATCACCCATTTGTGTAACACACTTATATTCTTTCCGTAAAAGTCAATTATACACTTATTCTAACATTTATGTTTCCTTTATCATCTAGGACGGTGGTCACTAGATGTTACCAAGCACCGCTACCCATTGCCGCAACTCCTGTGGAGGTTTGTCGGTGATTAAATATATCTCTCTTGAAAAAGGAAAAAGTATGACGAAACAGTATTTTTAGTAAACAAAATTGAATGTCCTTATTCTAAAATTGAAATGTAACCTGTTCTTGAACCTTCCGTTTTTAAAGTTACTTACAGTAAAAGAAAGAAACTTAAATTTTCCCTTTTTAAGAAAAAAAATTACCAGTAAGAAACAGATAGATCATCACCTACAAACTAGTGAGGAAACAGAGTGCACACCACTCAACCTACACCAGTAGGATCAAAATCTGCAGCAATCAACCTAACTAAAACAAGAGGCAACCGGAATTTCCAATCTTAACGCTGTATCATTGGAAATAGCATCTATAATTACATTGCAATCCAATTCAATAATTCACCAGTTGGGATTAAGCATACAGCTGCAAAACTCAAAGCTTCAAAAACAGCGTTAGCGCTTTAGCGCTTTAGCTTCAAAAACAGCTTTAGCGCTTTAGCTTCCGCTACGCAAGGATTCGACCTTGGACAAAGGGGAAGAAGAACCATAGATGAACACTCCATGGTGATATTCTAACAATAAAAGCAGCAGAACCCACATTAAACTCATCTGAAACAGCACCTTCACAGTTGATTTTAGAACTTCCCAGACAAGGAGCCGGCCAATAGGAGCAGCTGGGACCAAGCAAAAATACATCTGAACCAGACAGAGGCACGCTCAAATATATAGAAGAAAATTCAATGTCAGCTGAGCTCAGACCTACAAAGAAATTTATCATTCCTGGCTTTCCAAATAAACCAACATTTGAAGCAAAGGAAAGAAGTCACATTCAGCCCGTTAATAGATACTCTCTCAAACTTCTGAGTCCAGAAACCAAGTTTCAAACCTCGAGATGAGATGATGGGAAATAACCATGTGCAGCAGGCTGGACAACTAAACCTCCAAGACCCAAGGGCACAGAAGAAGGATAAGTTCAACATTCTCTTCCTCCTTACAGCATAACTCACAAACAGGAGAGGGGGAGCATCTCTGGAGCCGAAGCGTTTTTTTCAAAGGAAGCGCTTGAGATATACGATACCACAAAAATTGCTTAATCCTAGGGGAAGTAGGAACATCCCAAACTTTTCTCCACAACACAGGATTGGGCAAAAGGGAGGAGCTTGGAGCATAGGATAGAGGCTGCCCTCATGAGATTGAATTGCTTTAACTCCTGATTTAACCCAAAATGACCCAGCTTTACAATGGGGCCACAAAATAAAATCATTAGTCAAAGGAGAATTTAACTTGATAGATAAAATGGAATCAGTAATGTCCTGGGAAATTGATCTGATAAGGCCTGAGTCCCAGTTTTGAGAAAAAGCACAAATCAATTGACTTACAAAAGAAAAAGAGGGTCTCTGAAATTTTCTACCAAAGGGAAACCTTTACACCAATGGTCCGACCAAACGTTAATACTAGCACCATCTCCAATCAACCAAATACGCTCCTTTTTTTAAATATTTCTGCCATAGAGAATGCTCCTCCAAATCCAAGATCCCGTCCCTGTGTCTGGAATGTCCTAAAAATCACAATTAAGGAAGTAAAGGCCTTTTAGCACTCTAGCCCACAACAAATTCGGAGTGGTCATATGGCGGACTTCTCTAAACAACTCTACTAACTGGTGATATTGAGTCCTTGGCTTACTCAAATTGGCAAGAATCATCCACTTTTTTACAATGGTCATGAGTTCAAGTGTATTTTGACAAGGATGAATTTGTTATGGACCCCACAATCTAACTAATACACAATAGCCACACTAGTTATATTAGTCTTTTAAGTCAAATATATATATATATATATATATGTCTCTAAAATTATTGAGAGCCTAAAACATTGTTTATACATGGTCACACCTGAAGATTACTAAAATATGAACAAGCAAATGAATACATTTTAAGAAGGTTAGAACTTCACTGTAGAATAATCTTACAACAAACCTTATATTTAATGCAAATGTCTATAAACATGTCGTTAGACTCGCTACAGTTCTAACAATGTGTAGACATACATAGCTCGAGTGTCATCTTCCCACCATGGTTTGGGTAGTCAAGTGGCAGCTCGGAAATCAAAGGAAAGTGATTCACGGACATGAAACTGTCCAGAACCGTTCCCCAGTTGACAAAAATATCATCCATTTTTTAAAATTGGAGATCACTTGGGGATGTGCAGGCCCTGCAGCATTTGACTTTGCCCCTATGAAAAGAGAAATGTGGGGCCGCAAAGTCCCCTGTATCGTCTAATTAATTTGACGTGCCACATAACATGACCCCTGTGGCACTACCACGATACATACAGGGTACCTTGAGGGCCCACTTGTCTCTTGCCATGAGAGACAGAGCCAAGCATACCACAGGGGCGTGGTAGATAATGCAGATTGGGCTCTTCTAGATAATACTATTAGAAATCAGTCATCCAAGAGAAATACTTCTTCCTCCGTTAGCACCGTAAAAACCAATGAGTATATAAAAAAAAAAATCTTCCCCCTTTGCACCATAGAAAATCA
Organism: Lonicera japonica; assembly: GCA_021464415.1. Lineage (NCBI taxonomy): Eukaryota > Viridiplantae > Streptophyta > Magnoliopsida > Dipsacales > Caprifoliaceae > Lonicera > Lonicera japonica. Next base: position 24,193,546 of record CM038463.1, read on the forward strand.
GCTGGATCACGAGTTTCCCTAAAAATGATATGGTCCAAAAAAGGTTCCGCAAAATAACAAAAGGAACTGACTCCACTGGCACACTACCATTCTACAAAGACACATTATCCCAGTACCACCACTTTAAGTGCTCATTTGGTTTGAGTTTTTGTACTTTCCTGGAATCCTAAATTGTTAATTGTCACGTGGAAAGTTTAAGCTATGTTCATATTTTTATTCAGGCTCAAGCTCAAGTAAGCAATAAGTAACTTTCGCTGATACCTGCTCTTGAAAAAAGACAAAGGCGGGTTAAGGGACTTTGCCTAGAAGAAGAGAGGCATAATACTCGAGGCAGAACAAGGCATGAGCCTCAAAATCAGAAAGAATTGAAACATTCACCAATACTATTGAAAAAATACTAAGAAGATCACATAGAAATGTGTGTTGTCACGAAAGGTAATGTATTACTTAAGAGTGTGCGAGTGTATATTCAGAGTAAGTGCAGTCGTTTAGGCATATCCCGAAGTACATAGTAAAGTGCAATGCATATACTATACAAAGTATATTTACAATATATAGAGGATAAACACACAAACTATGTATATTTACAAGTATATATTGTTTATAAAAAATTAGTTCTATCATATTTCATAGTATAACACATAAATATTTATATACACAAGGAGCATCTCTCTGAAGGGCAGCCTTCTTTTAAATTAAAAAGGGACTCCCACTTCCCAATTGAATTCTATAATGAAATTTGGTGGAGATTATCTTATCTATCATGGAGATCATCTCCACCAGATTTTATCAAAAAATCAACCATTTACCCCTTCAAAAGAGGAAGTCCGTTCTTTACTAAAAAGAATGATGCCCTTCAAAGAAATGCTCCAAATATATAGGCATACATATATACTCAGTCAAACAGAATATAAACTCAATTGAACATTTGAACTAACGGAATAGAAAAACGAATAGAAAAGACAACATGAGGTCAGAGGTCTGTAAAGTTAGAGGCTTGAGCCTCATAAGCCTCTAGGCTCTAGGTGCGAAAGCTCAAGTGTGGAAGCATAATCTAATAAAGTTCTCAAGACTTAAGCCTCGACGCTATTTTTCTACAATTTGCTTCAAATGAGCCTCAAGTGGTAAGTTTAAGCCGATTTTTAAAGCGCTTTTGTACAACCAACCAGTGACCAATTCTTCCAGCTAGTAACAACAATTAATCATAATGAGTAATGACATTTAAAGTTTGAAATTATGATTCTAGCAAGAAAACAGATATGATAATGTCAATGCAGCTAAATGTTCAATAGAAGGTGAAGGTTGTGAAATCTTGTCAATATGCCAAATCACAGACATATCCAAGGTTTATTAGGGACATACCTTTATGCATTTAAGTTCTTTGAAGCTAGTAACAACAATTAATCATGAGTAATGACATTTAAAGTTTGAAATTATGATTCTAACGAGAAAACAGATATGATAACGCCAATGCAGCTAAATGTTCAATAGAAGGTGAAGGTTGTGAAATCTTGTCAATGTGCCAAATCACAGACATATCCAAGGTTTATTAGGGGCATACCTTTATGCATTTAAGTTCTTTGAAGAGATCAAGCAGCTTAAATCTAAGCTAAGCATCAGAAAGCTTAACACAAAATTTGGCAGAACATGCTAGCACGCGTAATTAATAATGCATACTAGTAATTTTGCCTTAATAATGCGTACTAGTAATTTTGCAGGGCTACAGCACGCGTGAATTAATAATGAGCATGGTAGCTCAAAGCATAATTTTGACCCATATAAGTAAGATATGGTCGCTAATTAAGTACGATAGCTCACTGGTACTAGAACTAATAAGCGTTTGCAGGAAGCTGGGTGAGCTACAGACCTGATAGTAATAGTAGAGGTGGTGTAGGTGGTGTCACAACCCAGGTTGGGGAGGGGTCAGCCTCACACGCATAATTTCCACACATTCACATGGTAGTGGGCCCGGGCTCTAATACCATACACAACAACCCAGGTTCTCCCCCAAAACAAGTAGCCCAAGTTGCATTTAGGTTCACTAAACCCACATATAAGCCAAGGACCTCCCATTACACTACCAATGTGGGATGTGAGTTGTTACAAGTGGAGTCTAACTTTGCAATTTTCACACATCTTCTCATGTTCTTTGAAAATGTTAAGGAATATTTACCAGTTAAAAGAAAAAGGGCCAGGACTTGTGTACTATGTATTAAAAACTGGTGGACTTCTAGTTCTAGATCTTTAAATTCGATTTGGGCCAACTTTATGAGGGGTAAATACCTTAAAGCTGGTGTGTGTGCTAAAACAGTGGGCTCTGAGACATGGAGAGACATGTATTCAGTGAAGGACATGGCTGAAAAACATATTCGGTAGATGGTTGGGAAAGGCGATTTCAGTTTTTAGTATGAACTATTGGATGAAGATTACAAGTTAGCAGAGTTAGTTGTCCCTCCTCTACACCATCAAAATATCACAGTGAAGGATGCTTTAGTTGATAAGAGCTGTTTGTCGTAAGTGCAGAATCATCAGGTGTTTGGAATGTGTATCGATGCTACCTCAAGTGGATCCTTTGCCTTGACAACAGCATGGGAAGTATGCAGATGTAAACACTCTATTCAGGTTCTAAGCAGCAGATTATGGGGCTCTTATATTCCTATCAAATGGTCCCTCCTCTTGGAGCGCCGTAATGGGAGATTAACCATGGATAATGTGATTCAAAAGAAGGGAATTCAGCTACCATCCAAATGCAATTGTTGTGATGATTCTACTGTGGAAACTATCAACCATTCCTTCGGTACTTGTGCAAAGGCAAAGTTGGTGTGGAGGTTCTTTGATCATAAGCTAGGTGTTCTTGCTCTAAAACTGAATGAATGGCGGCTCTCTAAAATTAACTCTCCATGTCAGAAAAGTGGTATTTTCCCTGATTCTGCTTAGTAATCTGCTTGGGCTATTTTGAAGAATTCAGCTGTGCTTCATAGAGTGAGTAATCTGGACCCTCATTTATTAAACGAGTTGGGCATTGATGGGAGTCTTATTCAGGTCAAACTGCTTATCATATATAAATGGTATAGACCTGCAATGGGGAGAACTAAACTGAACTCAGATGGCTGCTATACGGGCAACCCGGGCCCTCATGGTGGAGGGTGTATACTTAGAAGTCTGAGGGCAAATAATATGGGCTATAGTGGATTTTTATGGCATTCAGACCAACATGATGGCAGAGGCTCGGCCCTGTTTGTAGGGTTCTCAAAAGTGTGTAGACGAGGGGATCTTGGATGTAGAATGTAGATATAGTCTGATTCTATGATTTTAGTTCAGATTTTTAACAGGAAAAGTAGCAGTTCCTTGGATAATTGAATATGAAGTAAAACAGATCAAAACTTTGATGAGATGCTTAGATTGTACAGTGATGCATACCTACAAGGAAGGTAACCAATGTGCTGGATATTCTTGCTAATTTAGGATGTGTTGTAAAGCATGAGATCGATGCAAGTAATTTTGCTGAGTTTCCCCATAGACTGAAGGGGTTGTATAACGTGGATAGGGCTGGTATAGTCAATTCAGATGTAAGAAGTAATTGTTGAGAGTCAAAAGTACAAAGTATTAACCAGGAAGTAACACATACAAATTGATGGTTAGATATCCGGAACTAATTGAAATACCAAATATATTTATCACCAAAGCTAGGGCACCCTCTAGAAATATGGGCGAGGCTCAAGTTGTATTCTTATAAATATTTACTTTAGGTAATAAATTTTGTAATCAAAAGTTTGTCTGATAGAAGTATCATGAGAATAATCCTGATTTTCCCCTTCGGAAGGTGTATACTAACCCCTGCTGTGAGGGTGAGCGATGTGCCGTATCAGCAGTGTGTGAGGATCTCTGCTGCCCCTAGTCAAGAATCAACCTTGAACGTCGCTATAGGAAAAGATGGGGGAAAATTGAAGACGGAGGAAGAGAGGGAAATGAAAAGGACAATGGTATATATATATATGTATGTATAAAAATATGTACACAACAGACGCTTGTGTTCTTATGTAAGAGAGTATGTTTACTTTTACATTATGAATAAGTCGATATTACACTTAGCCCCGAGTATGGTTACCTCCTGTTTTCTAACCTCTTTCCAAGTTCTAATTTTATTTTCTTTTAAAAAAAGGGGAAGGACCAATGCTAATTTCCTAGTCCATACACAACAACAGCAACCAAAAAAAAAACACACACACCTAATATCTGTCATTCATCAAGAGGTTGCAAAAAGAGAACTGTGGATTTAAAAAACATTTTCACAATACCACGCTAAAATGCACTTGCTTTGAGACCTTAATATGTTTAGATAGAAGGTCTAATTATATTTCTCAAGTAAATCTAACATCCTTGTATATAAAAGTTCAGTCATTTATAGTCTTATGGGAACCATCATGATACGAATAGCGTATATATCGTGTGTGTATGTATATGATTGTATATGCATTGTTCTGAATTGCCTTTTTTTCATTTGGAAGGTATCCAACAAAATATCATTGAACGCTTATAGAGCAAAAAAGGAAGCAAAGGCTCCAAATGACACATTTTTACTTGACTAAGTATTTGCATTAGACACCTCAAAACTTGAATATGAAAACATTCTGCAGATATTCTATTCATATACAAACTGCACATCTAAATGCATGTATTTCCTCATAAGCTGAACAATCGAAGAAGTAAAGTTCGCCAACATTTGACATTCCTCATGTGTTTTCGCTTCAGAAACAACCCCGTGTATTACCAACTTCTTAAGATTCGGACATCTTTTAAGCAAACCTGCAACCCAATCAGCGAAAAGATCATTCACTACAGTCCACCCAAGCTCCAACACACTCACATTTTCAAGAAAAGTTGACCCTTGAAGACCATAATGAATAACTCCATCTCTTAAATCATCTCTTAAATCATAACTCAATGCAAGATGGGCCAATTGTGGAAAACAAACAGCAATCGTTTCCAAATCCACAATCTCATCCTCGTCATCAAATACCACATCCCAAAGCCGAAGCCTTCGCAATTTGGTCGATTTGGAGATCATTTGATAGAATTTAGACCAAATGATTGTGAAGTTGCTGACATCTACAACCTCGAGATCATCCACACTCTCGCCAATATCGAGGTGTAGAACGCTAACATCGTCGATCTTGAAATTCTTCAAAGTCCCCTTTCCGATGAGTTCGAAAAGCTCAAGGGCGCAATCCTTCAAGTGCAAATTCTCGAGGCTGTTAGCTTCCAAGATAAATTTGTCTAAACTTATCGCTTCCACATAGATACTCTTTAATGTTGGACTACTCAACTCAACCATTACTTGGGCATCCGACATTGCAATCTCTGGATTTACAAGGGCCAAATTCTCGATCTTTGGGCAAGCCGTAAGCAACAAATTAAGATCCAAAGCAGAAATACTAACATAACTCAACGAAAGCGACTTAAGGCAAAGGAATCTTTGGTAATTCGGCTCAACACCCGTAATCGAATTATGGGACAAAACCAATGTTTCCAACTTTTGCCGCCCACAAATATCAAGAATATTAACATTCGGCGTAGTCCTTACATTATAAAACAAACATTGCAACGTTTCCCTCGTATACATTAACCAAGCAATAACAGTGGAAGCCGAGAACTCATCTACATCGTCCATTAATATTGATAGACCCCGTAATCCAGTTGTTTGAAATATAGTTTGGGTAATCAAGATTTCAAGCCGACTTGTTGTTAAATCCCGGTAAACAGGCCAATCATCGGAGTTGAATGACAGCGAGTGAAGATGTTTACAGCAAGCTTCTCGCCATTTTCGACAAGTTGCAGAGGCTATTACTACATCCCGGGCAGTACCCAGATGGGATAGTATGTTGCCAATGATTTCAACAGGAAGAAACTCCATTAAAGAAATTAACCCACAATTTCAAGTTCTAAAAGTGATAATAACCCTAATACAAACACTAAACTGAACTACAAGAAATCCCAAGAATCCGTCAATCAAATATGCTCAAGAATCTTTCAATCAAACTGAACTACAAGAAATCCCAAGAATCCTTCTCTTGTATTATTGCGTCAACCAATAAATTATTGAACATGGAGAGGGACCAATTAGTTCACAAAGGTTCTTGATATAGACCTAAGAAGTAAGAAGTAATTAATAAATGTTCTAAACAAACCCAGAATTTGTGAGACAAAAGTGCAGGGGCTAATCTGGAATCTACGAAAATATATAACAAATCAAAAAACCCAATTGCCAAAAGTTGGTTCAAATGCATAAAAAGCAAGATTTGAGCCAAAGAAGGAACAGAAAAGACCTGATGATGATGAGATTCCGCCGAGAGACGATACAGTAATGGTGTATAGGGAGGAGGAGGGGGCAAAGGGGATGATGATTTGGTTAAAGAGAGAGTCAAACAAAAGGATTAACCACTGGCGCAACTTGGTGAATGAGATTAACTAAAATAATGATACTCCATATATGAGAAAAAGAAGAATGCACAACCGAAAGTCAATATGTTTTGCTCGGATTGGGGTGTGTCGGTGCACAACCCAACCCAACCCAACCCAACCGAACCAAACCAAATAATTATATCTATATAATTTAAAAATAATATTATTTTATTATTTAACTATATTTTTAAAATATACAAAGTATAAATTTTGGTGAAAACTCAACTCTTTAAGTTATTATAAATATTAAAGTTATATTATAAATGTAAAAGTTAATATTTTTTGTCTAAACTAAGGAAGAAAAAGCATATAATTATTATTTTTCTAAACAAAATATGCCTTGTCTTACGATTTATTTAATTTTCAAAAACTATATGAAAATCGAAAAAAATCGAATCAAAAAGTTTGGTTCGGTTTTAGATTTGGGTTTGGAAGATCTAAAAACCAAAACCTAACTTTTAAATTTAGTTTCGATTTTGATTTGGCTTTAGATTTTCTAATTTTCACCCTGACTAAAACCAAAAACACTCTTAACAAAAAGCGTGTGCATAAGATGACTTGACACTTTAGAATTGGTTGAAGTGTTTAAATGGAGCAACTCTTCTTCTAATTACTCCATCCGTCCCAATTTAATTGTTCAGTATTCCATTTTTGGATGTCCCAAAATAATTGTTCCACTTTCTATATTTTCTATATTTAGCAAGTCATTAATTATAGGATTTTTTATTATTTTCAATATTACCCTTTAAACTCTCACCACTTTGTTTATTATGGATCCCGCCACTTTTTTTTATTAGGAGAAAAGTAAAGGTCATTTTTTGGAAATAAGCATTTTCTCTTAGGCCTCGTTTGGTTCACGGAAGGGAAATCAATTCCGCTGTCTTTCCCATATAAGTGGGAAACTAAAGTTCCTATCAAATTTCCTTTCATGTGTTTGGTAAAGCATGGAAAGTATCTAGGAAATACCATTTCATTTTTCTTTCGGTGTTTGGTTGGTACAGGAAAGGAAAGTAAAAATATCTCAATATGTCAATAATACCCTTATATTTTAAAGTAAAAAATAACATCATAAAAATTCAAAAGTACACCAAAGAGATTAATGGGTAAATTTGGTAATAGCATATTTGGGTAGGGATATTAATGTTCAAATTTTTTGTAATGAATGTTGGAAAATTAGAGGGGAAAATGAATCACATGCCCTTTGAGTAGAATAGCTTTACCCTCTATTTTCCTTTCTCTCGGGAAATCCTTTTCGAAATTTGTGGTTACCAAACAAAGGAAAGGAATGACTTTCCTTTCCCGAATGCCAAAATCTGTGAACCAAACGAGGTCTTAGAATAATCATTATGTCTCCTTAATTTTTAGTTTTTCAAAGTTGGACAATTAAATTAGGACGGATGGAGTATATAGTACACTTTCTTTTTGTATATTTTTATGAATGTATAATTATTGATTTGAAATTAACTATTAAAAATATGTTAGTTACGATTACATTTCATGTTTTATGACTCTACCGTAAGATTACATACCCACCTTTATGATATACTTGATATTTGAAGTACATGTGATGTGTCTATACGCTTTATATTTTTGGTTGGTATTACTATGAAAAAAAATATATTTATTGCTAAAGCAACATACAACATTATAAACATGTAATACAATTTTTCAATGCAGTATTATACTCTGACAAGTAGATAATTACTTTGGCAATATGACTCCCATTTTCTTTGTACGTCATCATTTAGTTCGAAATGAAAAGTAAAGCATTGATCAGTTGTAAAATTTTGCTTATTATCTCAAATATCGTGGGTTCAAACTACATACGTTTTATTTT